>JAEMOT010002859.1:77219-207741 GCA_019297695.1 Apostasia ramifera | reverse complement strand
GCGCCTGCCCGCCTGCCGGCGTGCCGCCCGCGCCTGTTCACTCGCCTGCCTTTGCTCGTGCCCGTCTGCGCTTTGTACGCGCATCGCCCGTGCTCGATCAGTGACTCTTCTCCCATTCAAATCGTTTGGTAACTTCTTTCCCGAACTCAATTAAGCCGATTATTTGATTTCTACATAAATTATTCGCTTGACTTGAATTATTTATTTGGCTCTAATTGTGTGACCCGATAATTCCTTGTGTGTTAATTACTGTTGGATTTAACGGTGAGACATTTGTCCTAAATTCCTGAACCTCGGATCTGATTTATTGAAATTAAATTGACGCCCTAATCTAAAGTGATAAATTCTTATTTATCATACGATCCAATTTAATTTAATTTTAAAATATCTTAATTTACGGGATTCAAAATCTTATTTATCATATAATTTATGTAGAAAATATTTCTCTTAATTAAAATAATTTGCCAATTAATTTTCTTGAATATAAATATAAAATATCATTGGCATCTTTTTTCCTTCCCGCATCACTAAGCTTGAACAAGCCTGTTTATAAGCCTTTTGGAAGAACTCTCTCTATTTGATATTGTAATACATAAATAGATTAACAGAATAAGAATTCAAGATTAACAGTTTGGATTTCATATCCTTACCATAAATCAAGAAATTTATCAACAAACTCTGGGGAAGAATCCTTATGAAGCTCCACTGTAATTAAGCCCTTTGATGTTTCTATGATCTAATGCAAAACCATGAAAATGAAGTAAACATAGTGAATAGAAAAGTCCTGAGTAATACATCCACTACTATTTCATCTATCCAATGTTTTTTTTGCTTGATTATTCATGTGATGTAAAAATCTCAAAAACATGAACAGGACAAGTTCTTAGTATTTAGATAGCAGAGAAAGCTAAAAACAATTATAAGCAACATGCAACAAGTCAAAACATAAAATAAGAAAAGCCTTTCCACGTCTTGATGCTATCATATAGTCAAAAACTTCTTCCTTTTTTTGAAGCGCACAGCATTACATGTTCAAAATTGTCTATTTCTTTATGTAATATCTAGGACTAGAAAATTCAATAAATCTGCAAGTTTTTTGTGGAAAAAGGGAAACCCCTTCCCTAGCTGTATATTAACTATACTTCTACATTACTGTGAAGTAACCATTTGATAAGTTTGATGAGTAACTCAACAAAAATTAAAAAATGATTACTCTGTTTTGCAATCAAACTTAAAGAGAAAAGACCAGAAATTGAACTACAGCAAGTGATATTCTCAATATCAAACTATCATTCAGTCAATCTTGATTAGACCTCAGGGTTGGCTCAGCTCAATAGCTTGTAGTCCAGAATGTTTCAGTGCATAAGCATGGCATGAAAAGTTTTACAGGACACCAAATATACTGATATCTTCTAATTCTACTTAAGTCAATGGTGGAGCCACCTGATAGCATGGCTAAAGATTCCTTTCATACTAACGTAACATTGATTGAGGAATCAATCATGAAGACTAACTTGGATGATTGGCGCAGATTGAAGATTTAAAGCTAACTTGAAAGGATGGGGATTCACCATATATCTAAAAACTGCTTATATTTTGAAGTCCCCAAAATGCTTATGCTAATTTCAACGAATAACATTTGATCGCACTAGGACACCATTAAAGCCCAACCAAATAATACAGAATCTTTTTTCAATTCCTCAATATGCATAATACAACCCTATCAAGCCTCCTGCCAAACGTATTTTCAACAGTTTTCCTTTTTAATGATGGGAAAGAGCTGAACTCAACTTTCCGAAATATTCCAAATAAAAAAAAACTTTTCAAAATATTCTGATCAATTTTAATAACACTTTGATTTTTTCATTATCCTATTTTTCATTATCATAACATGAATTATCTAAAATTTTTATTTAAAGCAAAATTCTACTTTAGGAGGTGTTGGAGGTTTAGTGCTATATTAGAGTTATGCTATGTTATTTAAAGAAAAAAAATCATTTAGTTTAATGACATGTATAGATAATATTATAAAAAATTATAAAATTATCACACAAAAGATAACATTTAAATCTCATAACATCTATATTAAATGACATAATACCAAAATAATAATAAACCAAATGCCCCCTTAATCAATTTGAGTCGTTGACTAAAGGTAATAACAAGTCAAGTTTGAGCGAGTACGGCTAAACTCAAATTTAAAATTTTCGAGTTCGAAATTGATTCTAAGTTCACAAAAATCTATTCATTTTTTAGTCAATTTTAAAGTTAATTCAAGCTAAAATTTTAATAATTTTTGGAATTTTTTTTGCATATGCTGCATAATATTTTTTATCCACTATATTTTAACATTATAAACGTGTAAGCCCCCCAAGTAAATTTGAATGCGAGTATAAAGAAAAAATTTTAGAATGATTTAGAAGAGCTAGTGCAAGGAATACCTCAGGATGAGAGAATATTTATCAGAGGAGATTGAAATGGATATGTTGGAAGTGTAGCTAAGGAATTTAATTGCATTTACGGTGGGTATGGTTTTGGAGAGACTAATGAATAGGGTAAAACTATTTTGGAGTTTTCCTTGACTTATAATTTCTTAATTGCTATTACTACACTTAAGAAAAGAGATGAGCATGACTATAGAGGATGTAGTTAACTGTTCTTTTTCAATTGTTCAAATTATGTATAAAGCACGAGATTTTTCAAAATATAATTGTCATAATTAAGAAGATTAAATCTCCAAATTAAATTTATTTAAAAATTTTAGTTAAACTGAGTCAAATGAGTAAATTTGAATTTCATCACTGGATCATGATAGTAGTTCAGATTAATTATTCAAATTCGATGGTTACCAAGATCCAGCAGTAATACTAAGTGAAGTGATGACCTTTTCTTTCCCTTTTAAGCGCAACCAAACCCATAATGCCCGCAATCAAATCCACATCTAAATCTATTTTAGATTGATTGAATTAATCTATGTTAAGCAAATAATTTTTAATTGAATTTGATCATCAATTATATTTAGTTCGATGAAATTTTTTTTTCCTTTCTAAAAGTCGATTTTACATTTTTTCCGAAAAGAGATCGGAATAAGTTGATCGTCTATGTAACATGTTAATCACTGGCCCATAATCGACGATGTTTACCTCCTCCCACCAGGGGAGAGTTAATATGGACACTTGATAGCATGATTGAAGATTCCTTCTGTATTTGTGTGACATTGATTCAGGAATCAAATATGGAAACTGGTTTGGATGATTGGCATTGACTTTTCAAAGATTGAGATTTGTCATATTTATCTTATTAAACTTTATTGTCCACATTTAGTTGTATTTCCTATTTATCATGCATTGAGATCTCTATATAAAGAAATCGCCTCCTACTATAATAGAGAGTTAATAAAGAGAAATTTGATTATCCTGTATGCCTGGATCAGGCGAAAGGGTTAGGCTAGCTTTAGGTGAATCCTTAAATTAGCCTAATTATCCGAGTAAAAAAAATCATCTTTATTTCCCATGTTTCCTATTTTCTGCCCCAAGTCCTCTCGCCAACTTTGCTCTTGATCATTAGTGCAACCATAGCCTCTCACCAACATCACGAGTTGTATCTAGGCCAAATCATTGTGCTCTGATTCTGCAATTCATCCTCATTGTCTTTCACCTTTCCATACGTTGCCATGTTCGAAGGCATGAGTTAATCCACTTGTAACATGCATTGATCACAATCCCATACATGCCACCTGCACACAAAGAAGCACACGACTAGCATGTGCAGAATGTCACACACACACGTGCACGACATGTTGACTACAAACCACCAGTCTGTCCCGTTGAGTCATGTGGCTTGCTCCGTTCCCCTCGCCCGAGTTCCTTCGCCAGAATCATGCCACACGCATACGATCACCTAAACTACATCGCGCCACGCTAACCTAGCTTGTGCGGCCAATCCGTCGGGAAGCTTCATTCAGGCCGCACCTGGAGTTGATAACGAGTCGAGTTCGAGTGAGTTTGCCTTAACTCAAATTTGAAGTTTTTAAGTTCGAGTTAAATTTGATTCAAGCCAACAAATATCTACTCGATTTTGGGACAATTTTTAAGTTGAATCGAGCTTAATTTTTAAGCTTATTTTTTAAATTTAGATATTCATTTAGTATATTTGGAGATCCTATATATGTATCAATATATAGATATCAAGCTGATTACGAATTGAATTGATTTTACTTTAGTCGAGTTGCCTTCGACTCATAAGAAAATCGAGTTAAGTTTGAACCAAATAAAATACGAGTGACCTTGGAGTGAGTTTCGAGCTTTGGGTATTTTGCTCATCCTTAGCTGCACCTGGCTCACCCACTGCTCGCACGCATGACTAAATGAGTTAGCATTGCGCTTATGGGTAGACTTATTAGAGTTGTTCCATGACCGAGCGGAGCCAAGAAGCCCTAGTCCACGGGAAACTACAGTCAGGTGCTCGATTTTTATATTAAATTTGATTTGGGTATGCTTCTCTCTACAAAGCCATTTTACTAATAAATTGCATCCCAATGCTAGAGTCTTCAACCAAGTTTTATCTAGGTGCTTAATGTCTTCTAAAATAAAAATCATTCTCAAAACTAATTAATTGCTAATTATTCAACTACAATAAAAGTTAGTTGATTGATCTACTTATTTATTTTGCTTTAGATCTAGAGATCAATCATTCATTTGAGAATTAAATTACCATTAGGTTACTTTATATAAAAAAATTCATTTATTTCTAGAAACCATGGATCTAATCATTTGAATTTCATTTGACTATCCCTAATTTAGTTTAATAAATTTTTACTTATCAACCAATCTAATTTAATTTTTATTTAAAAAAATTCATTTACAAGGTTAAAATCTTCTTTATTATAAGATTATATTTTAAAAAATAAATTGCACAAAATTCTTATAAATTGGTAATTAAATTATTATTGATTTTAAAATTAGATATCGTTTCACTTTCTATTCCAAATCAGTATATAGCTTATCTAGGGTGGTTAAACAATTAAACCAGTATCCTGGAGTAGCATTTGGGTTACAACATTTTACCTTTATTTATTTTATCCATTAAACATCCAAGCATAACAACGACATAGACTATGCTATGGGATGAATAACGACTGATCACTTGAGACAACAACAACGTACAGAGAATAATCAAGCATATATTGCAATATATCAACAAATTAACCTTAGGGTTGGAACTGCTGCCTGAATAGACACGATTAAATGTACTCATAACTAACCAAAGGGAACCTATATAAAGCTAACACGTCTGATTCATCAATTTCAAAACGTATAAAGCAAGAAACAAACATGATTGAGTCTAGAATAATGAAAATTGATAGACCAAATTAATTTCATAGAAAAAGCAAGGTCAGAGACTTACAGCATAGCCAGGCAAATCAAATTTTTTAGTTTCCCCAGAATTTTCAGTGCGCTACAGCCACCAAGCAAAAGAAATTCTATTACAACATTATCCTAATTCTCTAAGGCTAAAAAATAGGAAACAAAAGCAAATGAGCAACTAAGACAATTGAAATTCCATGCAAATGCTATGCTATAAGGCTTTTAGCCATTCTATGACATATTTCACTTGAATAATTAAACAAACTGATCTCGAAATGAAGAAAATAATAAGATAAAAGAAAAGGAATTTACCTCAAATCTTGTTAAGTCCATTGTTAGTTGATTGCTTGACCTGCAATGTATTTAATGATTGTAAAAAGGTAAACATTGTGAATGTGGCAACATAGTAGTAAAATAAGTATCAATGAATCAGAAATACATATCCAATTATATAATCAATCTTATTTGTCTTAATAGAAACTTCATAAAGTTAGAAACTGACCTTTTATACCATTGCTTATAGGTGACATATAAGGACAATACAATCATGATAACTAGGAGATTGCAGGTAACAATGGTTGTAATACTGACTCGAGTTGGGCCCTTTTTTTTCTTACTCTGAAGAAGTAACGCTTGAGGTTTGATTTTTGCCATAAGGTGATTCTGTGTTAGGGGAAAAGCACAAATGTTACTCAAGGAAAATCCCAAATTTCAAGAACAATATAACAAATATTTTGCATGTTAAGAGTTAAAATTACTAATCCAAACATAATGAGCAAAGAAAAGAAATCACAGTCACCTGTAACACAAGTACGTAACAAATATCATAAATCTAGAAACATTGAAGCTCTTGACTTTGTCCACAATAGGTAATTTCCATGTAAAATTCATGTTAATATAGCAGCGGACCAAAATCTATAAACTTATATATCAGGAAAATAAGTGCAAATTCATCAGCCGATTAAAAATCAAAGAGATGACAAAAAATAAATTTAGCAGTTTTCATTAGCATTTATTATGGATAACCTAGTGGCTATTTGTGTTGCCCCAATATTAGGTTTGCCTCCACCCTTTGTCCACCTCAAGCTAAACCTTAGGACAACCTTTCCTATGACGCAGAGTCTACAATCCCTCTTCCTTAGTGGGTTAATCCCAAAAGTAATCTGGCATGGCTATAATCCCATCCCCACTACGTTACCCCCAGTATAGCACTCGAGTAGCTTAATATTTTCAGGTAGAAAGAACCCCATTCTTCCCTCCTGCTTAAGCAAGATTAATCTGAACTTGCCAAGGGATGGCTCCATCCCCATGCTTCCCTCCCAGTATAATGCTCAGATAGGTAAATCTACTATGGATTTAAGGTTGTAACGGCTTAGCAAGGGTATGGGCGCCACTGTTAGAGAATTTTGGTTTTAATAGTTTAAGTTTAATAAGTGCATCCAAACCTTGTTTGCAAAGGGTTATCTATTCCCTACCTAGTATGGCACTCAGCTAGATAAGTCCTCTAGAACCTCTAACATACTATGCCATGTTATCCTAGAGCTATTGCAGGTATCATGATGCTATGATGCCATGATTAACCAAAACACCATACAGAATTAACGACACTCAATGCCCTGGTGATGTAGCGTGGGGTGGAAGGATGATCCAACTCTGACCTAAAGGAGGTTTTGTGCCTAAGTTTATAAATGTTCCTCAAAATTTATTTTAGATTTGAAGTTTAATTTCAGTAGAAAAAATTAAGGATTCAAATACACTAAAAGGGCTAAAATATTTTATTCCACATAACCAACATGCCTAAGTCAGATTAACATGAAACTATGACAAAATATGCTATGAAAATAATTTCAAATAGAACTTTGATGAGAATATGCTAGAATTCATCCTTAATCATGCCCAGTCTGCAATATTCACAACGTACTCACAGAATTTCTCAGGCGTTCAGAATGCTCCAGTAACTAATGCAAGTAGATAGGAAGTTGTTAAGCTCTAAAGAAAATTACGTACTATGCCAAAAAAAAAAAAAAAAAACCTACTTCAAACATGGCAAGCAATTCAACAGATCTATCAATATACCAATATAAACATGTGATTTCAGCATAGTTGAAAATCAAGTTATGAAGGAACTCAGAAATAACCTAAGTAAAATTTGATTCAAACCCAAGCTCACATAAGAACTCAAACAGTAATAAATTTGAAGCCCTAACACCTAAGTGAAACCATAAACCTCCTATTGTGACTGCAGCAGCCCTCTGCGACTCCAGCCCGAACCAACGACACACCCTCGGTGCAAAATTGGCTCAATGAAGAAGAAATCTCTCTTCTCTCAGTACATTAAATCACCAATCATCATCAACATCATCAACAGGCACACTGTACACTCACCTGAGGGAACTTTATAGAGGAAGAAGGGGAGGAAAAGATCTTCACGTTGCAGTGGCAGTTGGCTAGCACGAATCAGCGGAGGTCGTGCGTCCAGACGGACCGAAGAAATCCGATCGTGGTCTAGGCCGCGAGTTCAGCGGCGTCGTGAGCGAAGTAAGGCGTTGTTGGCCGGCGTCGGCGAAAACGCGGGGTCGCGGTCGTTCACGCGGAGCTGCGGCACGGCAGGGCGTCGGGCTATGCGAAGGAGGAAGACTGCGAGAGGGCCGATTGATTGACGCTCGAAGGCAATTGAATTTGGGATTTGGTTAATAATTTTTAAATAAGGACAATAAAAAATAAAAAATAAAAAAAAATAATATTGCAGTTTCCTCGTGATCCAGTCCAATCTGACCTAATTGAGTTAACTACGACTTCAATTAAATCCAACTGATCTAATTATGCTCCAATTGACCCAAAATAATCTTTTTGTGGCTTCCATGCTTTCATATGACATTCAGATATTTCTAAGGAAAGTTTAATCCAATCATATTTTGATATTATATTATATTATTTAACAAAATAATTATTTAATTAAATAATATGAATAAATAATTTTTTAAAAATTAAAATTATTATTCAAAAATTTAAATTGAATATCATAATATCCCGATCAAATAATATAATATTAAAATAATAATTAACTAAATACCTTTTAAAAGATTCTACATTGTTGCCATTCAGATATTTTTTAAAGTAATTACAAATCTCCTTTAAGGTTTTTTTAGGCCTTCCCCTGTATATTTTTGTTAAAATGTGATTTAAATAATAATTAAATAATTCTAATTATAAAGATTATTTGTTAGGTTGTTGAGATTTTTATGAGAATCAGATACAGAATTTATTATAAACTACGGTATTTTTAGCACTTGGGTATTTTTAGCAGTGATTTCTCTTGGATCTACGGAGGTGATTTTGTAAGAATCTGAAGGCAATCATCTGAGGCTTAAGGAGCGATTGGATTGTCTAATCTAAAAGAAGAAAAGATCCAATTTCAGTATCTCGTCTGAGATCGAGAACCAGGTGATTGGTGTAAGGTTCTCTTTCTATCTGATTTTCTACATAATAAAGTCTCTCTCTGCTCTCCCCGTGGATGTAGAAGGAATACCTCTGAATCACGTAAATCTAGTATTCTTATGGTTGATTCATTCTTTAATTATTATTATTTTTCATGCTTATCTGACACGATTTATTTTGCTAACTACACGTCCGATGATCCGAAGACCAAGAAGACAATCTCTTCACCCATTGGTTTCAGCCCCTTTAGTGGCCGATAAAGCAGCATGGGTCCAGGATTTATTTATGTCCTTTTCTTCCGGAAAATAAGGATAAAGCTGCACCATCCCCTGCCTACAATTACCAAGGAACAGACTTCAAAGAAAGGAGGTCACTTGCTTCACCCACTACTACCGGCCTTCTCCAAGACTGACGAAGGAGGAGGACTGGCCCCAAGAAGAGCAGAACTCCTCTATTACCTCTTGTAAAACAGGAGCTTGAGAATAAAAAAAGCTCTCTTTCTCCTTCTTTCTCTCTCTTCCTCTTGTAAGCTTTTTGTATTAGCCTTCATGGCTACCTTCATCCATTAGTGAAACTTGTTCGTTGATCGCCCGGTGGACGTAAGAGATTTCTTCCCTGAACCACCTTAAAATCTCTGTGTGTTTCTCTGAATGCTCTGAACTGGTTCCCTCCTTGAGTTTTTATTAACAGGCTCACCCCTTTGTGCGCCGCCGTCTCCCGGAACTCTCTTTCTCTTTGGTGTTTCTTGGGACCCCCATATCCTACNCTCCTGCCGGTCGCGGCGGCGCCTCTCCCGCCGGTCGCGGTGGCTCCTGCTCTGCCGACCGAGGCGGTTCCGACGCCTCTCCCACCGGTTGCAGGGGCTTCTGCTCCGTTCCCGCCGATTGCGACAGTTCCACGCCTATCTCTGCCGGTCGCAGCTACCCCAACACACTTTCAGCTGTTTGCGGCGGGCGTCCCTCCTTGTCTTCGGGAGCAGAGGGGGGGCTCCCCTTACTTGGAGAGCTCCCTCTGCTCAGGCCTCTGGCTCCTCCCATCCTCTTGGTCAGGATTTTTCCTACTGGGGAGCCCTGCAATATGGGCCTAAGGCCTTCTTTGGATCTCTTGACTTTGATGTCGCTTTCTCTGACGCCATCCGACGGGCGCCGGTCCCAGAAGACTTCAAATTGCCGCACTTGAAAGTCTATAAGGGCACCACAGATCCTCGCGAGCACATCCAAGGATCTGAGGCAGCCCTCCGTTACCACCAAAGAGACGAGGCGACGAAGTGCCACCTCCTTGCCACCACGTTGAAAGGAGCTGTGTTCACCTGGTTCATTAAGCTTCCAAAAGGCTCTATCAGCTCCTACGAGCACATGAAATAGGAACTAATCGCCCGCTTCGTAGGACGAATCCGCGTGGCTCTCTCCGATATGGTACTAGCTAACATCCGCCTACGAAGTTACACTAACCGTTTCTTCGCCGCCGCGACAGAAATAGAGGACGTCAACCCCACCGTCGCCATACACAATTACCGTAGGGGGCTGATTAGAGGTGACCTATCCAAGTTCCTGCAGCTGGTGAAGCCCAAAAGCTTTCCTGAGCTAATAGCAAGGGCTAGTCAGTTCATGCTCCTAGAAGATGCAGGAAACAACGCATCTGATGTTTCTGACCCCAAACCTGAGCAAAGGGTGAAAAGAAAATATTGAGACAGTGAACCTGCGGACCCAAGGAACAGAGAACAGGCCTGATCCTTATCCATACATCGCCGCGATGTTTAACCCACTGGCTTGGTTCTCATTCCCTCTATGATTTTCTGATAACCTCTCCTGGATGCTTCATCCTATGATATTCTGGATTTCTTATTCCACTCACGGCATTACAAAATTCATTTCTGGAATTCATATATTTGGCATTCTGGCTTTCTGGAATTCATTTTCTTATGTAATATTCATACTGAGGTATTATCTAAAGCACGACTAGCTTATCTTTTTTAAGCATCATGCGACAAGTATGATTCTAACCTCAAACTCTCAAAAATCATACCCGAGGTTCCCGCGCCTCGTTCATGATGATTCATTATACTCACACTCCTACCTATGGTGATCACCAAGCCTAACAGCGCCTGGCAGGCGGGGTTTCCTACAAACATCTGGGACCCTTCCGTAAGCCCATCTGGCCAGCGGAAGGTCTGAAGGCCTGCTCGTAACCTTAGGGCAGTCCCTGATATCGACTTACGATACAGGTCCCCCCTAAGCAGGGTGCCTTCACTTCCCACTAGGATATTTGCCATTCCAAGAGGGTCAGCCCTTGCCTCAAGTACAAATATCGTACAAGATATTTCAGACGAACAAGTCCTTTTAGCATTGGGTCAGATAACTCCCCCTAGGCAGGATTTCCACTACTACTATTACTACTTTCCTGTGCAGGCACATAAAAGGATATGATTCCAAGCCCGAAATTATGAAACCCCCGAGGTCAGCCCATGCCTTGAGTACAAACATCGGACACGATGTTTCAGACGCTCTAACTCCTTTTGGCATTGGGTCAGATAATACCTCTTAGACTGGATTTCTCCTATTATCATTGCTTCCTTATTATGCTGATTTGTGAAGTTCAAAAATTCAAGTTGGGAATATTCTATATGACTCAAAGACCTTTATTATTATCTAGTTATGAGGGGCTTTCTCACAGTCACAATCAGAATGTCTCAAATCTCATACAAAGATAAAAGGAGTATGCCACTAATCTCCCCATAACAGAGATGGCTCTGGGCCTGCTCGTCCATCCTCAAGGTAAGTCCACTTATTCTGTTCTGTCATTTCTCTAACTTTGCTCTTTCCTCTTTCCTTGCAGGATTCATGGAGGCAAGAGTGCCAGCAAGAGGGCACCACCTTGACTCTATCCATTCAGACTTGAGGCAGCGCGTTCACCAGTGTCATGGTTCGCATGTCAGGACCCACATAAATGTTCGCGCCCCAGCATGCGGGGGGCTAATGTTGACATGTGGCTCCAGCGCTGCATCACAGCCATACACGTGGCGCTCCATCTTGAAATATCATGCTTCAACCTTTGAAGCTGTTAGCCTTCCAAATCTCATGAGTGAGGTTTGGAGCCCCTAACCTCGTGAGTGAGGTTTCGGCCCTCCTAACCTCGTGAGTGAGGTTTCGGCTTAACCTCGTGAGTGAGGTTTCGGCCCTCCTAACCTCGTGAGTGAGGTTTCGGCCTAACCTCGTGAGTGAGGTTTCGAGCCTCCCAAACCTCCTGCATGATTGATATTTTCAGCTCTCCCAGCTACATCAAGCAAGACGTTTCTCAGCTATACCTATCACTGTTAGCGTGCTCTGGTCACACCGTTTTCAATGCAGCATACTTCTTCCGGACACGCAAACCAAGGGCCCGCATACTCTAACTGCTGCAAGTTCCCATAAGGCGCGAAGACCAAGAAGACAATCTCTTCACCCATTGGTTCCAGCCCCTTTAGTGGCCGACAAAGCAGCATGGGTCCAGAATTTGTTTATGTCCTTTCCTTCCGAAAAATCAGGATAAAGCTGCACCATCCCCTGCCTACAAATACCAAGGAACAGACTTCAAAGAAAAGGAGGTCACTTGCTTCACCCACTACTATCGGCCTTCTCCAAGACTGACGAAGGAGGAGGACTGGCCCCAAGAAGAGCAGAACTCCTCTATTATCTCTTGTAAAATAGGAGCTTGAGAATAAGAAAAGCTCTCTCTTTCTTCTTCTTTCTCTCTCTTTCTCTTGTAAGCTTTTTGTATTAGCCTTCATGGCTACCTTCATCCATTAGAAAAACTTGTTCGCTGATCGCCCGGTGGACGTAGGGGATTTCCTCCCTGAACCACCTTAAATCTCTGTGTGTTTCTCTGAATGCTCTGAACTGATTCTCTCCTTGAGTTTTCATTAACAGGCTCACCCCTTTGCGCGCCGCCGTCTCCCGGAACTCTCTTTCTTTTTGGTGTTTCCTGGGACCCCCACATCCTACGTCAACAGAAATATAAAAATTTTAGTGAAAAAAGAAAGACGAAGAAGAGCCTCTAAATATTACAATAAGTTTTAGAAGTTTTTTCTTTTATTTTTAAATGAAATCAAGCACAAAGAAAATCTCCTATCTATAGGAGATAAAAATATATAAAAAAGATGTTTAAAACGAAAAAAGGAAGCTTTCTTTAACTATAAAATACAACCTTAGGTGAGTGGGAAAGAAGAAAAATCAATTTTAGTGGGTGAAAAACTCTACCTACCCATCTTTCCTTCATGATTTTGGGTTGAGTTACGTCATTTTGAGTTAGGTCGAATCCAACTTATGAGTCTTTTTGATCTTCTAATCACTCTTTGAGATATTTATTTTCATTTAAATATTTCTAAAAGATTTTCAATTTTTTTACAAGACTTTTAGGCCCTATTTGTCGCGAGGACCAAATCAGGACCAAAATGATACTAATTTAAAAAATAATAATAATAATAAATAAAATTTTTTAATTATTCTACACAAATTTTAATATAAAAAAATATTATTTTACTTCACATACTCAATAATTTTTAATAAAAATATATACTTTATTTCACATCCTAGACCAAAATATTTGAATCGAGTATTTTGATCTAGGATGTAAAATAAAATTAATTTTTTTATTAAAATTTGTTGAGTATATGAAGTAAAATAATATTTTTTTTATATTAGAATTTGTGTAGAATGATTAAAAAAATTTATTTATTATTATTATTATTGTTTTTTAAATTAGTATTATTTTGGTCTTGATTTAGTACTCTCGCCAAACAGGGCCTTAGACTTTTTTGATTATTTTTTCATTTAAATATTTGTGAGAGTTCTTATGTCTCTGGTGATATTTTTGGGCCTTGCTTGAGGTATTTGTTATCACTCGAATATTTCTGTGAAATTAATTTGTAGGTCTACCACAAAATTTTCATGCTTTTCTTAAAATATTTCTCATTATTCATATAATTTTAAGGAATTTCCAGGTGTCCCATGAAATTTCTTAGTATTCTATGAGGTACTTTATATATTATTATTATCGATTTTATCTTATATTTCTCATGAGATTTCTTATATATTCTGTAAGGTTTCTCGTATTATTCTTATGGGGATTTTTATATATTCTATTGGGTTTTTCACATTATTTTTATGGGGTCTCACTTGATTTTTCATATTATTATTACATAATTTTTTATATATCTCACGGGATTTTTCATATTATTTGAACATTTTGACCAAAAAAATTATAACTTTCATGAGACATCTTTTAAAATATTTGTAAGGGCAAATTACATCTAAATCCTTGAATTTAACACTTAATAACGCGCAAGTCCATGTTTTTTAAATTATAACATCAGGGTCTTTGAATTTCAATAAATTATCAATTGGGTTCTTTTTATTTTTTTTATTACTAAAATTTTTTAGAATTACCATTTTACCCCCTACTCCTCTCTCTCCTCCTCATCCCGCGCACGAGCGCGGGCCGCGCGACGTGCCCGCACGGCCGCGGCCGCTCTCTCTCTCTCTNTCGGACCCTCTGGCGCCCACACGGCCGCGCGCATGCGCGGGATCGGGAGGAGAGAGTGGGAGGGGCAGGAGTAAAATGATAATTCTAAAAAAATTTAATAATAAAAAAATAAAAAAAAGATCCATTTGATAATTTATTAAAACTCAGGAACCCATATTATAATTTAAAAAACGTGGACCTATGTATTATTAAGTGTTAAACTCAAGAACCTAGGTGTAATTTGCCCTATTTTTAATTATATATCTCACATAATTTTTATGCTTTTATGAAAATGTTCTTTTATTTCAAGGCACTTCTGTCTACAAATTCAAAAATTATTCGGGTTTGACGGTTATATTTTACATATTATAATCATGAATATTAAAAAATATTTTTGTAATATGAATGTGAAAGGGATAAATTTAAATATTAAATTGGATCTTTATCAAAAAAATTTTAAAAAAAAAGCTTAGTTTGAATATCATCATGAGGTAAAAATCATTTGCTGAGGCTTTAGTTTTACATGGAGAAAAAGAATCACATGGCTTGATCTTTTCTTTCCTATCATACCATTCACAAATTTTTCAAAAATAAAGACCGTACGTGCCCCTCATCAAGTTTAACTCTCATGCCTAACTCTATTTTTTCAATTTTTTTATGAAAAAAAATAAATTTTATTTTATATATATATATGATAATAAATAAAATTAATTAATTGTAAAAATAATTTTCCGATGATCTCTACAGTCAGTTCTGATTAATAGCATTCCTCGCTGATCGATCATGATCAGTATATATGCATAATTTTAGCATGATCTTTTTTACGTCAGATGAATGAGTAAAAGTTTATTTCTTTCTTTTATTTAAAAAAAAAAAGCTTATTTCTTTCCCTTTTTAATTCCTTAATTTTTTTGCTACATATTGCTTGAAGAATCTTATAATTATTTATTTACTGTATACATGTTCCCTTGTCTTATTGTACCACTTCTATTCTCTTTCTTGTATCACTTATATGACATATTTACTGTTTCCTACTTTTTAGTTTGCTTTAATTAAGTTTTTTCGCCTCTAAAAATAGAATAATGTTGTTAATTTTTATTATTTTTCTAATGTATGCGCTATACTATTATCAAATCGTATTCTTAATAATTATTCTCAATGCTAGCTCTTTTTATTGAAACTCGTACTAAATTCTTTTGATTTTTAATAAATTTACATAACTTTTAAGCAAAAAAGGAGAATTTCAAGATCAGAGATGAATATACATACATCTAGTAAGTAGTAAGTGTCTTCTATTTCTTCAATTCTCTCCAATTATTTACTCTTTTTAATTAAAGAATCAGCCGTCTAATTTATATATATTTCGAACATATATACGTGGTCCAATTAGCTTCAAATGATGTTTTTGTAATTGAATTTTTATCTTATCTTTCGTTATTTATTTATTTATTTATTTATTTATTTTATGATGCATCGATCAGGTAGGTGGTGACCACTGCCAAGTATTATGTATCATTAATGTAATTACTATATAAATTTATGAGAGACTTTGTTTAAACAAAAAAATGTAAATATTATATTTATATTTATGCTGGTCAATTATTTGTACATTTGACAAACATGCATGCATGATTAGTTGGTAGCATGTGTTTTTGTATGAATTAAATAGTATGACGAATACTCAATTGCTTGCTTAGAAGTCATAACAACAGCTCTAGATCTTGTACTAAATAATAAATTTATGATTTTATTTGAGTTCATTGTAATTACAAAAATAATTAGTGATGATCATTTGAGGTCAATTTAGCATCACAAAATCAAACATTTTTTTTCTCGTTTTTAGAGATATTGAAGTTTTTTTTTTAAAAAAAAAATATTATTATTATCGTGATTTTTTTGTCCTAATTAACACCACAATTCCACCTACTTTATTAAAAATGTATTAGTGAAGATTATATTACATGTAAAATAAAGTTAATTTATTTTATTAATATGTATATAATATAAAATAAAATTATTTTTTAATTATAATTTATAAATAATATGAAATAAAATTAATTTTAATATTTAAATTTATGTATAATATAAAGTAATTATAAAATATTAATAAAAAAATATTTTAAAAAATTAGAATTTTTACAACTCCAAAAGGAGTCCCTTATTATCAATTCTATTTTATTTCTTTAGCATGCGATGTGCGGTATGCTTACATATAACCAGTCGATGTGGCGAACAATGGTTGGTGATGGTGCACCAGCTGGCAGTCCACTAAGAGCAAGATTGGCCAACGTGGCATGATCTTTTTATTTTTATTTTTTTGATAAAAGACATGATCTTATTTTGATTCCACGTTTAATAATTTTAGGAATCATATATTGGAGTTAAGCCCTTGAGGTTTACTTGACTTATAATGCAGGTCCATAATTTTAAAAATTATCAGACAGGTCCTGAAAACTTATTGTAAAGGTCATTGTGTCCTTAATATTTATAAAAAGCTTCCAATAAAGTCCAATTAAATATTTTTCGTTAAAAATTTCGTTAAATCAAAATTTTACTTAAAAAATCATAAAATATTTTAATGTGAAATTATAATTATACCCCTGGTCCTCGCTGCGGCCGGCANTGCGGCGACTTTCGGGCGTCCGCACGCTGGGCCGCGCGGCTGCGTACGCGGCCACCTGTGCGCGAACGTCGAAGATCAAAAATATGGAACGGTAAAAAAAAGTATTTTCATAATTTTAACAGCATTTAAAGGATATCATCACAGAAGGACCACAGTGATCTTTACAGTAAATTTTGGGATCTGTCTGGCATATTTTCAAAATTGTGGACCTGTACGACAAGTTGAGTAAACCTCAGAAACCCAAGTGGAATTACAAAAAAAAAAAAAAAAAAAACTATGCCCTCTTTTTTAATTTTTAATTTGTTATTCTCTGGTGTNATATATATATATATATTTGGAATATACATTTCGTAATTAAGCATAGATTTAGCTTGCCTTAGCCCAATTTGTTGTAACTCATAAAATTTATACCTTATTGCTAACATTAATGCAATATTTTTTACAATTTAGTGAAATAAATATATATTTTCCATAATACTCTTCAAAATACAAGATCTTGTGTAACTTTGAAGGGATCTACAGTAGACTCTAAATCTAATAATAAGTATATTGAAATACATAGAAATAGTATGAATAAAATTGCATGATTTTGAGTGAGTTTTAGTTGCACGACTTTCTTCAGTAACTTAATAGGATATATCTTCTGCTTTTTTCTTTTGCCGGAGTTGTGGTCATATTTGTTGCATATTTGATTTAGAATTAGAGCTATAAATGAACTGAATTTAGCAATGTAGTTATCTGTCATCTGATCATATTTATGTTCGTTTACAAAAATCAAATTTAAAGGCATGTTTTGATTTGATTCATACTTTTAGCGAATGAGCTCATTAATTTGTTCATAAATTAGTTCATATATATAAATTTAAGTTCATGAAGACGAAAATCATAGAATAACAATTACATACTAAAGATATCAAAGTGTTCACGAATAATTTCATTATTATGATTCATAATTTTTTTATTATAATAACAAGTATGCTCATGAATTTCATATGAACAGGTCATGAATGTTAACGAGTTGAACACGATAGTATGTTCAACTAGTTCATTTACCAATTGAGCTTTTAAAATTATATTCAAGCTTATTT
Organism: Apostasia ramifera; assembly: GCA_019297695.1. NCBI lineage: Eukaryota > Viridiplantae > Streptophyta > Magnoliopsida > Asparagales > Orchidaceae > Apostasia > Apostasia ramifera. The sequence continues at coordinate 189,727 of JAEMOT010002859.1, read as the reverse complement.
GCTAATATTGATAAATTGAGCACAAATGAGCTCCAATCGAGCCGAACATCAAGCTATTCATCGAATATTTGGTTCATTTACAATTTTATTTAGAAGTCAAACAATTGGATGTGAAAATATTATTCCTTTTAACAGGAATTTAGCAAAAAAAATGTACATGAAAGTTCTTCAGGAGGTTGAAAATGCCATTAGAAAGCTTGCATCAAATTGAAAAAAAACGCACATATACTGTAACATCCTGTGATCTAAAATAGAGATATTATTCAATTTAAATTTATAAAACTGCATGATTTAAGTAATATTAGGTGGTCACTTATTCAAGTATTACTTCAGCCCAATTACATTTAATCATATAGTTTTTCATCATTAGCTTCATTGGTTTTGCTGAAAACATGGATTCATGCTATTTACTTATATAGTTTAGCAACTCTCATTTGTTTTCAATGTGGTACAATTCAATATTTTTGTGCGCTTCATACCATTCATTATTCGATCTAAAAGCGTGCCAAGAGCCACACTTTGCTCCAGTAATTTTTTCTTTTGGAATATTACCCAGTGATTTGGGATGTTTATGGGGCTCATTTTGGTCCATGTTGATGAAGCCAAATCTCCGACACAATGTCTTGGGCTATTGTGTGGCTCATTACTTACTCTTTCTTATTTTTGACAATTGGGTTAACTTGTAATCTAATGGTGAAAATTTTGTCCAGCATTTATCTTCTTTTGGCATAGGGTTTAAGATAAGATTTGTGTGTGAAAATAAGAGTGATGAAGAAGTTGAGAGAGCTTGTGTGCTTGAAGGATTGTGAGATCCTTGATTTTTTTGGCGTAGATTGCATTCCAAATGTAAAAGATCTTGTGAACTCTCTTTAAAATTATATTTGTCACATTTTAGTGAGGCTTCTCTTCCTCTATCTTATAATCTCCTATGGATGTAATAAAAGTTTTGTATGGTGGAGAATTGTTCTCCCATGGATGTAGGCCTAGCTTGAACCACATAAATCTTGTTTTCTTTGTCGTTATTTTTGATATTTTTTGCTCTCATATGCTTGCCTCTTTATGTGACATTTAGTGTGTTACTTTTTATGACCAAACAAAGCTAAAATATTATATGCAAGAAATGAATATTCTTATTTGTGTTTTAGGTCATTATACTCATTTGAGATCTTTCCATTATTTTCTCATGCAACAATAATGATATTGATTAAGTTGGTATTAGAGCTCAAATTCAAAGTCGTTGATGTGTGACAAATACTTATAGTATTTACTAACATACTGGAGAAAATGTTAGAATGCACACTCATTACTACATTATTTTATCATAGAAGAAAATATTTGCAATACTGGGAAATAAAGGCATCAACATAACAATTCAAAAGGCCTAGGTTTGGGAAGACTGTCCTTACTGGAAGGAAGCCCAAACTTTCGGCTCCGCTCCCTGTTGTTGAGATCAGTGAAGAGGAGTCTTCTGATTCTTCACATTTCTCTCGCTCCTTTGATTCTGCTCTTTTCTCCTCACTGAAGGTGAAGAGAGACAAACGAAAGCTTGTCTCTCCCTTACCTTCATCTAACTCTTCCCCCCTCCAATTCTGCTGAAAACTTATCCTCTTTATCTGCTCCTCCATCCCCAAAGATGAAGGACAGAAAGAAGAAGGAACCAGCAAAGCCTGCTTCCATTTCCTCTCTTCTGCTAAATGCCAGTGCTCGGAGTTACTTCAACATGGTTGAAGAAATTCTTATTTTAAATGTGAAACCTGTCAAGCTGAAAAAGGTTAATAATTTCATCAGAGAAATCATTGAGAGGCAAGACTGGACTAAATGGCTATCTTGTAATACCCCTGTCTATCCTCTCATTGTTCAGATTTTCTTTGCCAATATGAAGATCGATTTTGAAAATAGGACTCTGGAAACCTCTGTTCAAAGGAAGTCCATCACCATAACTGGTGATGATCTCACCTCATTCTTTGGTTTCAGCACTCCTATTGATCTTATCACCTTCACTGATCTTCAAGTTGAATCTAATTCTTTTTTTGATATTGAATTAACTCTTGGCTTTGATCCTTCCTTCAATCCCCCTAGCGTAAAGAGGCATTTAGCTGGCAAGGTTAAGAAACTGTCAGCCTATAGTGATCATGCCAAAATCCTAGACAGAATTCTCCAAGAATGCTTGATCCAAATTTGTGGACACAAGAGTGATTGGACCAATATCCATCAATTTGCTATCTATTATCTGCTAAAGGGTAGGGTTCTTGATACTGTTTGACATTATTTTTCATGAGCTTGATGGCTGCCGCAATATTCTCAAGAAACTTCCTTCTCATAGGAGCCTGCATTATGAGAATATCATCTGTTATTACCTAAGCTCCAACTATGGAATTGATCTTTCATCTGAAATACCTGGTGCTAGATATTATTCTCTCTATGGACAGCCTTAAGCTTCGCCAGCCAAAACCCTCTTACTCCTCTCAACCATCCTCTTTCAGATCTGATCCGGCATCTATGTTCACTCCTAGATTTGCCCAATTCATTGTGGATGCCTTTCAAGTGCTGGGTTGTCTTGTTCAGAAGCAAGATCTTAAAATTCTCTCTCTACAGGCTCAAGTTGAGAGACTTACACGTGTAACCTCTCAACTCAGTGATCTTGTTTGCCACAATGGAACCACTCTTGAAATCCTTGATCTCAAGATTGACTCTATTATGGGCCGTCTATTTTTCAGTAAGAAATGATATTAGTTGAGATGAGTTTATTTAATTTTATTATTGTATTAAATATCTCATATTATTGAAGAACTTATATTCTGTTTTCTTCCTTTTGGACATCTTTTTGATGATGCCAAAGGGGGAGAAAAGTAGTTTGCTATGTTTTGTGGATAAAGTAAAATAGAGTAATCATTTTTTATATATTTATTTGCTATATTCTCTGCATTATCTCTTTAGTTGTGTACAAAACAGAATGCATTGATTTAGGGGGAGCATTTTTTTTATTTAGTCTATTTGAAATCCCTCTATCTTGCTTTTGTCAACTTTGTCCCCTGCTAAGGGGGAGTTACTACACTGTATTATCCTTTTAAAATTTAATTCTTAGCCTTTTAAATTAATTGTTATCATCAAAAATGGGGAGATTGTTGAACTCTTTGATTTTGATGACCACAATTAATTTAGTCGTTATAGACTAATTCTCTTATTTAGTGTGTTAACAGGTTGCATTATCTCATTTGAGAATTTAGTCCAAATTAAAGTCCAGAGAAAAGCGGGATCTCATTGGAATTTTTTTTTTCTAGGACAATTATGTGAGCATGTGCATATTTGCCAAGGTTTTTTACTCGATTTTTTTTTTTTTAGTTTTCTAGTTAAGAAAACCTGATTTTCTTTCGTATTTATTGTGTTTGGTTATTTAAGCAAAAATCTCATTAACCTATTCATGTTAAGTAATTTGAATTGAAAGTGTAGCTCACTCAATCTATTAATTTGAGTTTGAAGCTTAACTCAAAACTCAATACTTATCATATATTAGGTTAGAAGTTGGTTTAGCTTAACACAATCTCATGCCTATGATAGATGCCTACATGGTCATTGATTGCTCTTTCATTTTGGTATATGACAACTCATAACTTATTGGTTAATACGTATGTATTCTCCAAAAGGATTCATAAGCCACATCAATCCAAATCAAGAGCCATCATTCCATTCCCTTGTAACTTGTGTTTTGTTTCTCCCATAACCTCTTGGCTTGTGTTCTGACCATTTGCAGCTTACCGTTTTTTGAAAAGTCTGATTTGTTTTGTGTGTGATGGCTACCATACTAAAATATTGAGGCATGCCCTTTTATCTCCTTTTTTATTTCACCTACTTAACTTTGTCTCTTTGTGTTGGCTAAGTGCAACAAGCTTTCAAACACAAAGGATAAAAGGGTTGTTTTGCTTCTTTCTCTTTCCAACGAAAAGAATTCTGCATCTTTTTAAGCTCTTGTGATATTCTACACATTTTTTTTTAATATACAGTTTTTAGATTTCTGCACTCTCTATTTTTCGGATAGCAGCAACTTACCTTCTCCTCTCAAATTCTCATTCGGTTTTCACTCTCCCAAGGCCATATTTGCAAATCTTTTGAAGGAGAATTCAAAGAAGGAGATTGTGGTGTTTCTTAAGTGAAAAGAAGCTGAAATCTTCCCTGGTTCTATTTTATTTCCTGCTTCAGGATTTAGCACTGTTGCTGTTTTGTGTATGGTTTGCCGTGAATCTTGTTTCTTAAGCTATTACTTATTGAGATTCAACAAAACTCTTGTTTCTTTTTGTCCTTCCTGTTGAAGGCTCATATTGTGTGATTTTTCTCTAAGCACCCAAATTGTTCTTCTCTCACTGTTTTACATTAGCTATTTTCGGAATTATTCAAGTATACCCTTGGCTAATTTGCATGTGCATAGAGTACCTCATTGTAATATTAATTCTTATACATGCATTGTAATTTAAGCTAGCTAGTTTAGCAAAACCTATCCTTCCTTCTCCTTCTCCCTAGTGGAGGTTTGTAGGTTTGCTCAGCTTTAGTTCCTGCAAAAAAGCTGTAGGATTGGAGGTTTGCTTAGCTTTGATTTCTTGAAAAAGTCATAGGGTTGTACTAGGTTTGTTCGGCTTTGGTTCCCATAAAAAGTCGGGGTTATAGTAAAATTCTCATTCGAGGTGCGTGGGGAGTGGACTAGGTGGGAGGCCGAACCACTATAAATTTCTTGTGCCATCTGTGTGATTTATTTATGCTGTTTGCTCATCTCTACTGCAAATTGCTTTATTTCTGCGTTGAGTCTTATTTCTCAAATTGACCTCATATTCTGGTGGTGCCCTTTGTTCTAACTCTTCCGCAGATCTATTTGCTAAAGCAACCTCTCTGTATTAATTGAATTATTTTCTTAAGTTTGTTGCTTTAATTTAAATTGAAAATTCTATTATTCCCAATTCACCCCCATCTTGGGAAGCCTTTGGGCCAACATTCACCACTTTCGTCGCCTCCTTGGCTGCAGGCTCTTGTGAAGACTCCAATGTTTGTGCCAGGACCCTAGCAACCTTGGCAGACGGAGCTCCACCTCCAGATCCACAACTGTAGCTTCCGCTTCTTCTTCCTGGAGTACTACGACAGTCTTCTCAGCCGCGGTTCCGGCGACCCTCCGGACAGCTCCAAGACTGTCTTCTTCTCGGGAGGAGGAGCATCGACTGGAGGATTGTTGGCCCTCTTCTTCCTCAGTGGAAACTCTTCAGAGTCGTCCATTTCTTGCTCTTCGCCATCTCCTTGACGCTCTGCTCTTTTCCTTGCAGGATTTTCAGAAGTTGATAGAGGAGAAAGCGAACTGCCAGGGCGCCACTCCGGCTTTATCCTGTAGGGCTTGGGTAGCGCATCCACCATCGCGACTGTTCGTATTCTAGGACCTACATTAATGTTTCGGGCTCTGACAATGTGGGGGGTTGATGTTAACACGTGGTTCCAGCGCTGCATCACAGCCATACACATGACTCCCAAATGACATTAATTTCTTATTTAAATATTTTTATTCTCGCAGGTCTCAAACCTCAGTCAAACCTCGGCCACGCGGGTTCGGTCAAAACTCGGCCATGTGGGTTTGGTCAAACATCATCCACGATGACCCAGATCACCCTTAGCAACATCAATGACGGTGGACGTAAGGGATTTCTTCCCTAAACCACTTTAAATACCTGCGTGCTATTCTGTATGCATATTATTCTCATATAAGCTTCAGTCAAACAGGCTTAACCCACTGCATGCTGCTGCCTCTCTGGACTCTCCATTTTTTCTCTCTTTTGGGACCCCGTGTTTCCCACGTCAACATTGTGTATATACATATATGTGTGTTTGTGTCTTTTATCAACTCAAATGGTTTCAATCAGCCGAGATGCAACTAGTAGACAACTAGATTATGTAGTATTATTGAATTTTTTGCAAGCTCATTAATTACCGAGGAAGTGCATTGACTAGCACATCTTCTCTGAAAAGTAGGAATTGTCAAAGATATCAAATATTATAATGATAATTATAAACAAATTTTTTTGATAGTAGAATTATTAATAGTTAAGCTCGTTTAGTTGAAGAAAATTTTTTGCATGACTAAAATTTCTTTCGATTAAAAATTTTATTTTATTTTAAAAATTATATAAATTTTAATATTAAATAAATTTTAATATTAAATAAATTTTTTATTTCATATTTAATATAATTTTTAATATAATTAACTTATTTTATTTTACATCACATATATTTTTTTTAAAATTTTTATAAGTTTTTTTTTTGTCCAATCAAACAAACAGAGCCTTAGATTATTAAAAAAAAGAAAAAAAGAAACAGATTATCTACAGTTGCTGAATGAACCGCAGTAAGCTCCAAACATTAACGCTCTTCAGCGGATGGATTCAAGCAATTCCAAAGCGACATCAGCCGTCGATGTCCGAGCTATTGGTCATCCCAGCTCTTCTCTTCGCCTTCTTCTCCGTCTCCTCGGCTGCTGCCACCCTAAACCTTTCACAGCCCCTGATCTCCGATGGCCAGATTCTCATCTCCACCAACGGAACCTTCGCCCTTGGATTCTTCAAGCCGTTCAATTCATCCAACCGCTACGTTGGCATATGGTACAACGGCATCTCCTCCATTAACACTACCGTCGTCTGGGTCGCCAATCGTCGGAATCCTATCCCCCACTCAAACGGAACCTTTTCACTCACCGCCGACGGATCCCTCCGCATCAGCGATAGAAATTCCACCATCTTCTGGTCCTCTCCCTCCGCATCCAAGACCTTTGCCAATCCCATGGCTCAACTCCTAGACACTGGCAACTTGATCGTTGTCGAAGAGGCTGCAGATCCCAACGCCGGACTACTTTGGCAGAGCTTCGACCACCCAACCAACACCCTGCTCCCTGGAATGAAGCTGGGGTCGAACCTCAAGACCGGACACAGCCGCAACCTTACGTCTTGGCTGAGCCCCTCCGATCCCTCGCCTGGGAGTTACACCATGGTCATCGATATCCGCGGCGTTCCCCAGCTGGTAACCACCGGCGCGGGATCGATCTGGCTCTGGCGCGGCGGGACGTGGAACGGGTTCGGCTTCACCGGAGCCGGCCCTGACCAGTTCTACGACATCGGTCTGTACCGGCAGTTCACCTCCGTCTTCAACATAACGGAAGAGGAGATATACTACTGTTTCAACATGATCGGCAATGCCATTTCGAGAGTTACTTTGGAACCCGACGGAATGGCCAAGCGTTACGAATGGGTGGCCTCATCGGGGAAGTGGAACATCGACTGGTTCGCTCCTAGAGACGCCTGCGACCATATGTCGGAGTGCGGCGCCAACGGCGTGTGCAACTGGAGCAATTCGCCCAACATCTGCAGCTGTCTCGACGGGTTTGTTGCTCGAAATCCGGCGAATTGGGGGCGGCAGAATTGGAAGGATGGGTGTGTGACGAGGACGCCGCTCGAGTGCGGGGCGAACGGAACCAATGATGGGTTCGCGCTAGTTCGGGGTGCGAAGCTGCCGGACACGGCGGCCGCGACGGTGGACATGAGCCTTGACCTTGATGGGTGCAGGTCAAGGTGTTCGACGAATTGCTCCTGCAGGGCTTATGCGAGTGCCGACCTTAGTCGTGGAGGAAGAGGGTGCATCCTTTGGACGGCGGAGATTGAGGATCTCAGAGTATACGACAGCGGCGGGCAGGATCTCTACGTACGGTCGCTGTTGAGCCAAAATGGTGCGTATAAATACTAAATACTTTCTCTATTGTTAGTTAATTTATTTGGAGAGGCAAAATTTGACTAGAGATCACGAACGGCAGCATAAAAGTCAGATAAGACTGCGCGTTGCTGAAATCATTGATGTCATGTGGGCTCATCTTTAAATTAATAAGGATTGCGATTGTTTCCATGGTCATAGTTGAAGATAGAAGATTAATTAATCACACAAGTCAGCTTCCAAGATCGTGAAAAGTAAACTCTTGTGCATGATGATTGTTAACGAAAAAAATCATGTCATGTAGCTGCGACATGTGGATGAGTTTAACTTAACCCTCCGACGGGTCACTCAAATAGTGTTCTCAAACAAGCTCGAGTGACCCACTTGGGTTGAGTCCAACAGTCGAAGAGTTCAGGTTTATTCAAACAGGAAAGTTGAACAAATAACTAGCCAATAAGCTCTTGTGATATTATAGTCTTAGGCTTCGTTTGGTTTGTGGGTTGTATTTTAGATAAGAAAAAAATTATTTATCTTATAGATTTAATGGGTAAGAAATTTAATTTAACATTCAAAAGTGTGCAAAATTATAAAATAAAATTAATTTTAATATTCGTATTTGCATTAGATGTAAAATAAAGTTAATTTTTATAGTTAAAATTTGTGTTAAGTAAAAAAAAAAAATTCGAACCAAATGAGCTTTTATTCTATGATATGACAACCCTATAGGGACAAAGGGAAGGTGTTTGTCATTAATTCCTGGCTTGTCAGGCGATGTAGGGCGATGTGGGCAGACCTTACTATTGCCCACACCACCTAACTCACTTAATCTGACCTACTATCTTTTCACTATAAATATCCTTATTTATGATGAGAGAGAGAGGATCTGATCTCTAAACTCAAAGTCCTCAAGCTTAGTGAGTACTATTCACCTACTGTTCGCCTGCAGTCTTCAAGTCCTGTTCGATTAGCTCTTTCCAAGAGCTTCCCCAAAACAGTTGGTAGCTTGCTTAGCCCTCCTCCTTTTCCTTTAGTGTGGTCTTAGGAGAAGTTTATTTCTTTTCTTCGCCTTATTCCCCTTTAATCCTAAAGTTTCTTCCTTCTCTTTATTTTTTTTTATCTTAATTTGGACATTTTCACTCCAACAATGATTTTTCATATATATATATATATATGTTTGCTCCATATATTCAACACTTGTTACATTATTACTTTCTATTATGAAACAACTGTAGTGATTGAGCCCTTACGTAATACTTAGCCATTACTTTTTGGTTCATTCACCCTTGCTTTTTGTCTATTGCTCTATGTCCGTCATTTTTTATTGTCTATAGTAAACTTCTGATATTATATGTACATGAATTATTCCTGATACATACTACTAATTATAAACAATTTGTAATTCTTAATTATGACATATTTGTAAAAAATTGCTCGTTGGGCCCTAACACAGGATCAATTAACCATTTGATATATTAGTGCAATATAATTAAATTAATTCTGCGAGACAAAAAAACACTCGTTAATATATATATATATATATATATATATTAATTTTATTCGTGGACACTACAATTTTTTCTCTCTTGTTTGAAAATTGTAATGGTAGTGTGGTTCAAACCTAAGATCACGTAAGGGCTTGTTTGGTTGGAGGATAAATTTGAGTAAGGAAAGAAAAAATATTTTATTTTATAGAGTTGATGGGAAAGAAATTTATTTTAATATTGAGAGGTGTGTAGGATGTGAAATAATGTTGATTTTAAGGTTAGAATTTGTGTTGGATGTGAAATAAAGTTGATTTCTAAGATTGGAATTTGTGTTGGATGTGAAATAAAGTTGATTTTTAAGATTAGAATTTGTGTTGGATGTGAAATAAAGTTATTAAAATTTATAATAAATTTAAAATATTATTAAAAAAATATTTTATCTATTATGCCCAGTACCTAAGCAAACTCCTCCCCTATGAGATAGGAGAACTTTTCAGTGAATATTTGTAAGAATATCATTTTACTGAATTCCTGTCAATCTTGCATTTCTATTGGCAGGCAGCAAGAGAAAGTCTTGGGTTTTTGCCGTTGCGGCTGTGGCTATTGTGCTGTTCCTGTTATTCATTTCACTGTGCATCTTTATGGTCTGGAAACATAGACAAGGAGGTATATTTCTCAATTTCTATCAATTTTCTGTGACTACTCATGGATGCAAGCAGTCTAAAATTTAATTTATTTGACTCTGATTTGTTCATGTGACAATCAGCAACATCTCCAAAACGAGGAGATGAGATGATGCGGGAACTTGAAGGAGGCCAAGAAGTGAATTCAGACCTATCCTTATTTCAATTTACTCAGATATTGGATGCCACAAACAACTTCTCAAACGAAAACAAGCTGGGAGAAGGTGGATTTGGGCCTGTTTATAAGGTACCATTTAAATCAAATTCAAAAATATTTTGTGAAGCACTTTCATGTAAAATGTGATGCAACACATATATGTATTGTTATTAACTCTAGGGAAAGTTGCTGGGAGGCCAAGATGTAGCGATCAAGAGGCTATCTGCAAGATCAGGACAGGGGTTAGAGGAGTTCAAAAATGAAATTCTATTAATAGCAAATCTTCAGCATCGAAATTTAGTGAAGTTATTGGGTTGCTGCATTCATGGTGAAGAGAAAATGCTGCTGTATGAATACATGCCCAACAAAAGCTTGGATCTCTTCCTTTTTGGTAAGATACTGAACATTGTGCTGATGCCGTCATGATTTCCAGAAGAATGCTCTATGCTCATTCAGTTTTATCCAGATCAGGAGCAAGGATCTAAACTGGAGTGGAGTAGGCGCTTCCAGATCATTGATGGAGTAGCTCAGGGCCTTCTTTATCTTCACAAACACTCCAGATTAAGAGTTGTTCATCGAGACCTTAAGGCTAGCAACATCCTCTTGGATGCTGACATGAATCCGAAAATCTCTGATTTTGGCATGGCGAGAATTTTCACAGCTAATGAAGCGCAAGCAATCACTAGGAGGATTATGGGCACATTGTAAGCATGAGAAGCACATGCAAATCTTTTTTTATAAGATTGAATAACATTGAATTATAATCATTTACTAAAGATTGGGATGCTAATTTCCATCTAAAATACTTCACATGCAGTGGCTACATTTCACCTGAATACGCTTTCAAGGGGCTCTTCTCTGTGAAATCTGATGTATTTAGCTTCGGGGTCCTGCTACTTGAGATTGTCAGTGGAAAAAGAAATGCTGGTTTTCACGAGTTTGGATCTTCCAGCAATCTGCTTGCATATGTGAGTGATTTCATCCAAATTTGAGATCCTCTATATTAATATTCTTCTTGTGTGTAATTTATCTTTACAACTTGATCTGTTGTTGCAAAAGGCTTGGGAGCTGTGGAAGGAAGGCACTTGGATGGAACTTGTCGATCCAGCATTGGGCGGCCAGTTTCGGCATGATGAGGTGGCGAGAAGCATCTACGTGGCTCTTCTCTGTGTTCAAGAGGGCCCAGAAGATCGACCTGTCATGTCTGAAGTCGTAGCCATGTTCGGCAATGAAAACTTGATCTTCAACTCTCCAAAGCAGCCTGCATTTTTCTCTATGAAAATTGCTTCAAATGCCGACTGGGCGCCTTTCAATGCACACTCCTTTAATGATCTTTCCTTTTCAATTGTTACTGGACGGTGACAATAATAATTGCATTTTGTGTAAACTAATTAATCCAAAGCTAAGATCAAATCCTGCGTCTAAAGCATGTGCGCGTTTGAGCTTGCTGGCGATGCTTAAAATGTCACTAAAAATAATCAAGGGGGGATTACAGTATGCAAATTAAGTATGAACGATAAAATCACCGTTAAATTAAGATGCCTCAGAAGCAAATTCTCTTTTCAATTTGCTTGTGCATTGATCTGTCATCTATGAATTTTATATCTCGATAATTTCAAATATTTCTCTTGCTCTGCTATTTATTCATGAAGCTGCAAAATGGGAACTATTCTGTATCACACGTAACTTTGTTGAGTCTAATTTAGTCCAAGGTGTTTCATGGAGAGTAATCCACAGCTTTTGCCAGTTAATTTAGAGGGTTTTAATGTCATAGTATGTCACTTCAAAATAAAGAACTTCATAGTTGATTTTTCACGATCTCTCAGTCTTTTTTTTTTTAATTTTTTTTTTTGTTATGGTGATACTTTAGTTATGACGATGTAATGCTAGCTTTGGCCTAGCGCATACTGGTTCATCTCAAGATTTTTTTTTTCTAAAATGATCATCTCAATATTTTGCTAACCTCTGTACTATTCTAGCTGTATCTCCTCACATGTAGAGCTTAAAGTGTGATAACCTTAAAAAAAAAAATGTAAAAGCTCGAGTGGACTCCAAGGTCCGCTAAGCTCCACCGCCATAAAAGGGTGGGTTGGCTTGTGAACCAAGGCTTATGATAATTATATAATTATGTATATATATAATTGAGAATCTCTCTCGCTATTTCTTTTTGCTCTCTTTATTTCATCGTTCTTTTCGATTGAGTTTACACCAAAACCAAAATCAAAACATTGGAGTTTAAATTTCATGAAAAAAAATCAAAGCAAAGATATATTTAAGATTAAATTATCAATTTGCAATGATGGAGAAAAATGACAGCATTTAATGCTATCAACATTATTTGTTACACTTTGAAAAAAAAAACTATATTGCTAGATTACAAAGAAATACTAAAAGATAGCTAATTCTAGTTTGGTTATTCTTGCATAAAGCACTTTGAAGACATTGACCTTTGCATAAATCAAATGCCGAGTAACCATGAAATTGGATCTCTTCCTAGTTTTTCGAAAGGAAAGGACATAAACAAATTCTGGACCCATGCTGCTTCGTCAGCCACTGGAGGGACCAGAGTCAGTAAAAGGAGAGCTTGACCTTTGGATCTTGGTACTGCTTCTGGGGATTCATGACGACTGAAGCACGCGGGTCTTTGATCTGCATGTCTGGAGAAAGTGTCTTGTACAGGGAACGACGCGGTCGGGCCATGCCGATTGCGACAGGCGCAGCTGAGGAATCATCATCATCGATGTTATTAGGAGATGATCCTTGATCATCGTGGACGATATTGGAGACCTGCGAGAATAAGAGCATTAAAATAAAGAGTTGGTGCCACCTGGGAGCTACGTATATGGCTGGGATGCAGTGCTGGGACCACGCGTTAACATCAGCCCCCCGCATTGTCAGGGTGCAAACATTAATGTGAGTCCTGGAATGCGAACCGTCGTGATGGTGGACGCGCTGCCCAAGGCCTGTCAGGATAAAGCAAAGGCGGCACCCTGCCGATTCGCATTCTCTTCCACCAGTCTCTGAAAATTTCTGCAAGAGAGCTGATTGTGGTGGGCGAGACTCCTGCGGGGGAGAGACTCGAGCCTGGGAGGATCCTGTTCAAAAATGAAGACATTGAGCGGCTCCTTCCCAAGTTCGGGGCTCCCCCTGAAGGGAGTGTGAAGAAGACGCCCCTGGTGATTTGTGGTCCTACTCCTCTTGGTGAATCAATCCTTCTTCTTGTCAAAACAAAGAAGCCCCTCTTCCCTCGTCTTCTCTCGGCGGGTCTCCGGAATGAAGAGAAGGACAAGAAGGAGGAAAGCAGCAAGATGGAAGAAGCGACTAAGGAGAAGAAGGAGGCTCCGCAGGTCGCTCCTGAGGCTGCCCTTGGCATTGACGGGACAAGAGGCAAGACGGAGGAGGGGATTAAGGAGAAGGAGGGGGCTTCTCCAGTCACTCCCAATGTCACCCTTGGCATTGAAGGGACATGGGGTGTCCTGGAGAAGAGTCTACTTAAGATACGGGGAGAAGAAGAAAAGACCCTAAATAGCACCTCCCAGGTCTTGGAGATGGTAAAAAATTTGAAGGGTAAGGAGGAAGGGGAGGTTCGCTATCTCAGGAGGATAGCGGAGCTAGAGAGTGCTTTGTTGCAGTTCATAAAACGCTCTTAAGGTGATCACATAGAGGAGCTGGGGAAGCTGTACAAATTGGAGGATAAGTTGATTTTCCTGGCTCTGAGTAATGCAGAATGGGCCGGTAAGGGTGAGGTTGCAAGAGGGGAGTTTCACCGCACCCTCTCAGATGTTGGCCAAGCCCATTCTGCTCATGTCAAAGGCCTCCAAAAAAGAATAAAGGAGCTTAGAAATGAAAAAGAGGCCTTGAGAAAGGAAAGAAATATGCCCAGGGGTGAAGTCATGGAGGCGAGGGAGGCAGAGTCGAAGGCGAAGCAGGCGACCTTCGAAAACCACTGCCGAGAGGAGCTGCTGAAGTCCGAGATACGTTCCATGCGCTCCCTAATAGATAACAGCATGGGATGGAGGGGGCGGCGCATGGAGGACTTGGAGGAGGCAATGAGAAAGGCGGTGAATATCATTAGCGCTTCGGCCGTAGGTCACCATGTGAAGAGCCAGGCAGCCTTTGAGGTTCTTCTGCAGACAATGGTTGATGAAAGCATCCTGAACCAGGAGAACATTAGAGGTCCAGCCGTTCTTCCTTTCTGCGGCCCCAAGGGTCCAGAAAGGTTCTTCGATGTTGGGAGTCGAGGCTCAGAAGATGTCCTTCCTAAAGGTACCTACGCCGGCAGGGAATATGCTCCTGCTTCTCCTTGCGAAGGTCCTGACGAAGGTCAGAGTATTCCTCCAGCGGCGCTACAGCAAGCTTCTTCCTGGGAAGGGCGCTGATCTGATTGCCGCTCTTGCCATTCCTCAGCCTCATCATCAACATACGTTTGATGGGACGATCGCAGAGGAGAGGGAAATGGCAAGTCTCTTGAGGGTGCCCTGCTGTTGGAAGGAGTGTAATAGATTGGTCTCAAAAAAGGGATTTTCCTCATATTTGAGGTTGATACAATTACATTAATTGTCTAAGTTCTAAAGCCTTATATTTTCTTTTGATTCTTTTGTATGTCCTGTATCCAATAGAGAGACATGTGAGAGAGCAAGAAAAATAAAATTTGTAACAAATTTTATCCTTAATGAAATGTATTTTCTTTCAAAAACTTATTCTGGATGAATTCTGTTTGTACTTTTATCTTTTCTTTCGTGTTTAAAGAAGGTACCACGAGGTTAGAAATGATAAGGACAAGAATTCATAAATAAGAAAGTATAAAGCCATGATAAATTCTAAGTTAGAAGATAAAGCTAATTATCATCGTGCACGAGATTATGAAATATCGAACAACGATAGTTAAAAGAGCAAAAAGAAAAGTGCAGTCATCCTGAAACATCGTGCACGACACCAGGATGAAATACAGGGAAGAGGCGCTTCGATATCCGTGCGCCGCTTCAAATTCTGAACCTGTTAGAAAAACAGACGGCTGAATCGGGCCCGCGAGCTGATCGATGAGATCAGACGGCCAGAAGATGAAAAATCACAACTGTTCCCCATAAAGCCTGTCATAAAGAGGGAGGTTGAAACATTTGCCCGCCTTCAAACCCAAGAGAGGAAAAATTTCCTGATCTTGCTCATCGCAAAACCTAGCAATGGGGGGAAGAGAGATTGAGTGGGCAGAGTTGGCTGTCCAGTTCGAGAACGACCCCAGCTATCAGGAGAGTCTCCTGATGGAGCATGAAGTGCTAAACGCAACGAGGGGATTTAGGGGAAATCCCACCTCATGATCATTCAGCTCGCCGCCGAGCTTCGTCCAAACAGACCCCCAGACAGAGCGATGTGCATTTACCGGGCTCAAGTGGAGTACGGAATGATGCTTCCTCCACAGCCAGAGTTCAGAGAGATCCTGAACTCCTACCAGATTGTTCCGGCGCAGCTTTCCCCCAACGCCGTTGCATACATATACTCCTTCCTGAAGCTACTGCAGGCCCAGGAGATACCATGGAGTTTGATGCTGTTTAGGGGCCTATTTAGCTGGATGGCGGTGCCCGGATACGGCGGATGCCTGGCCCTGAGGTCAAAGACGAGGAAGGCGATGCTCTCCGGGGCGAGTAGTTCCCATTCAGACTGGAGGGACTACTACTTCTTCGTAGGTAGGGATTTGGGGATCCCCCTAAAGCCCGGTGTCTGCCCACCTGAGCTCATTGGAAATGCCAGGTGGATGGCAGGAGCAAAGACACTGAAGAACCTGGAGAAGCTGAAGGGACAGAACTGGCCCCTGAAGGACTTTCTCAGGCACGTGAAGAACGACATATCCTTGTACGCGCAAGCGTTGGGATATGCCGTCTTCAAGGAGACGGTTTCACCCCCTGGCACGCTCCTGATGAAGAGGGCCAGGAGGGGACACCCCCCCGCCATCCAACTCAGCAAGGAGGTCACTGAGGTGATGGGGGAGCAGGGAGAGATAGTGTTCCAGAGCCAGTTTGTGGCGGAACCGCCGTCGACGTGGTATCCTCCTTAGAGGATACCGCGGACGATAGGAAAACCTTGGCCGAGATGATGAAAGAGGCAGGCAAAGGGAAAGAACCTGTCACATGGGCCAAGCCCAAGGTGGTCCCCAAAGATAATAAGGGGATCGTCATTGGGGAGAAAGAAGGAGAGAAGAAGGCCGAAGAGAAGGGCCAAAAGAGAGGAGAAGAAGCAGAAGTACAAGGGGAAACTGTGAGTCCTTGCCTGGACTTGGTGCTGAAGGAGGTCCCTAAGCGGAAGAGGGACTCCAAAGAGAAGAGAAGTCCAGAGCCCCCTTCGAATAAGGGAAAGACTGTGGAGGGAGGCCAGTTGGCTGTCAAAGGGGCATACGATTGGCAACGAAGTATTGACCCCCCCTACCACATGAATTTTGCGGGGAGATTTGGAGACGATGTTTCGCGGATCACCGTGGGAACGAAAGGAGATATGAGAAAACTCCTGCTCTCCCAGCAATCGACCGAACGAAACTGCGCACCCCCGGGAGACTTGGGACTGGCAGTAGGAGGTGGCTTCGTTACCAAGGATGGAGAAAGTCTCGACGCCAGATGCCTATGCCCAAGTAGCGAACAGGTTATTTGCTGTGAGAATCTCCCATAACTCCATCTTTCTATTACTTTCTGTTTAAGTTGTGTTGACTTCGCTTCGTCTTTCAGGCACTTGCTCGCTTGCCTCTGCTTCTGAATAAGACCTTAAAGACAGAGGAACAAGTGCTCGAGCAAGGAGGCCAGCTTCACCAACGGGACGAAGAGATTGAGGCCTTGAAGGTCCAGCATGCAGTAAAGTCTTCTCATCTTGACGCCTTGCAGGAGGAGACGACTAAACTACAGAAAGAGTTTGCAGTCCATAAGTCTGCAATGGGCGCGTTGAAGGTTGACAACAAGGCCCTACGAGAGAGGCTGGACAAGGTCGCTGAAGACCAAGAGGTCATCGTTGCGGAGAAGTCTGCAGCGGCCGTAAAGGCCTACAAAATAAGCTTACCTTGCAGAAAGGAGAGATTAGATGGGATCAAGAGGGCATGGGAAGGATTGACCTCCACTCTGATTCAGGGGGGCAAGATTACTGCCAATGATCTTGCAGAAGTGGAGCCCTTTCCTTGTCTAGCTGCTGATCCTATTTACAAGGAAGAGAGATTGGACTTAACCGACGACCTCACCCAACAGATGTTTGATCTTTTGGATGGGGAGAGTGAAGACTAACCCATCTTCTTGTAAAATGAGTGAATTGTAACCTCTTCTTTGTACTTTGAAAGAATGAAAAAAGCTTCTTTTCCTTTGCATACCTATTTATTCTGATGTGTATGAACTGAACAGGTACTTTTGTATAAAGTTTGAAATGCTCTGACTGTAACTTTATGAGAACACCCTTTATAACGAGTTAATAATAAAGGACTTTGAATCACATAAAGCATCTCAACTTGAACTTTGAAACTACTTCTTTGCACATTGTTTGCTCAAAGGACTTAGATCAGTCTGAAATATCGTAAACAATGTTCGAACTTGAGGCACGTGCTAGTTGAGTAGATAGAGTACTTGGGGCTTTTGGAGTCGTGCTTTTTTTATATTCCTGATGCCAAAAGGACTTGGACATCTGAAATATCGTATACGATATTTGTACTTGAGGCATAGGCTGACTTCCTTTAGGACAGATCCTAGTGGGAAGAGTGCATTTGGAAATATAATATCGAATTTGACTTGAAATCATACTCCTTTACGCATCTGCATAGGAAAGAAGTAATGATAGTAGTGAAAATCCTGCCTAGGAGGAGTTATCTGACCTGATGCCAAAAGGACTTGGATTGTCTAAAACATCGTATATATATGATGTTTGTACTTGAGGCATAGGCTGACCTCCTTTAGATCCTAGTGGAAAGCGAAAGCACTCTGCTTAGAGGGGACCTGCATCATGAGTAGATAGCAGGGATTGCCCTAAGGTTACGAGCGGGCCTTCTGACCTTCCGCTAGCCAGATGGGCTTATAGAAGGGTTCCAAATGTAGGTAGGAGACCCCGCTTGCCAGGCATAACTAGGCTCGGTGACCTCCGTATATGAAGAGAGTATAATACACCATCGTGTACGAGGTGCTGAAACCTCGGATACGATAGTCGAAGAATTTGAGGTTAGGATTATACTTGCCACACGATGCCTGAGCAATAGATAATAGGCCAGTCATATTTTGGGCAATATGAATACCTTAGCATGAATCATCAATCATGGGATTAATATCACAAGAACCCCTGAGTTTAGAAGAAATCCAGACGTACATTGAAAGAATCCAAATGTATATTAATAAGGAATGTACATGAATAAGAGATTCCAAACGAATCTGTTCAAAGGAATTCTGTGTGAATAAAGAATAGATTGCCGCTCTGATTTAAGCATATAATTTCTTCAGATCATCTCCGCTCCAAGTCCTGGGGAGTTGAGTGCCTTCAGAGGTCATGAGATAGTACGCGTTAGGTCCTGCAATCTTGCGTACGATGTATGGGCCTTCCTAATTGGGCTCAAGTTTGGGAACTCCCAAGTTGCTGCCAGTAAGAAGTCATCGTTTGAGGACCAGATCGCCTTGAGTAAAACTTCTGGGATTGACTTTGCGGTTGAAGTATCGTTCAACCCAGCGTTTATGCTCTAGACGCTTGAGTGAGGCCAATTGTCTTTTCTGTTCCAAGAGATCCAGATCAACCCGTCGTGAATCATCGTTCTCATTCATCCAGGTTTGTAAATCTTCGGGATCAAAGTTAGCTACAACCTCTATTTTGGGGGAGAAGTGTTCCAGATCGACAGGTATGACTGCGTCTATTCTGAATGACAGGGAAAAAGGCGATTCCTGAGTGACTTCGGAGGGAGCTGTATTGTAAGCCCAAAGAGCGCCTGACAGCTCTTCCGGCCAGCGGGTTTTGGCACCGTCGAGGCGCTTCTTTAAAATGTTCAGAATATTCTTGTTAGCTGCTTCTTCCTGCCCATTAGTATGAGGATGCCAAACAGATGCATACTTGAGGTTGATCTGATGCCTGCCACAGAAGTCATGGATCCGCTGATTGGCGAATGGAGTACCATTATCTATAATGATTGTCATGGGCACACCATACCTGCAGATGATGTTAGCCCATAGAAAATTCTCGACGTTCTGAGCAGTAGGCTGAGTAAGAGGTTTTGCTTCTATCCATTTTGTGAAATAGTCGACAACGACTATTACCCACTTGTAGCTTCTCATAGCGGTTGGCATTGGACCCATAAAGTCAAGCCCCCAAACAGCGAAGGGCCAAGACAAATTGATGAGTTTGAAATAGCCGGCGGACTGTCTTTGCATATCGGCATAATGTTGGCACTGGGGGCACTTTTCTACGAATGACTGAGCATCTTTGTGGATATTTGGCCAGAAGAATCCCTGGTGCAGGACTCACATGACCAAACTTCGGCCACGAGCATGGGTTCCACACTCCCTTTTGTGAACAGCTTCAATAACTCTTTGAGCTTCCTTAGGCCTTAAGCATTTCGTGAGTGGCCTGGCATAAGATCTTCTGTACAGTTCATCGCCAATGAGGACATATTTGACACATTCAAGCCTCAGTTTTCTGGCCTCCTACTGGTTGCTGGGCTGATCCCCATTTTTCAGATGATTGGTAATTCTATCCATCCAACAAGGTGTTTGCTCAGAGCTATGGATTTCCGCGCACTCGTAGCTGGGCTTTTGTGATAATTGATGTTGATGAAAGTCGGGGAGCCCCCCTTTCACGAGATGGTCTGCCACCTGATTCTCCTCTCGAGGGACATGCGTTAGGGAGAAATCGTTGAACTGGGAGATCAAGAATTGGGCTTTTTCCAGATACTTCTTTAAAACCTCGTTCTTTGTTTCATAGGTGCAGTTGACTTGGTTGACAACCAGCTGAGAGTCATTGAACACCTGTATGTGTTTTACTGACATCCCAAGAGCGATCTCCAGTCCTGCAATGAGAGTTTCATATTCCGCCTGATTATTGGTAACCTTGAACTGAAGGGTTACCGCTCGATGTAGGGCGACTCCCAAGGGGCTAGTGGGAAGAATTCCAACTCCTTGAGATTGAAGTCCAGAAGAGCCATCAACGTGAAGAGACCAGGGAATGACCTCGCACTTGGTGGGTGATGGCTCTGAAGTGGAAAATTCGGCGACGAAGTCAGCCAGCACTTGGGCTTTGATTGCTACTTGCGGGATGTATTTGATGTCAAATTCGCCAAGTTCAATGGACCATTTGAGGAGTCTTCCCGAAACCTCGGGGGTATGTAATATCTTCAGGAAAGGTTGGTCAGTAACCACTTAGATAGTATGCGACTGGAAGTATGAACGCAACTTCCTTGCGGCCATTAGGAGAGCAAGGGCAAGCTTTTCCAGCGTGGGATACCGGGTTTTCGCATCAAGAAGTATATGGCTGATATAGAAAATAGGGCGGTGGATCCCCTTATCATCGCTCACGAGGACAGCCGAAACCGCTGCGTCCGATGCCCCCAGGTAGAGAGAGAGAACCTCCCCTGCTTTTGGTGCTACAAGCATTGGTGCAGTTGTAAGACATCTCTTCAACTCTGTGAAGGCAGCTTCACATTCATCGGTCCACTGACCCTTTTTGCCCTTGCGAAGACACCGGAAGAATGGTAAACACCTATCACCACCCTTGGAAATGAACCTCCCCAGGCTATTGATACGGCCGGTGAGCTTCTGAATCTCCTTTAGTGATCGGGGAGAAGGAATGCTGAGGACTGCTGAGATTTTATCTGGGTTAGCCTCTATTCCTCTGACTGATATCAGGTAGCCCAAGAACTTCCCTGAGACCGCGCCAAAGGTACATTTGGTAGGGTTCAACGAGATTGAACTTTCGGAGAGTATCAAAAGTTTCTCTGAGGTCTGCAAAATGCTCTTCCATGCTCCGACTCTTGATCAGGATGTCGTCAACGTATGTTTCGAGATTTCTCCCCCTTTGGTTTTTGAACACGATGTCAATTATGCGCTGATAGGTGGCGTCGACGTTCTTGAGACCGAAGGGCATAACATTGTAGCAATATGTACCGAAGTTGGTGATGAAAGCAGTTTTCTCTTCGTCTTGTTTAGCCATCCAGATTTGATGGTACCCGGAGAAAGCATCCAAGAAACTCATCACATCGTATCTGGATGTGCGATCCACCATCATATCAATGCGTGGGAGAGGATACGTGTCATTGGGACAGGCCTGGTTAGTGCTCGGAAGTCTATACACATCCTTCACTTTCCATTGGCTTTCTTTACCATGACAACATTGGTAAGCCACTGGGGGTATTGGACTTCTCTGATGTAGCCTGTTTTCAGGAGTTTGTTTACTTCTTCTTCGACAGCGTTCTGCCTTTCTCCTACCATGACCCGTTTCTTCTGGTTTGCGGGGATGGCATCAGTAGATATGTTCAAGCGATGTTCACAGATGACCCTATCAACACCCGAGATATCTTCGGGGGACCAAGCAAAAACATCCACATACTTAGAAAGCAAAGCAGTGACACCTGCTTGCTGGTTTGTATTTAGGGAAGAAGATATGTTTATAATTTTTGAAGATCCTTCTCCCCCCACTGATACATTGATAACCCCTTCCTGAGGCATGAGAGGCTGAGACTCCCTCAGGTCCAGATGGTCGACAACGAACTGTGCTGCAATTTGGACACATCGGGTGGCCTGCCGGAGGTCTCCTCTGATGGTGACAATGCCGCTGGAGGTAGGGAACTTTGCGCAGAGGTGGGGCGTAGAGATCACCATCCCGAAGGAGTTGAGAGTAGTCCTCCCCAGGATAGCATTGTAGCCTGACCTGGCTCTGATGATCGCGAAGTTCACCATGCTCATGATGTGGCCGTTGTCGTCGCAGAAAGAGACCGGCAGGGAAATGAATCCAAGCGGCTGGACCCTTTCCCCAGAAAAACTCAGCAAGGTGGTTCCTGCATGGAGAAGGTTCGTTTTCTTGAGGCCCATCTGAAGGAAGGCGGATTCAAATAAGATATCAGACGCGCTTCCTGAGTCGAGGAGCACTCGCCGAACATCGAAGTCGGTGACACGGGCAGTGCCCACTATCGGGTCGTTGCGAGGGTTGCCCATGCGGGGGAGATCTTCATGGCAGAAAATGAGTAGGATGGAAGAAGAAGGTTGATGAGAGATGCCATCCACTTCGACCACCTGTCGGTGCACAGCGGTAGGGTCAATGCTGAAGATGGTGTTGATCGTCCTTGCCGCTGGAGGATAGGACCGCATCGGCTGGCTAGAACCTGGTGGCTGTAGGTCCTGGGCCGGAGCCCCCATGTCTGCTGGGACCTTGCCTTTCTGCGCGGCATTGAATGTGGGTGCCATCAGCATGAATTCTTCAAGTTTGCCCTGGTCTGCTAGTTTATCCAGCAGGGCCCTTAATGCGCAGCACTTGTGAAGCTTGTGCCCGTAGTTCCCATGAAACTCGTAGTAATTTTCTGGATCTACTCAGGCCGGTGGCGCTGGTTTGGGTCCTGCAGGACGAATCCAACCTTGTTTCACGGCCGCCGCGTATATTTCAGTAAGCGGCCGGGAAAAAAGAATTTTCTGCTCGCGGGCCTACTGTGGTCTTCTTTCATCCTTGCCACCGCAAGACTGCTGTGGCCTCCTATTGTCCCTGCCACGATTCCTTCCTCCGAGAATCATCGTGGACGGTGTCTCGTCGCCCCGATGTTTCCTCTTCCTCCCCTTCTTGACTTCGGAGACGTCGGGAGGAGAAGCCTCAGCATCCTCTAGTAGTACGAACTGGCTGGCCCTGGCAACCAGCTCTGGGTAGCTTCGAGGTTTGGCTAGCTGCAAAGATTTAGATAGGTCCCCACTCCTGAGTCCCCTTCGATAGTTGTGCATGGCCACACCGAGGTCCACATCCTCAGCTTCTGCTGCAGTGGCAAAGAATCGATTGGTGTAATCCCGGAGGCTTTCCTTCTCGCCTTGCTTGATGCTGGCGAGCACCATGTCAGAAACGATCATTGGGGTCCGGCCAGTGAAGCGGGCGATCAGCTCCCACTTCAGGTGCTCGTAAGAGGAGATGTGACCCCTGGGGAGCTTCACGAACCAACTGGAAGCCACTCCTTTCAGAGTATTAGTCAAGAGATGACACTTGGTGGCTTCATCGGGCTGACGATAGCGGACAACGACCTTAAATCCCTGAATATGCTCGCGGGGATCGGTGGCACCCCTGTAGGCCTCAAGGCGGGGTGACCTAAAGTCTTCCGGGACTGGCGCCTATTGGATGGCGTCGGAGAAAGGAGCATTGCCATCCAGCAGGCCAAAGAAAGGATCAGGCCTATATAGGGGGGCCTGAGCTCCGGCAAAGGGGAGATTGCATCCGACGAGGAAAGGAGGGAAAGCTGGAGGAAAAAAGGTAGTTGCGGTAGTGGACATGGTGGAAGAGGATTTAGAGGGACCTCTTGAGGAGGAATAAGGTATCTGGGAGATCGAAAAGAGCTAGATGACTGAATAGAAGGCGCCGCGACCGGCGGGAGAGGAGGAGGAGTCGCTGCGACCGGCGGAAGACGATCACGGGCCGCCGCAACCGATTAAAGAGGATTACGGGACGCAGCAACCGGCGTGAGAGGTGGTGGCGCCGCCAAAGCCGGCGGGAGAGGTGCTGGTGGTAGGACGACGGCGCAAACTTGCTGAGTTTGCCTGAGGATCACGGCCTGCTAGGTTGTGAGGCCAGTGACCAGCTCAGTGAGGTTCGCCAGCATCCCTTGCAACTCCGAGATGCGAGTACCTCTGGAAGAAGAAGTAGATCCAGCGCGACGCCGAGATGTTGAGGTGGAAGCTTCATCACCTGGCGCCTTGATAGATGGTTCTCCTGCATGTGCGCCGCGGGTCGCAGAATCAGTTCTGCGCGTTCTAGCCACCATGCTTTCAAGGTCTTAATGAAAGCACCAGAAAGATGTTGACGTAGGATGTAGGGGATCCTAAGAAACACCAAAAGAGAGAGAGAGTTCTGAGAGGCGGCGACGCGCAAATGGTTAAGCCTGATGATTAAAGCTTAAGAGAGAATAAAGAGCATCCAGAACAGCACACAGAGATTTAAGGTGGTTAAGGGAGTAGTTCCTTTACATCCACCGGGCGTCAGTGAGAGAGTTTTCACTATAAGTCAAGAGGGTGGTCGGAAGACCGGTACAAAGAGCTTACAAGAGAAAGAGAGAGAAAGAGCTTTCCTTTGTCTCTGTTGACATGTGGCTCCAGCGCTGCATCATAGCCATACACGTGACGCTCCTTCATCTTGAAACATTGTGCATTAACCTTTGCTGTGTTTGGAGCTCCCAAACCTCGTGAGGATTGGAGCCTCCAAACATCGTGAGTGAGGTTTGGAGCCTCCAAACATCGTGAGTGAGGTTTGGAGCCTCCAAACATCATGAGTGAGGTTTGAAGCCTCCAAACATCGTGAGTAATGCTTTCAAACCTCGTGAGTGAGGTTTGGAGCCTCCAAACATCCTGCATGATCGATGTTTCTCAGCTATACCTATCACTGTCAGCGTGCTCTGGCCGCACCGTTTCTAAAGCAGCATGCTTCTTCCAGTCACGCAAATCAAGGGTCCGCATGCCCCAGCCGTCATGAATCCCCAGAAGCAGTACCAATATTAAAAGTTAGCATCCTCCTTTTGCAGCTTTTGGTCCCTTCGGAGGCCGACAAGCGGCGCAAGCTAAGAGCTTGTTCACCTCCTTTTCCCTGGGAAATTAGGGTAAAGCTGCACCATCCGCTGCCTACAAATATCAAGGAACAGGCTTCAAAGAGGAGGAGGGATCAGATCAGAAAGGAGGAAAAAGAGGACTCGCCCCAGGAAGAGCAGAATCTCTCCTCTATCACCTCTTGTAAAACGGGAGCTGGAGAATAAGAAAAGCTCTCTTTCTCCTTCTT
This sequence comes from Apostasia ramifera, assembly GCA_019297695.1. Lineage (NCBI taxonomy): Eukaryota > Viridiplantae > Streptophyta > Magnoliopsida > Asparagales > Orchidaceae > Apostasia > Apostasia ramifera. The sequence continues at coordinate 164,741 of JAEMOT010002859.1, read as the reverse complement.
TCTCTCTCTTCCGCTTGTAAGCTCTGTGTTAGCCTTCACGGCTACCTTTCTCCATTAGTGAAACTCCTTCGCTGATCGCTCGGTGAACGTAGGGGATTTCCTCCCTGAACCACCTTAAATTGTTGTGTGCTCTTCTGGATGCCCCGAACTCTCTCTCCCTTAAGCCTCAACTATCAGGCTTACCTCTCTGCGCGCCGCCGTCTCCCGGAACTCTCTCTCTTTCGGTGTTTCTTGGGATCCCCTACATCCTACGTCAACATCTTCTGGTGCTTTCATTGAGACGCCGAAAAGATGGTGGCCAAAATGCGCAGAACCAACTCCGCAGCTCGCAGCATGCATGCAGGAGAACCATCTGTCAGGGCGCCAGGTGATGAGGCTTCCGCCTCAATATCTCGACGTCGCGCTGGATCTACTTCTTCTTCCAGAGGTACTCGCATCTCGGAGTTGCAGGGGATGCTGGCGAACCTCACCGAGCTGGTCACTGGCCTTACAACCCAGCAGGTCGTGATCCTCAGGCAAACTCAACTAGTTTGCGCAGCCATCCTACCTCCTCCACCTTTCCCGCCGGTCTCGGCGGCCCGTGATCCTCTTCAGCCGGTCGCGGCGGCCCGTGATCCTCTCCTGCCGATCACGGCGCCTTCTATTCAGTCATCTGGCTCCTCTCGGCCACCTACACATCCCATTCCTCCTCAAGAGGTCCCTTTAAATCCTCTTCCACCATGTCCACTGCCGCAGCTTAACTTTTTTCCTCCAGCTTTCTCCTTTCCTCGCTGGATGCAATCTCCCCTTTACCGGAGCTCAGACCCCTCAATATGGGCCTGAGGCCTTCTTTGGATCTCTTGACTTCGATGCTGCTTTCTCCGACGCCATCCGACAGACGCCAGTCCCGGAAGACTTCAGGCCACCCCGCCTTGAAGCCTACAGGGGTGCCACCGATCCCCGCGAGCATATTCAGGGATTCGAGGCTGCCATCCGCTATCGCCAGCCCGACGAAACCACCAAGTGTCACCTCTTGGCTAATACGCTAAAGGGGGCGGCGTTCAGTTGGTTCATCAAACTCCCTAGGGGTCACATCTCCTCTTATGAGCATTTGAAGTGGGAGCTGATCGCGCGCTTCATCGGCCGAACCCGAATGGTCGTTTCTGACATGGTGCTCGCCAACATCAAACAAGGCGAGAAGGAAAGTCTGCGAGACTATACCAACCGCTTCTTTGCCGCAGTAGCAGAAACAGAAGATGTCGACCCTGCTGTAGCTATGCACGACTATCGAAGGGGCCTCAAGAGTGGCGACTTGTCCAAATCCCTCCAACTGGTTAAACCTCGAAGCTACCCAGAGATGGTTGCAAGAGCTGGCCAGTTCATGCTCCTAGAAGACGCAGGAAACGGCGCACCCGATATTTCTGACCCTAGAACTGAGCAAAGGGTGAAAAGAAAAAATCAAGACAGTGAACCTGTGGATCTAAGGGATGGAGAACAGGCCTGATCCTCGTCCACACATCGTCCACGATGTTTAAACCACTAGCATGGGCCTCATTCCCTCCATCATGATTTTCTGATAAAACTTTACTGGATGCTTCATCTTATGATATTCTGGATTTCTTATTCCACTCATGGCATTACGGAATTCATTTCTGGAATTCATATTCTTATGTAATATTCATACTGAGGTATTATCTAAAGCACGACTAGCTCATCTTTTTCAAGCATCGTGCGACAGGTATGATTCTAATCTCAAACTCTCAAAAATCATACCCGAGGTTCCCGCGCCTCGTTCACGATGATTCATTATACTCACACTCCTACTTACGGAGGTCACCAAGCCTAGTTACGCCTGGCAGGCGGGGTCTCCTACCTACATACGGAACCCTTCCATAAGCCCATCTGGCTAGCGGAAGGTCAGAAGGCCTGCTCGTAACCTTAGGGCAGTCCCTGCTATCTACTCATGATACAGGTCCCCCCCTAAGCAGAGTACCTTCGCTTCCCACTAGGATCTGCTCCAACGGAGGTTAGCCCATGCCTCAAGTACAAACATCTCCACGATGTTTCAGACGATCAAGTCCTTTTGGCATCGGGTCAGATAACTCATCCTAGGCAGTATCTCCACTACTACTATCATTACTTCTTTCCTGTGCAGGTATATAAAGGAGTATACTTTTAACCCAAATTCAGGAGACCCCCGAGGTCAGCCCATGCCTTAAGTACAAATGTCAGACACGATGTTTCAGACAATCCAAGTCCTTTTGGCATCGGGTCAGATAACTCCTCATAGGCAAGATCTCCACTATTATCATTACTTCTTTTTTGTGCAGATATACGAAAAAGAGTATGCCACTGATCTCCCCATAACAGAGATGGCTCTGGGCCTGCTCGTCAAGCTCACTTATTTTGTTTTGTCATCTCTCTAACTCTGCTCTTTCCTCTTTTCTTGCAGGAATCATGGAGGCAAGAGTGCCAGCAAGAGTGCACCACCCTGACTATCCATGCAGACTTTAGGCAGCGCGTTCACCAGTGTCATGGTTCGCATGCCAGGACCCACATAAATGTTTGCGCCCCAGCATGCGGGGGGCTGATGTTGACATGTGGCTCCAGCGCTGCATCATAGCCATACATGTGGCGCTCCTTCATCTTGAAACATCGTGCATTAACCTTTGCTGTGTTTGGAGCTCCCAAACCTCATGAGTGAGGATTGGAGCCTCCAAACATCGTGAGTGAGGTTTGGAGTCTCCAAACATCGTGAGTGAGGTTTGGAGTCTCCAAACATCGTGAGTGAGGTTTGAAGCTCCAAACGTCATGAGTAATGCCTTCAAACCTCGTGAGTAAGGTTTGGAGCCTCCAAACATCCTGCATGACCGATGTTTCTCAGCTATACCTATCACTGTCAGCGTGCTCTGGCCGCACCATTTCCAAAGCAGCATGCTTCTTCCAGTCACGCAAATCAAGAGTCCGCATGCCCCAGCCGTCACGAATCCCCAGAAGCAGTACCAATATTAAAAGTTAGCATCCTCCTTTTGCGGCTTTTGGTCCCTCCGGAGGCCGACAAGCGGCGCGAGCTAAGAGCTTGTTCACCTCCTTTTCCCTGGAAAACTAGGGTAAAGCTGCACCATCCGCTGCCTACAAATATCAAGGAACGGGCTTCAAAGAGGAGGAGGGATCAGATTAGAAAGGAGGAAAAAGAGGACTCGCCCCAGGAAGAGCAGAATCTCTTCTCTATCACCTCTTGTACAACGAGAGCTGGAGAATAAGAAAAGCTCTCTTTCTCCTTCTCTCTCTCTTCCTCTTGTAAGCTCTGTGTTAGCCTTCACGACTACTTTTCTCCATTAGTGAAACTCCTTCGCTGATCGCTCGGTGAACGTAGGGGATTTCCTCCCTGAACCACCTTAAATTATTGTGTGCTCTTCTGGATGCCCCGAACTCTCTCTCCCTTAAGCCTCAACCATCAGGCTTACCTCTCTGCGGGCCGCCGTCTCCTGGAACTCTCTCTCTCTTTCGGTGTTTCTTGGGATCCCCTATATCCTACGTCAACAGTCTCAAACTCTTGTTTACAAAGGTGATAGAGCAGGAATTCTGCTCTTGCTCTTGTTTTTATTTGATCTGATCGATTCTTGTCGCTATATGTTTCACATGTCCCCTCTCTGCCTTCTTGAAGCGTTTTCCAGGGTATTTGTAGGCAGCGAATGGTACAGTTTTATCCTGATTTTCCGGAAGGAAAGGACATAAACAAATCCTAGACTCATACTGCTTTGTCGGCCATTGGAGGGACCAGAGTCAGTAAAAGGCGATCTTGACCTTTGGATCTTGGTACTGCTTCTGGGGATTCGTGATGACTGAAGCACGCGGGTCTTTGATTTGCGTGTCTGAAAAAAGTGTCTTGTACGGGGAACGATGCGGTCGGGCCATGCCGATTGCGACAGGCGCAACTGAGGAATCATCGTCATCGATGTTAACAGGAGATGATCCTTGATCGTCGTGGACAATGTTGAGTCGAACCCTCGTGGCCGAAGTTGGAGACTTGCGAGAATAAGAGCATTAAAATAAAAAATTGGTACCATATGGGAGCCACGTGTATGGCTGGAATGCAGCGCTGGGACCACATTTTAACACTATGAAATGAATCTAATTCAACTTAAGATTACCTAATACAATTATATAAAGCCTAGATACACATAAAACTAAAATTGAAGAACCCAATTATAATTTATCCTCTCCATAAAAAATTATAATTTTACTTTACATTTTACATAAATTTTCTAATTAAAATTTTAATTAGATTTATGCTTTACAATTTCAAAGAAAAAATTTAATATTTTTAAAAAATTCCTATACATGTTATCATAAAACAAATTTTATTTTTTTTCTTACACTATTTAGAAAACAAAAAAAGTAAAATGTATCATTGTTTTCACATCACAAGCAGTTTGCGAGATAAACATATCATTATTTAAATTTATTATTGGTTTTTTTTCAATAAAAAAATTATTATTGGTACGTACGCAGGAAGGTGGAAACAAAATTTCATGAGAAAGCACACGTGGGAGGGAGCAAATTCGACAGTTCTCCCATACCTCCATCAAAAGCATGATATTTATAATTGCATGATCGATACATTTCATAATGCCGTTCCTCAGCAGACAAGAAGATAAATTATAACATGTAAGATTTAAAGAAATAAAATTAAAAATATATTAACTAAAATTTATAACAGTGGTCACATAGATAAAATTTGCATTTGCTTATGAACCAATGGCGCTACACACAATATTAGTTGACTAATGTTTTTATTTGAGGTAGCATTTTTCTTACATAAATTATTATTGATACTTGCATCCCTCCTCTCCAACCAAAATGCAAACTATATAACATGATAGGAGTTTTAAGTAAACAGTCCCTCCACTGAAAACGTGCATTACTGCATAAATAAACGCCCTAAACTGACAAGAACATGATGTTACCCATGTTTTATTATGATATGACCTTATTTATCATCATAAAGGAAACGGTGCGATGCTTTTATTATAGAAAGTAAAATAGGAGATATAATCGGGAGTACCTAACAAGAGTTTTCCATGTTGAATGATTAACAGTGCAGATTTGTGAATAACTCTTCTTCCAACAGCAGCAGAGATCATTTCATCTTTGCCCCTCCTTCCTTATATCCATACTACAAGTCATGTAAAGGCAACGTTTTCTGGTAACAAAAATGACGCGCAAAGCATCCATTTTCCAGGTGCGACCAGCCTCACTCTATGTGTTTCTATGTCAACAACAGTCTTGCAAAGCACCATGTTGATCCTCTGTAGACCTCAGACAGGTTGAGGAAATTACAAGGACCATGAGAACATAAAGAGCTATCCAAATGGCACAAGCAGAAAAACAAAAATAAAATAGAAACCATACCTCATGAATGTCAAACTCAGGATTATCTGCTTTGGAGAACCCATAAACATGGATTCTTGGCAAACTGCACTCTTCTCCCCTCTCTCTGGTTTTGTATATACCCTGGAACGCAACTGCAAAAATGATGGATATCACAAGATATACATTTTTACCCACATAAAAATATATAATTAGGTACACCGGAAGCTAAAATTAGAACACATGTAGAGCTCCAAAATGGACATAAGTAATACTTTCCCAGGATCACGCATTGCCAAATGGGAAAAAGAGGAGGAATTAATGGCATACCAACTAACGATGCCCGAGATTTTGTTAGTCACGTTTCAGACATATGGCATACCAACTAACGATGCCCGAGATTTTGTTAGTCATGTTTCAGACATATGGCATACCAACTAACGATGCCCGAGATTTTGTTAGTCATGTTTCAGACATATGGCATACCAACTAACGATGCCCGAGATTTTGTTAGTCATGTTTCAGACATATGGCATACCAACTAACGATGCCCGAGATTTTGTTAGTCATGTTTCAGACATAAGAGGTAGGCAACATAATTTATTTTTGTTAACCCGAAAATAAGCGTTCCATCTCACCATATAGTTGGACAGGAAGCACAGGTCACTATGCCCTGATAGAGCTAGGGCTGTTATCGGACCGATTTCGAGCGAGTCGAAAGCAAATCAAAATAAAAAATTTCGAGTTCGATGCGGCGCGAAATCGGTCCGAAATTGAAATGAGATATGATTCAAGCCGGCTCGGCTCAAAATGACTCGATTTCGAGTCAGCTCAAATCAGCTCGTAATTGTAAAAAAATGTAGAAGTATTATGTGTTCAAGAGTATTTGATCTCTAAACTTTGAGGAAAATAAGCCTTAAATCTCCTCCACTCTACCACTAAATCACTAGCTAAATTATATATAATGGCATTTTATTTATATATATATTTATGTTATATATCAATATTATTTATGCTATATATATAATTTTGAGCCAAATCGAATCATGTTTCGAGCGAACTAGGGTCAACTCGAAATTGGCTCGAAATAAACTTCAAGCCAAAGTCCTTAGCTCATGATTCGATGCAAAATTTTTGAACCAATTTCGAGTCAATTAAAAAATCGAACGAGTTCCGAGCGAGTTTCGAGTTTCGGATATTTTTAACACCCCTAGATAGAGCCAAATCAATATAACAAATTCATGGATTTAAAATTGAACCTTCCTCGTAGTTTGTCATACGAGGAAGCTCAAAAGACATCTTCATATGGAGATTCGTGAAGAAGCTTATCGAATACCTTGTATCTGTAGTTACGAAGAAGCAAAAAAAACTATCTTGTAGAAGATCCTACAACTACAAGTTGAGCACCTTCCAAACATGTCATAAACATGTCAATCTATCACATCCCAATAATGGAAGATTACTCAGCAGCACGTCATCAACAATTAAGCAAACTGCAGCTGCTCTAACTTCCTTCAACCATCAACTCATCTACTAACCACAATCAACTCCAAAGACATGGATTACTGGAAGTCCACGCATGATTTAGGAAGCACCGTAACTTCTATAAGCTACAATGTACTGTGTCATGCTGTGTCCTCATGTCCCCATTTCTTGTGTAGTGCCCATGCTTATTAGGTGTTTCTACAATATTAAGCAAAGGTTATGCAAACTCACACAATACAAAAATTAGTTATGTTTGCTTAGTCAGATTAGAGTTCACCTTGTTAACTTTAACCTAATATATCACATTATATAAAAATTTCAATATTAAAATTTAACTATATTTCATATTATATATATAATTCAAAATAAAAATATTAACTTTATTCCACATCCTACACATATATCAAAATAATAACTAGCAAATCTCACATCTCTCATGCATTCTAATAGAATAAATAATTTTATTTCACATTAAATATAACTCTCAGTAAAAAAGTATTCCCATCCAAGTTTAATTTTAATCTTGCTAAAATTAACAACCTAATATATCACATTATATAAAAATTTCAATATTAAAATTTAACTATATTTCACATTATATATATAATTCAAGATAAAACATTAGCTTTATTTTACATCCTACACATATATTAAAATAATAACTAGATAATTCCACATTTCTCATGCGTTCTAATATAATAAGTAATTTTATTTCACATTAAATATAACTGTCTGTAAAAAAATATTTTCATCCAAGATTAACTTTAATCTTGCTGAAATTAACCTTTGCAAACAAACACACTAGTACTTATAATTTACTTGATGAAGGTGTTTTTTATATCCTTTATTTCTATTTACTGGATCAAGTTTCTAACTTTCTTTTAAGTATTATATATTCCCTTAAATATGAATGTTTACTTGTGAAATTAAACATACAATTTTTATCATTATATTATTTATTGCCCTGCCTGTGTCATCCATTTAAAAAGTTGTAGTATAGTCATGCTTGCATTTTGTGTCCCAATGTTGTGTCAGTTACTAACTACAAAGAACAATATAAGGAACTTTCCCACAAAGGGATGCCAGAAAGAGGTAAAGAAAAAAAAAAGAGAGGCTGAATATATAAAGAGCTGAGAACCCTTAAGAGAAAAGGGAAAGAATTTCTTGTATTTCTTATGAGAGGAGGCATTTCTAGCTGGGGAACATCAAGATGTGGTGTAGTTACTCCTTGCTCCTCCATAGTTTCCATTTCTTGAAACTTTTTTTTTGAAATTTTTTTTCATGGTACCCATTTCAGATTTTCGTTTAAATACGGTCTTGTTTATTTTCAAATTTTACAATGGTTTTGTTTGCACTCTATTCCAATTTACTATGCAAGACAATCTCCCCCCCAAAGTGAGACAATAGCTTTCCGCAACATGTTGAAAGATATTTATGTCAACAATTTCCTAGTCAATCTCAAGAGTTTCTCAGTTAAGGGACAATTTATACTATTATTACATGATTTATTTTCTTCCCTTGCTTTGATTTAGTATTTTTAACTAATTCTCTTTTCTTCTATGAGCAAGCTCTATATAGATAGCTATGCAATTTGATTGGCATCTTTCATTAAGAGAACCGTTTCTTCCCTAAAATTATCCTGCACCTTTTTCATATTCTTCTCTTCTCTTTTTGGTTCAAGTGAAAGAATTACGAAGTAAATAAACAATGAAAGCAGACACATCCATATTCAAATCAAATCAACTAAAATTGTCTAAAAACTACAAATCCCTTTCATAGAACTATTACAGGCTTGACCACAAAATATCAAAAATTCAGCCCTAATTACAGGTATTTGGGGAACATATCACTACAGAATTAAGCTTCTCACTACAACAAAACAAAAATATAAATTATAGTTAGCAAAAGTGGAAACAAGAAAGGAGATAAAAATTAAAATTCAATGACAACAGACCTAGGAACTCTATGGAATCATTCGGCAAATTCATGACCACTTGGGTGATAGGATAAAGCCTCCGGACAGAAAATAAACTTTCAATAAATCTTCTACCGTCCATATTGAAAACCTGAAAAGGCAACTCATCAAAGCAGTTCAAACATAAGCATTTCAGTGAGAAAGATAAACCATGCATCATCAGTGTAATGAACAAGTCTCTCCACCCTTTTATATGTGCTATGGTGGAAAGTGGAATACCTAGTAGAATTAACGTTAGATATATGATACTAGCAAAATTTATCAATTGATGACAAAAGTATTTCCTTCCAATCCTTAACTTATGATGTTTATCTAGCACTCTCCATCCATTGCAGTATATACAGTTTATGGACAAAGAGTTTAATGATGTTGCAAGTTATAAAGATTAAAAAAATTATCATTTAAGCCAAGATGTCCTTACTTTGCACACATCTTATGATGAAGTTCCAAATGAAGTACTTTGGAGAGTTTTAAAAAATAAAGGGGTCCATATTGCTTACATTCAAGTTATATAAGATATATATAGTAGTTTGACTAAGAATTTCTCTATTATAATTGAATTATACCAAGGCTCAACTTTGACTTCATATCTTGTTGCATTGGTTATCATGGTATTGACTAGACACATTTAAGAAAAGGTGTCTTAATATTTGACTGTCTTCTGCACCCACCAACAGTAACCTTCATGTTTTCCAACCCAGCGCCTTGATGTCAAGGGTAGCAGCATTTCCCTGCCAACAGTCCAAATATCTCCCATGCACTATCGTAGGACGGAGTAGAGGGCTCATCTCTTTCACAGGCAGTCAAAGGCGTTTCAACATCATCAAGCTCTTTATTTCTTTTCCTGGATGTTTTTATCTCAAGAATAGCTTTCCAAGCTCTTTATTAGCTTTTGGGATTATTCCCTGGGACATCCTTATAGATCACCATAAGCTTTGGGTCTAGCTTGCAGTGCTTCCGGTTCAAAGGGATGACTTTTAGCTTTAAACTCTTTAATGGAAGCTTTCTTTCTGGTGCAGGTCTAATATTTTAGATTATTCATCTTGCGGGAGACATGGGATATATATAAGGCAAGAAAAAAAAAGAGGGGACGAGTAAGAATAAGAAAACAACCTCCTTTCTTAGCATTCTCTTTCACACCTGCCTTCAACTTGTGCAGGAAATCTTCAAAGGGCTAATCTTTACCCTTTAAGGTCTCATAAGCCTTAGCTACTTCTTTGTGCCTAACATGAAAACCCAAGATTTCAAACAGTTGCAGTCACAAACATTAGGTTTTGAGCTGGTTAGCCCTAAACCTATGAAGAAGTATTAATCCCTACAGTCTAAAAGTGAATTGTTGACTCCAGAGAACAGTCTTCTACAACCGAGCCTGCTACTAGTAGCAGTTGTGTAGTGGGGATTGACCATCCATTAGAAGAGGGACCGAAACAAAGATCCCAACCTACCTTCTTTCTCTTCAGGAGTTTAGTGAAGGAGCGTAGAGGTAGTCCACAACATTTGGGGGACATGTGCTGCAACCAGCTTAAAAGCACTGAAAATCTCAACGAACTCCAGTTAAAAATGTAATAGCAACCCTATGTTCTAGCTGCTCTTGATAGATGCATACACTTTCTTGTAGAGGACGATTTGGCCTTTCTTCCAGCATGAGAAAGTCGGGCATTCTCTCAAAAAGCTCTCATGTCAGGAATTCCATCTTGCACATAAGGTTCACCCATCCAGTTTCTTTGACAAGAAGAGTACTATCACCCCGTTGAGAGCAAATTCAAAAGACCAAGAAGATCTCGTGATCGTAGGACTTCCAAAAGCAAAAGAGAAAAGGTCAGAGCAATGTGCTCTCGACAGCAAAATGCGACTAAAATAGATAAAACTCTAGAGATGTTCAATTCTAAACAACTAATGTGAGCCGAAATCTAATTTGAATAGTGCCCATAGTGCTTCAATCACCGGCTCCATTCCTATTCCCGAAGCATCACTAATGCAGAGAAATTGCTATAATGAAGACTACGCTTTCAATTAAAACATCGTGGCTAATGAGTCTCTCAAGATACCAACAAAGATCTAAGGATCAAACCTTGAGATCGAAGCTGTGATTCCACGGAAAATTTATTATTCTTTGGGCACTCCTCCCATTGTATCTCAAATAACCAGAGAATGTTCAAGTGATAAGAAAAGCCAGAAAATAAAATAGAAGAAAAAAGTATATGAATTTTCTTGTTAAATCAAGTTCCATTTATTTAGGCTAGCAATTTTTACAGGCATAAGACTTAACAAAAACAAAGAAGAGGATAGTTACAACCAGGAATGAAACTAAAGTGCAACCATACTTTAAGATTTAGCCTTAAGGCCTAGGCTTTGCCTGCGACTTCCGTCCACTCCTAGAGGACTTCTTGTTCTCTCAAGTTGACGCATTGAGCTCCTTGAGCAATCCTACTGTCGCCTTCGCAATAAGCAGCATGCCAGCTTCTAGTCCTTTGCTTAGGATTGGACACTAGCTCCTTTCTAAGTCACCTCTTCAGCCTCTATAAATATGAAGGATCCAAAGCATGTTGAGTCCTAAGGAATCTCTACTCAATGCTAGCTAAGTCCATAACCTTTAGGTGCAGCAAGTCCAAGCGGTAAACAATTCTAGCCCTTAGCATGGCTCTCCATAGATGCCCCAATGGTCGAATCTTGCATCACCCATAGCGCTCTCAAGATGGCCTCCTCGACATCGCTTAAACGTAATTGTCCTCAAAGCCGACAAACCTTGATCATCAAGTTTAAGCTATTCACCTCAGCATTTAGGAGATTCTCTCACATTAGTGCCTCGGTAGGCTCCTATCGTGCTTGTTGCTCACTACCGGTCAACCTTTGATGCTCCTGCTCATGCTCTCTTGAACAAAAGCTATATTCCAAGACATCTCAGCTACCTTCAACATCATATCAGCAATGTTTGGGTGAAAATCCAAACAAGAGATTAAGGATGAGTAGGATTATCGGGCCAATTAAAGAGAAGGTATTCCCCCAAAGGAGAAGAGAGGGTGGTGAAGGCAAGTTGCAGATTGCCAAGGAAGCCTTGTTGGAGGGAAGAGAAGCTGGTCAAACAAAGCTGAAGCTGTAGACGAATTGTGGCGAACAGTGTCTCGTTAGCTATTTCCCTCAGAGTTCTTGAATCAGAATTGACCCTGTAGAATCCCTTTCTTGTAAAACATGAGGCTGTTTATAGTGAGGGAGGGTTGGATGGGATTAGGTAAGTTAGGTAGGCTCTATTAATGAGGCAGTAGCGAGGCGGCATGTCGGCAGCTGGACCAGCCCACGCCGCCCGACATTCCAGACATTATTGACAAACACCTTCTTCTTATCCGTAGAAGGACCGTTACATCATAGAGTAGCTATGATATGATGGTTGTTTAATAACCAGTCAGTTGTTCGACCCATCCGTTTGACTAAATCCGCATTGTCCGACCAAAGGACCTTAGTCTGAGCAGGCCGCTTGGGTTATTTGGGATTGTTTGGCTGATCTTGCTTGGAAACTCGATTAAACCTGTCCATGTGTCATGACAGATGATATGATTTTTTCTCTTAACAATTTGCTCCCCCACGTGTCAGATAAGACATTAATGTCTGTTATCATGGTAAACAGCAGCGCCTCGGGAAGAGAAAACAACGTAGCCCCTCCTCCAAACCTTGTTTATAAATAAGAAGAAGTGCCCAAAGGAGAAGCCCCTAAACCTTTCCTTGTCGTAACGAGTGAGAGAGATGCTTAGTGTAGGCCCACGAGGAGGGGGTGCTCCTGTTTGACTCTGCAGAGAGAGAAGTCCTGCTGTAGCTGCAAAGAGGGCACCGGTTACTGCAGATTAGTGATATCGAAGACTATTGTGCATGGTCGGGACGGGAGATCGATGCATCTTAGCGTGGATGCTATGGTTGCTGCAGCCGATGTCCAGGAGCGGTTGCCGACGACTCCTCCACGGCTTCTTGGGCCTGGGGGATCTGTTCCCCTTGATTCCTCGTCCACTGGGGATGACAGGGAAGGATCCCTCAAGTTCAGGTGTAAGAGGTCAAGGGCGGAGGAGGCGCCGTCCAGCTCATCAACGCAGATCCGCTTGCCGGTTCCAACAACAGGTTCAGTGGACACGGTATCCTCAGTGTTGTCTGTCTTGTTCGAGGCCATCGAGGAGCCTGCCCAGGTGACTCGACTTGGGGAATGGACTCAGGAGATCCTTCGGTTGGTCCGCTGAAGGGATTCGGGGGAGGCAGAGAAGCAGGTCTCTGCGTTGAAGATCGAACTGGCGTAGACGAAGAAGGCCTCCGAGAGCCTCCCAAAAGTGCAGGCCCGTCTGGAGGAGGCCAAGGAAGCATTGTGCGTCGCCAAACAGTAGAGGGATGAGGCGAAAACAAAGTTCAAGTCCGTTCAAGCTGAATGGGACGAGCTGCTGTTGCAGTTCGCTGACTCCATCACTGAAGTAGTTGCTCGCCGCCCTTGTCGTTGTTGGTCTTTGAATAGGAGATGGCTTTTTTTTGTCTGTGCCATCTCTTCGCCACAGGCTCCTTCTGGTTCGAAGTTTGGCAATCTGGAACAGCCTTTTTGCTTCTTGGCGTTCTTTCTAATTCAGTAATTGTGAAAAGAATGCATCAGTCTTTTTGTCTTTGCAATATTTTTACTGTAATTAGGCCGGTCAACGGATCAGATTCGGGTCGGATTGACTCCAACCCGAATCCAAATTCATATATGTCGGATCGGGTTATACATCGGATTGGGTCATGGTCGATCCATATCCCCTCGGGTCGGAAATCGAATCGGTTCGGAACTCGGGTTAATCTATTTACAATAAAAGTAGTTATTTTTAAGTAATTTTCATAATCAAATTTAAAATAATGTTAAATTTATTGAAAATAAAATAAGGGAAAAATATTATATTTTTATTAATTAATTAAATATTTTAATATTAAAATCAGTATTTGTAATATATATATACATATATATTGTGAAATATAAACTGAGCACTATAAACTATAATGTACTAATCTATTAAGCATGGACACTTCAAGAACCACACTGTGTCCGTATCGGATACACGGACACTCGAGGACACGCGAGGACACTCCCTGCCAAAGTCTAAGTTGTTGTCCATAGGGAAAGGACGATAGAAGCCTTATCCCTAAGATCAGCCCTCTGCCTAATGACTATTTACTTGCATTGTTGACCATTGATGACACTCCCTGCCATTAGAAGTTTCTCCCTCTTCACCTAAGTAGCCCCTAGTTTCAGCTGTCAGGTGGGGTGATGCGGGACAAATAAATAATGATGCAGTTTTAGAGATCAGTAAAATTATGTGTAGCAGAATAGTCGCAAATCAATCTCAATCAACCAAGTCCTTTTCCTATTGCTCCTACACATAAAGAGAAAGTTAGTCTCTTGCACACCAACTTATATAATCACATTGATGAACCATTGTCACATTAGTAGAATCTTGGCTTTGGCTTCGGCTTGACCCTAACATAGGAAAATTCCCCACCAAACCACGCAAATTCTGTATTCTTTCTGGATTGCCTTTCTGGTTTCTCTTTCTTGTAGCAGATTAAGGTCTTCTCAGTGCAAGATTCTCCACTCTTCTTCGAACTCAATCCCACATTAACAATAACATTTGATATTTCAAAAACCTGAAGCACAAACTAATTCCATTTTGTACATGTACCATTATATACATGTTGGACTCTTTGAACTATAATTGCAAATATAATTCTACGAGGTCTAAAGGAAGCCAGACCATGTCCAAGTACAAATAGTAAGACTACATCACTTTCCTAAGAAACTACATTACTAGAAAGCCAGTGTATACATTATACATTGATACTTCCGTAAATGTGGTACATTGCGTTTTCATGAAGCCTGAACCAGCATGACATCACACAAATGAACCTTAATTTACCCACTCAACCTAAATTCACACACAAGATATCTTGTTCGTTCAAATCAGTAAGCTCTAAATCATGATGCAACATAATCATCATCCCTACACAACCACTCAATTACCAACGCAAACGAATAAGCTATGTGCTAACCAACAATTAGGTAAGAGGATAATAAAATCATAAAAAATAGAACTCAAAATAAATAGATCATTAAGAATCATGTGAAGCATAGAAACCCCTAATGTATTCACAGTAGGCCATACCTTAACTTTTCTATCCAACTTATTGAGAATGACATTTCTCTCAAGATACTCCACTGCATGTGGGTTTATATCATTTGCATACACATACTTTACTTTCTTGGCCGCAGAGATAGTTATAGGACCAACACCAGAAAATACATCACCTGCTAAGATGATTAATAATTTTATATTAGTATCAAGTGGGTTGCAGCGACCACTGAATAATGTGTCTCCAAAACAGGAAAACATTAAAATAAGTTTTGCTGAGGCAGTTGATACACCCGATTAAAAAATGCTTGTACAAAGTCAATGCTAAAAGCTGAAAATAAAAGGACGCCAAATAATAATTCACGATCACCAACAAATGGGAGTGTCAAGGTTGCATAAAAGGGAAAGAAATTAATAGACTGGAACTCTCACTCTAGAGTAGAGCTGCATATTGGCTTGGACTGGACCGGTTCTGGGCTGAACTGGCCGGTTCTAGGCCAGGTAACCAGTTAGCTATGGGCCGATTGTGCACAGCAAGCAAAGCCAACAAAAAAATTGAATGAATCGGATTGGTTTCAATTTTCTAGAACCAGTCCGGTTCCAAACTACTTTTTGTTTGGAACATATGGGGAGCCAAACTAGTCTATTTCCCCAAACCAAAACTGGTTGGACCCGATCCAGATTGAACCAGTTCTAGGTTGGACCAGTTTATACCAAATTGGGCCGGTGCAGTTCTAGATTGAGCAAATCCAATAAGCAGCACTACACTGAAGCCTTAAGCTACAAAGTCACTTCCAAGGAGTATTTTAATTGCATCTTACAACAAGGTCAGTTTCCACTTCAACTTCTTTAACGAATTTCCACATCAACTGTTTTGGTTGATGGAGTTCAAGTACACAATCCCAATGTCTTGAAGTTCCTTGCACGTCGTCTCTTACTCTCAAACTGTCCTAAGAACACTCACTCAAATGGCAAAATAAAATTAAAATTGAACAAAGTTCAAATTTTAAGTCGAAAGAGACTTAGGTCATCAAATCGGCTAGATTTTCATGAGTAGAAATCATTACAGTGGCAAAAAAAATCTAATCAAGAAAGTCTCCGATAAATACCTTAACTACTCCCATATACTGTACTATTGAGTGCTCAACTAACCACCTAATCAGTCATCCAACGGATTAGCTGATTGGAACAGTGAAGAATCCGAAACACCTAGCCATCACATCACAACCAACACAATAAATCCCTAAACAACCCCAATTTTGTAACTACCACCTGTGGCTCTCAAAGCAACCTTGTGTAACCTCTCTTGTAACCAAGCAAGTGATTTGAAGCCTTTCAAGCCAATTACAAGCATCATGGTTTTTCCTTGTTAAGGGTCTTTTCATGTAAGTGTACTGCTCATTTTTTCTATTTCCGCAACTTTTGTATATTTTTTGCACCTTTATATTTTCTTTCACATCCTTCATCTTCATCAATCTCTCAATAATTTAATCAACAGACCTTGAATGTCTGGCTCTTAGAAGTGTGAACAAGCATCCATCAAAGTTGACAGATTTTGTGTTGTCATTTTATAACAGACATTTCTCCAACTTTTAAGAATAATGTCACTAAGAAGTAAGAAGTATCAACGTCACAAGCTCAATTCTATTTTTTTTTTTAGATCTAAAGCTCATTTCTTTGGAGAGTTTTAGAAAAAAAAAAGAATTTACAGCGCTGTTATATTCAAGTTATTAAAAATAAGTATAAAGGAGCAGTTACCTGTGTTCAAATATAAAGAGAATTTACTTAGGATTTTCTTATTACAATTGAATTACACCAACCCTCAGCTTTAAGTCCGTATTTTTTTGCTTTGATTATGAAAGTCCTAACTGAACATATCCAAAATGAGAATGTTAAGGTAAATATGTGGGCATACACGAAAGAATAGAATGAGAAATGAGTATATTAGCAAGAAAACAACAGTTGCATTAATTGAGAATAAACTTAGAGAAAGTCAGCTTAGATGATTTAGATATAAATCGTAGGTCGATTGAAACTCTAATTAGAAAAATTACATTATTAAATTTTGCCTATATACAAAGAGAAAGATGGAGACCAAGGAAGATATGACAATTTACTCACTTTTAGACTTTAAATAAGAATTTGTTAATCGATAAAGTGTAATAAAAATAAAGAATTCATGTAGCTGACCCCACCTAGTGAGCTTAAAGCTTGGTTGTTGTTGTAAATCTAAAGCTTATTTCTATTTTGATTCTCTTAAAAAAATAATATCATTTTGATATCTTTTTATTTCCCTTTCGTGAGGGTTGAACCAAAAGTATAAGCCAGAAATTATAATATAAGAGTTGTATAAGAAGTTCCAACTATGAGCACAAAACTATTAGATATATAATGAGAATATTTCACCTCTACTCAGCATAATCGGCATTATAATGTCTGTAAAATAATGAAAAGTTGAATGAGCTATTATTAACATAACAATAACAATAACAATATGAATCTTTTATTTTCATTACACTCCATCAAATAACAAATCTTTATTTAGCTCTAAATATGTAAGATCATTTCTTATAAATTTATATTATGCCTTTTTTTACTTTTATTTTCCTCTTTTTAAATGAGCAAGATCCAATTATCTAACTTTCCTTATTAGAGTTTCTATCGGCCTACAATTTATATGTCCAAACCATTTAAACTGACTCTCTCTAAGCTTATTCTCAATTGAGGGTACTCCAACTTTCTCACAAATATACCCATTTCTCATCTCATCTTTTCGCGTATACTCACTCATCTTTTATTTGTATTTTTTTACTTTATAACCAACATTCAGCACCATATAACATTGCTAGTTTTATAACTATTATATAAAATTTATCTTTAAGTATGAGTAAAATTTTTTTATTATAAAATATATCAGATACAATTCTCTACTTTACTCATCTTACTTAAATCCTACGAATAATATCACTATCGATTTCACTATTATTTTGTATAATTGATTCAAGGTATCTAAAACACTCACTTTTCCTAATAATTTGATCACCAATTGTTACATTACCAACTCAAGTACTTTCTTTTTAATTAAATGTGCATTCCATATAATCAAGTTTTAGTCTACTAAGATGAAAATCTTTAAACTCTAAGAATAACTCGAATTTTGCCTTAATTCACTCTTTAATTTTATCTATAAGGAGAATATCATCTACAAAAATCATACACCAAAACTCCTTATCTTGAATAATCCAATCAAGACTTCCATAACAAATGCAAAAAATATGAACTTAAAGTGAAGCATTGGAGTAATCCAACCGTAATAGAAAAATCTTTAGTCAAAACCACTTTGTGTTTGAATACAAATAACTTCTTTATATATGTCTTTAATAACTTGACAATAAGCAATACAAATCTTTCTTTCTTAAAACTTTTTAGAGCACTTTTTTTGAATTTTATCATAAGATTTTTCTATGAAAATCAAATACAATTTTTTTTTTCCTAAATATCTCCATTAAATCTCCCAATAAATGAATAACTACTATAATAGATCTGTTAGGCATAAAACTAAACTGATTCTATAATACTCTAATATCACAATATAATCTAGCTAGATCCTGTCCTAAAATTTTAAAGTATGATTTATTAATTTAATTCCTCTAAAATTAGGACAATCTTGTACATCGTCTTTATTCTAATAAATAAATATCAATGTACTCTTTCTTTATTTAATTGACATCCTTTTAATTTTTAAAATCATATTAAACAGCTAGCAAGCTAAAAAAAACTTCATCTCTAATACATTTCTTAACATCTATTGAAATATCCAGACATATTGCTTTTGTACATTTCACCGCTTTTAAAATTTTTTAAATTTTAACTTTACTAATATATTGGATGTAAAAGCAATTTTTATTTTTTTTTTATGCTAAATTCAGTAAAATTAATTGTATTATCACAATCGCAATTGAAAAGCTTTTCAAAGTAATTCATTTATCAATATTGAGCATCTTCTTCATCAAAAAGTATTTTTTATCATCTTTAATGTATTTTATTTTAATTAAATCTTTAGTTTTCTTATCTTTTATCTTGGCCATCTTATATATGTATCTTTTTTCTCCTTTAATATTTAGCTTCCTATATAAATTCTGAAAAGTCACATTTTTTGCATTATATAGTGCTTTTTTGGATTCTTATCGAGTAACTATATACTTCTCTACATTTTCTTTGCTCTTGCATTTATACCAACTTTTATAATAAAATTTTTTTCTTTAATCTTTTCTCGTGCATCTTTTTTCCATGACCAAGTAAATTTATTATTTGGATTTTTTTTTTAAATTCTCCCAGCATACCGTTTACAATCTTATGGATGCAGTTAGTAATTCTCACCTACACAAGATCAACTTTTCATTCAATGTCCAACTGTCAAGTTCTTTAATTCTCTTCTTAAAGATATTTTTATTCTCATTCTTTAGATTCTATTATCTAGTTCGATGACACTATTTCAGCTTACTATTCTTTCCCCAACTCTTTATCTTAAAATTTCAAACCATTAATTGATATTGGGTAGTTAAGAATTCAATTAAAATCACCTTACAATCTTTACAATACAAACAATTCTGTTTTCTTATACGAAAATAATTAATCTTATAGTGATAATATGCTCATTTCTTTTCTTAAATAAAGTACTAACAATTTAAAAATCAAAAACTAAGAAAAACTTCAAAATATTTTTACCCTACTTAATAGTCACCCTAGAACTATAACCACCATGAATGCTATTAAATTCTTCAACAATATTTCCTATATACCCGTTTTAGATCTCCTCCGATAAAATATCATCTCCTCTTTAGGTATCCCTCATATCAACTCTTGTGAATTATTCCAAAGTTATTCCTTTAAACTTAGCTATCCCTTATACCAACTCTTCTGAATTATTTTAAAATTGTTCCTTTAAACTCACATTCAAACCTATTTCGATAGCACATACACTTATAATATTAATAGTCTTTTCATTAATAATAATTTTTAAAATTATACTTTTATTTTCATTCCTCTTGACTTTCACTATATAGTCCTTCAAACTCTTATTGAGAATTATACTCACTTCATTCTTAGTCTTATTCTTAACTGAGCACTAAAGTTTGAAGCCTAAGCTATCAATTTTTTAGCTTTCTCTATAACCCATTTGGTTTTTTAAAGACACAAATGATTAATCTTCCCATAAACCATAATATGTACTAACTTCATAATATGTACTAAGTTATCAATTTCTAAGTCCCTAATCTAATTCTAGTATCTTTACCCATATCAATTCATGATGTGAAAATTCATGCTCACTTAATTGATGCAAAGGCCATGAACACTTCACTGGATTCAGGAAATATAGTGCGTCGCTTCCAAGAAACCCCCTATTTTTAGCGCAATTTTTTAAAGGATTTATATTATATTTGTTTAACAAATTTTATGCTGGCTATCGACTGCCTAACACAATCTTCCGCATTTTTCATCTGAGGCTTAGGACCCGACAATGAAGCGTTAATGAGTCATTATTAACACGTATATAAGAATTTTGTTTTAACGTTAATAACAGAATAGATAAATAAAGAGCTAAGATTGTGATTTATGAGATACAATTAAATCATCAACATAGAAAGAAGGGCAAGGCAAAAAGAATGTTCTAATATATCACTCACGATGGAGTTTTAAGTGTATATAAGCAGTGTTCAATGTTTAAAGTAAAATGTAAAAAGGAATCATCTTCTAGCACTATATTTTCCTAGCAATAAATTGACCCCTAAATCAGTTGTTACATTATAATATTAAGCAAAATTATAACGAAACTTACAAACAACATCAGAGCTTGCAAAACAACTTACAAGCCTTTGCCTTTCAGTCGCTAACCTAGAATTCCAAAAACTGCAAGTAAATGTAGTCAAATGATGAGTTAACCATTATAATCATAAATGGAGAAGTTATTCTATAGGAGAACCAAAAAGTCATTTTTGGAAGAGTGGCTCCAACAAAGGCCAACAAACAAATAATATGCTACTCGGAAAAGCTGGCAATATGTCCAGCAAGCACAACTCATACCATTCACGCTCAAGCATATTTTAACCTATTCTAAGAGTAAGTGAGGTACATAGATGACAAGTTTTAACTTCAGTTCATAGAACCATATTCAATAGCATTAACCATTTTATTCATCAATGATGTAGCTCAATAATCAACATTGAGTAATCAACTAAATAAATTTGCACACAAGTAAACATGCAAACTTATCCATGATATCATGTGATGTATAACAGGAAAAATAAATTTGCACACAAGTAAACATGCAAACTTATCCATGATATCATGTGATGTATAACAGGAAGGAAAAGCCTAGAAGAAGAGAGAAAGAAGAGGAAGAGAATCATAGAGGGAGAATTATCAGTTGATTCATAAGAAATTTCCTATGAAGCATTGATACTTTGTGGAGCCTAACGTATCTGTATCGTATCCGTATCGGATATCGATACTCCCTGATACTCCATCAATATGTATCAAATACGCCACGTGGCGTATTAATTTTTATTTTTAATTTTTAAAAATCTGATACTCGTCCGATACTTGTCCGATACTTTTCGATACTTTTAATTAAAGAAAATTGTTAAAACAATTGATCTGACCTACACGATAAAAAATAAAAAATATATTATACATAAAACACAACTCATGCATAGACTCAAATAATAAGATTGAGAAATATACTGAACTTACACAATTGGGATTGCAAAATGCTTGATGCACGCTAGTGTTTCGGCAATAGAAAAAGAATTTGGTATTCGCAAATAACTGTATTATCTAATTTTTTTATCTCAACTATACATCTTTACTTCTGTTAGACACCGATCACTTTTTTTTATATTAATCAAATTTATATTATGAAAAAAATAGAACTTTGGTCTTTTTAATTAAAAACTTAGAGAGAGAAGGGCATATATCTACTTTAACAAGACAGCTCACTTAGATAATCTGTGATAGATTGAAAGTAATTAAATAAATTTTAAAATATTATTTTAATTTAAGATCTTTTTAAACTCAATAGTTGTTTTACTTCTGTTAGACACCGATCACTTTTTTTATATTAATCAAACTTATATTATGAAAAAAATAGAACTTTGGTCTTTTTAATTAAAAACTTAGAGAGAGAAGGGCATATATCTACTTTAACAAGACAGCTCACTTAGATAATCTGTAATAGATTGAAAGTAATTAAATAAATTTTAAAATATTATTTTAATTTAAGATCTTTTTAAACTCAATAGTTGTTAAAGAAGAGGAAGAGAATCATAGAGGGAGAATTATCAGTTGATTCATAAGAAATTTCCTATGAAGCATTGATACTTTGTGGAGCCTAACGTATCTGTATCGTATCCGTATCGGATATCGATACTCCATGATACTCCATCGATATGTATCAAATACGCCACGTGGCGTATTAATTTTTATTTTTAATTTTTAAAAATCCGATACTCGTCTAATACTTGTCCGATACTTTTCGATACTTTTAATTAAAGAAAATTGTTAAAACAATTGATCTGACCTACACGATAAAAAATAAAAAATATATTATACATAAAACACAACTCATGCATAGACTCAAATAATAAGATTGAGAAATATACTGAACTTACACAATTGGGATTGTAAAATGCTTGATGCACGCTAGTGTTTCGGCAATAGAAAAAGAATTTGGTATTCGCAAATAACTATATTATCTAATTTTTTTATCTCAACTATACATCTTTACTTCTGTTAGACACCGATCACTTTTTTTATATTAATCAAACTTATATTATAAAAAAAATAGAACTTTGGTCTTTTTAATTAAAAACTTAGAGAGAGAAGGGCATATATCTACTTTAACAAGACAGCTCACTTAGATAATCTGTGATAGATTGAAAGTAATTAAATAAATTTTAAAATATTATTTTAATTTAAGATCTTTTTAAACTCAATAGTTGTTAAAGGATATTTTTATTTTTTGTATTTCAATTGTCTATAATATTTTTTTAGTGATATTAATAATGTTTAAAAAATATAATTAATTTAAAAAAAAATTTAAAAGATATTTTTGAAAATTATAACAACAAGATGTTTATATACAATTATGCATTTTCATACTTGAATATGAAAATTTAATTTTTACAATGGGAAATATAGTTTTCGTAATTGATTAGGAAGAAATAAACTTCTGCGCACAAAAATATGAATTTTCGTAATTAAATATAAAAAATTAATTTTTGTATTTGATTACAATTTTTTTATTCTCAGTTAGGGCCGGCTAAGATGCGCGTAGGTCCATGGTGCCAAGTGGCAACACCAAATTGGGAGTGTATGCAATGTAGTCCGTTCTCATGCAAGAAAAATTTTCAAAAAACTGAAATGCAAGAAAAAAAATTAATGTAACCCCTATCCAAATTGAAATATTCAAATAAAAAAAGTATAGACAAAACCTCGAACTTCTGGGCAAGGGTGATCTGCAACTAGGGCCAGTTTATTTGCAAAGTTTAATTTTAAATAAGTTAAAATTAAAACATGAATGAAAATATTTTTTTATTAAAAGTTGTGAATGATGTGAAATAAAATTAGTTATTATATTGGGATATGTGAGGAATGTGACACAAGTTAGTTATTATTTTAGTATGTGTATAGGATATAAAATAAAATTAATTTTTTATTTTGAATAATGTGTATGACGTGAAATATAATTAATTTTTAATATAATTATGTTATATGTGATGTGATAGCCTATTTAAATTAAATCAGCTTAATTTTAACATATCAAACAAACAGGCCCTTTTGTAATTATTTATAAAACAATACATAAATTTGGTCATAGACTAGTATTGTCACATTCATTGCAAGCAAAAGGCTTCGAATAAATTTATTTCTTTCACAGAATTAAGGCCTTCAATAGGAAAGCCAAAGGTTTCAAATTGGCACAGACATAAAAAACATAATTTAAAGACAATTCCTCAAAATAGCTTTGACTAAATGATTACGACAAAGATTCATAATATCTACTTATGAAACTTCCATGCTTTTCCAACTTGTTCCCTCACGATAAAGCTGTGAAAATTTTACCTGAAACCTTTTTTTCTAAAACTTTTTTCTACATTACAAGATCACTAAAAAAATTACTCCTCATTCCTCATTGAAAAGCACTTATTACAATATGAAGTTTTAATACAAAATGCAATCTTACTGAGACACTGTTGGATTGTGAAACTTTATTCTAACCCTATAACTAGTATCATAAGGTAGTGTTGATAGTGTCAATCAGAACTGCACTCAAATATACTGAAAAGCAAATATTTGGGTGCAATATTTGAATTCAAAATATTAGGATATTTATTGAAGAATGATTTTTTTCTAAAATAAAAAACATGGCTTCCCTAAAAAAAAATATAAATAGAAGGCAAACCTTCATTTTAAATTCTGTACCTTGAAACAAGAAAAAACTCAATATGGTGAAATTTGTTGAACCACATTAATCTTGTCCGTTTCTTCTTCTCTCTCCTCTCTCCTCTCTCTTACCCTTGCTTGTATCCAATAGTTCTTGTGAAAGATTGAGAGTCTGTCCTAATAAATATTAGATTTTCATAGGATATGCACCACTAAGCACTAAACCATAATTATAGAACGAAAAAGTTCAATTAATAAGCTCCTAGGATTTTAAAGAATTAAATTTTTTTAAGAAAAAAAACTATCTGCTAGGATTTGAAATTGGGTTAACCATACTAACAAGATCACCTGACAGATATCCTAACCAAAACTTATACATACTTATGTACAAATAATAAATCATTACACGAAATGATTAAACTATTTATATTTTAAAAGATAGAGATCCAGCTAAGTCTATCCGACCCAACTATAACTCACGGCTCAGCTCAATAAACTCAAGCCGAGTTCAACTTAAGCTAAATATCAATACGAATATCAAGTGAACATCGATCTTCCAGCCAAACTCACACCCCTAAATAAAGATTTAATAGAGTCTCAGTAAGACACGTTCACTAAAAAATAAGGATTCAAAAAGCATCATGTTTAATTGATAGAGGTAAAGGATAACTGCTCAGAGAAAGATTCAACATACACTTTAGCCAAATCAACTTGGAATCTAAGTCCATTCTCTATAACTGCAGTTACAAGGGAATGGTTGCCTGCCAATACTTCTAGCTGCATGGTTCTGTAATCATTTTGAATAGTATCAACTTTGTTCACAACTGTTTGTATTTTCGGCCTGTTCTTATCCAAAACTACCTAAAACAAAAAGAACTCCCGTAACTTTTTAAAATGTAAAAACTTGATTAAAAAGAGATTAATATTGCAAAACTGCCTACCTGGGCAATAAGCTTCTTGTAAACAAGGTGTTCATCTCTCAAATTCAAGTGTGCAATATGTCCGACTGTTTCAAAACCTGTTGGAACAATCATACCAGCAGGAAGAATGGACTCCAAGATCTGCAAGTACGAATAAGAGCATTAGGATCCAACAAGAGATGAAACTTATGGCTGAACGGCATCATAACAAATAAGTGAACCTCATTCACGGGCCAGTAGTCATAAAATAACTTCAGCTGACACTGTACAAGTTCAATCACAGGATACTCCGAATACAATGTACCTCCTGCCATAACAGCCTAGACAAGGAAACAAAATGTATATTGTCAATTAGCGGTCTACGAATGCAACTAATAAGCTAATCAATGAGCAACCAAGAAACACCACTCAATGAAACAGTTTCAAAAGTAAAATTTTACTACCTCTCAGAGAGTCATGGAAAGTCTCGTGTAATTACACAATAAAGTGGCAAAAACCACATATAGAACCTCAAGTAACTGAATTGTACCCTCCAAAAGTACATTAACAGTACAAAAATTTACCATTCTAATTGCAGCTCCAAAACATGAGTGGCGATACACCATGGAATTCAATGAAGCCGAAGTATAAGAAATGGCAATTCCCTTGCAGTTAGCATTTCCCACAAGCAACACATTTCAAACAAGTGTGACACACCATTCATCCTTTCATTCTCCCCAAAAAGTACTTTATAATATTTTGTGTACCAAATGTAAAGGTATTGTCCAATTTGGATTTAAGAAACTATATAACGTAAGTACTGCCTAGGAGTAGGAGATTCACCCATCCTCGTGTCAACAGATCAGATTTGGGTTGAGTCGAGCCCAACCCAGATCTGAATCCATATATATTGGATCGAGTTATATATTGGATAGGATCATGGTCAATCTAGTTCCTCTCGGGTCGGAACTCAATTTTTCAGGTTTGATCCATTGACAATAAAAGTCGTTGATTGAAGTATTTTCTATAGTCAAATCTAAAATAGTGTTAACTTTATTACAAATAAAATAATTAAATAATATTATATTTTTATGAATTAATTGAGTATTTCAATATAAAAATCAGTATTTGTAATATATATAAATATATATATATATATTGAAATATAAACTTATAAGAGTAAACTATAAAATAAGTGCACTATACATCGCGGTCTGCTAATATAATCTATAAGAATCCATCACAGATTAATTATAGTGGTGCTCTCTAATTAAATCTCTCCAAAGGATTATCAATCATACTATATATGTAAATGAATTATAAATTATATTACATAAACGGATCGAATTTTAAACAAGTTGGATCAATGGTGACCTATATCTAATCAATTTATTTGTAAACGGATCGAGTCAATAAACGGGGCGGGTTGACGGGCCAAAAAAGAATCCATTTGGGGGTTTAATTGGATCGAAACTAAGATCGAATCAGATCGGATCATGATTTGATCTATTAACAGGCCTAATTCTGGGACTACTCCAGCCTAAACATACCTAACTATGAAATTCCGGCCACTAGTATGATTTTTCTTGTAAAAGATGCCTCTACATATTGGGATCACATTGTTTACTTATACAGCTAAAAAAAAATTCTTTTTTCTGATGTAAAATAATTCATTTCTATGTCTCTCTCACCACTTAGAAGCCTGCCAAGAACCACTTTTTGACCAGTGATTCCCTTTTTTATGACATCACTCGGCAATCACTTCCGCGTTCTCTTTGATCATGGGCATCACTGGCTACCAACTTTCTTCTGGTACATCTTTGAACCACATCGTACTATGAGAGGTCGACTCTAATACCATATTGTAACATCTCATGTCCTAAATATAGAGGTATTGTCAGTTTTGACTTTAAGGAACCGTGTAACTTAAGTATTGCCCAGATCCTAAGATTTTTTTAAATTCAAGCACATTTATCTATAGAGTTCCTGCCATTAGCGCCTAAAAGGTGCCTCTACATATTGGCATCGTGCTATTTACTTATACAGTCTAGAAATTTTTCTTTTTTTCTAACGTAGGATGATTTATTCTTGTATCTTTTTTACTACTTAACTCTGCCTAAAAGCCTGGCAAGAGCCACTCCATGCATCAGTAATTCGCTTCTTTTAGGGCATCGCTCGTAGTCACTCCCCATCCTCTTGGGCCACAAGTGTTACACACTTATTCCCAATACAGTAGAAATCGTTCAAAGCAAGATCAAAGAAATAATTTCCAATGCTACCATATAAATATCGCATATACAAATTTACAATCTAGCTTATCATGCCAAATCTCTCCTCCTTTATCTGTGTAAGTTCTTTACAGCACCTACTGTGGATCACTTCAAACCTAGCATATGAAAGTAATAAGCAAAACGAACCCTATCACACATCCCCAATACATAGTCCAAAGGACACTTTTTAGTTCAGTTTTACAAAAATATACTTTGGGTTTAATGCATGGGATTATCCAGTGGATCAAGTGTTTAATTCATTAGATAATCTAATGGATTGACACCAAAACATAATTTTTGGGATACTTTTGGTCACATATTGAGGCAGCATAGCATTTTTAAAGCAAAAATCTTACTTCAAAACTGTCGTTCATATATAGAGTTTACTTTAAAGTTGACAAGACTCAATTCGGGCACAAAAGACACTTAATTCAGTCAACTGAAAATTAAATAAATCGAAAAGGAGAGTTTATCTTATGACCACCTTGACGGCTTCTGGAAGCTCCTCCATGCCTTTATCCGCGTAACGCTCGTCAAGTAGAAGTAGCCTCGTTGGGCCTCTCCATCTGCCAGGACGGAATTCATCACCAAGCAAACCGCTCAAGTCGTCCTCCTTATCAACCTCTCTCAGAATTTCAATGACTGAATAGTCCTTCTTCCCAACTCCATTCGACAAAAGGCTATGAACCACTTGTTCTTTAGTTCTCCTTTTCTTTTTCTTCGGCCGGGACATCTTCGCCAAACTCCGAAACTTCAAGAACCCGCGGTAATTGAACTCCTTTGCGAGCTTATCCCTGTACAACACCGGGCTCAGCACCTTCCTCTCGGCGTCAGATTCGCCTCCGGCGCGACTGGCTAACGAGTTGAGCCGCTGGCCCCCGTCACCTTCTTCGTCGCGGAGAAGGCTCCTGATGTCTGGTTCTAGGTCATCGCCAGGTACACGGGCGACGTTACGTACACGTGGCCAGTTGAGGAGGTGGCCTCGCAGGCGACGCTCGAGGTTGGAGCAATCCGCGGCGGGGACACGGAGTGCGGCGACAGTGAAGGTGCGTGTAAAAGCCGAACGGTAGAGAGTTGAGCATTGTTCCAAGTCGGATTCACCATCGCCATCGCTAGAAACGGAAGGCGGCCGCTGGAGATGGAGGAGAGAGGGTCCATATCGGTTTGAATCCGCTGTTAAGGTTGTTGATAGGGTTGGAGTTTGGACGCAACAGGTGGATGAAAGGAAAGAGGTTCTGCACAGCGATGAGGATAATATTAATGCGGGAACGGGGCGGACGGGGGAGGCAGAGACGGTGGAACACACCATTTTTTAGCCAGTCGGCCAAAGAACATCGCCATCGACTTTCAAGAAGGAATCGTCATCGCCGCTTAGATATACCAGCGTTTTGCACGCACAATAGTTGTATCTGTAGAAAATTTTAATTAAAGTAAATTGCAAGTAGGTCCCTACTTTTTGGCCTTATGTGCAATTAAGTTCCACTCTTTATAAATTACTCAAGTTGGTCCACTTGTTTGCTAAAATGTGCAAGTTGGTCTATTAAGGCTTATGGGCCTTAAAAACTGGTAAATGGTCATTTTACCCATGATTAAATTTCCAATTATAGCCTCACCTATTATGTGCAAATAGTCCCTTGTCACTTTCATTATCTCACACTACAAAGAAAGGAGCGGCTAAGTTCTCGAGGCTGGGGTTTCGACTGTGAGTAGCTAGAGTTTCATCTTGCCACTACTCTCGAGTGGCAAACACTCTGGTCTTTAGCAACAGAACCCCCCAACGTGACACGCCACTGCTCTCATGTCATTGTTCATCTGGTCAATGTTTCTTTTCGTCAGCAGCATTTTCGACGTGTAAAAGGATACGGCCGGACACTTTTTGGATACTTCTGGACACTTATACGACACTTGTAGGACACGATTCAATTATAAATTAATTAAATTTTTATAAAAAATAGATTTAAAATTTATAAAAATTGGGTTAAACAATCTTTCGGTCGTTTTTCTTCATCGCGGTCATAGCGACCTCGCGGCGTCATCGTCTTCGCAGTCGCAGCGACCTCGCGGCATCGTCATCTTCGCAATCGCAGCACCTCGAGTCATCTTCTTTGCGGTCGCAGCGGCGTCGTCTTCTTCACGATAAGGATCTTCTTCTTCTTCTTCTTCTCCTCCTCCTCCTCATCCTCCTCCTCCTCCTGTTGGCCCAGAGACTTCCCAAGAGGGGGGTGAATTGGGTTTTAAAAAAAGTTAAATGATTGCTTTTAGTTTAGAAAAAAGAGAAAAAAGTAGTATACTTAAGTTTGTCAAATTGATCAAGTACACTGAGTTCTGAGATCACCTGGACAAGGAAAAACTGTGCAGAAAATTTTACCCGAATAATCCGGTCGATTTTGAAAATTGACCAAGGTTCGCAGAGCAGTGCAGAAAATTTTTACCCGAACATTCCGGTCGATTTTGGGAATTGACTAAGGTTCGCAGAGCAGTGCAGAAATGAATCCAAAAGAAATCAGAAATAATAAATTTAGAGTTTACTAATCATATATCTATTTTGAATAAAAATATTTCAGGTTTCTATAACTTTAAAATACTTAAATTTAGATATGTTATATCACTTTGGTTCAAGAGAATTTAGGAGCAAAAGTGAAAAGAACACAACAAATTTATAGTGGTTCGGCTTACCGCCTAGTCCACTCCCCACGCTCCTCAAATGGGAATTTCCACTAAATCTCCCCGGCTTTTTACGGGAACCAAAGCCGAATAAACTCGATATAATTCTATGGCTTTTTACAGGAACCAAAGCGAAGAAAACTTATACACCACCGCTTTTTGTAGGTACCAAAGCCGAACAAACCTACAAAACAAACTCAAAAGAAAATAGAGAAGGGTACAAGATTTTACTAGCCTTGCTAGCTCAATTACACCTTAAGCACAAAAAATTAAATTACAGTGAAGAGCTCTATACATGCAGCAACTTGCTAAGGGTAAAAACTCATAGAAGTCCAAGATTAAATTCTGTAATCTTGGGGTAAAAGAAAAGGAGAAAGTATAATAGTTAAGCAAAAACAAACATCTCAAAATATTCAGGAAAAAATAAGCTTTAAGATATGAAATTATTAGCTACACAATCTTGCTTTTATTGTGCAACAAAAACAAAAACAGTGAAAGTTCAGATTATGAAAAACTTAAAGCTACGACAAAACCCAAAAGCCAAGAAGGAATGTGAACAATGAGGATTACTGGTCTTGGCTTCAGAACAGTGAAAAGCACAGCACACTTTCTTCCTTTTGTTTCTCCTTGAGGAGGTTTGTTTGCAGGTAGAAGCTTGAAGGAGAGCTTGGAAGATTTTTTAGCAGAAAGAAGAGTATAGAACAACAGGAAATGTATGTTTTTATTTTCCTACAGCAGGTGGTAAGCATGAAGCTTGAAATATTTGTCCTTTATTTGAATTAGCTAATTGTAGACAACCATTTTGACATGTCATACAAGTGGACCAATGAGAAAATAGTAAGCAGAAGGCATTTTGGACATTTCTGGGTGATGATGTGTCCATTGGAATGTTGGAGACAGATTGGGTTCAGCTGGATTTGTATTTTAAGGATAAAAGTCAAGTTCAACCATGCTTGGAACAAGAGAAATGCTTTAAAAATGAAACCTGGGAAAAGGGCTGATGTGATAAAGCATAGAATAGTAGTTTTGTCCATTTTCTATAACGAAACATATTGGAGTGTTTTAAGCAAAAAAAGATAATTTAAAAATGACTAAAAGAAGGCTAAAACACCCAAACTTTTACCCAAGGGCTAAAACAAAGAGAGAGTGCCACCTAGGATAGATTTTGACATATTAGATAGCTTAGGTGGACAATATATTCAGCACAAAACTCAAATACTGCTGAAAAGAACAAGTGGGATGGAATTGCAAATATTTTTTTATTTTAGAATGAACAAGGAGTAAAGAAATAATTTTTTGAGAGATGTTTCAAATTAAAATATATTTTTAAAGTGGGCTGTTAGAAATAAAGTAGTGGAAATAAGATATTCTCAGTTTTTGGAGATTTGGATGGGCCAAACGGTCAGCTGGGCAGCTGAGTTTGGGCCAGTCCAGAGAAATTCGGTTGATTTTGAAAATCGACCGATTTTTCCTGCAGCTATAGAGATGAATTTCACAGCAAAGATAATCAAGGAATGGATAGACCTTAGGTTGACTAAGATTTAGTACAAGTTAAATCCTTGACAAAAACATACATGCTTACAATTATGTCCTAGAAAAGAAAATAAAAATGAACCATGTAGTATACTTCTTTTCTTGAACTTTAATTTGGACATTCACCTCAATTATGACATAAATAACCTAATAACACACTTAATAAGATGATTAGTTCATAATACTAAATTAATTGTAATCATCAAATTTAAGAGGTTCAACACCTCCTTCTCCTTCTTTTCCTGTTTTCTTCTCCTTTCTCCTTCTTCTTCTTCTCATTCTCTGTTTTTTTCCCTTCACTGCTTTTTTCTTCTGCTTTCTGCGGCGCCGTCATCTGCGATTAGGTTTTCCTCCTCCTCCTCCTTCTTCTTCTTCTTCTCCTTCTTCTGCTTCTCCTTCTCCTTTTCCTTCTGCTCCTGCTCCTGCTGCTTCTCCTTTTCTTTCTCTATTTTTTTTTTCCGCTTTTTTTTCCTTCACTGCTTTTTTTCCTTCCTGCTCTTGCTCCTCCTCCTTCTCATTCTCTGTTTTTTTCTTCTTCTTCTTCTTCTCTTTTTTTTTCTCCTGATTTCTCCTTCTTCTTCTTCTTCTCCTCCTCCTTATTCTTGTCTCTGTTTTTTTTTCCCTTCATTCACAGCTTTTTTTTCCTCTCCCATTTTTCTTCTCCCTCGTGGAGGTTGCCCAATTGTCCCTTGATGAGCCTGAGCTTGAGATGATTTTTTTCAATGATGGAAATGATACTGAACATCAAGAGGCAAGCACTAGTGATTTTTGATCTCATAGTACATAGGAGTACAAGTAAGTTGATATCAACTTTCATGAATACTTATTGCTTACAACTTACATGTATTTTCTTAGAAATTTAATACTTATTACTTTTGATACTAATTGCTAGGTCTTTCATATCATTTGTTGAAGTAGTCTGATGCGTAAATATCTAATTATATAGCTACTTTTTGGCATAGGTACGTCGAAACTCTCCTGAATGAATATTATAGTTTATATATTTGATTAGTCCTATTAAATGCATTTAACTTTTTTATAATTTTTCTATCACATATATTTAATCAATTTATAGTTTCTTTTATTTTTATTAAAATTCTAGTAAATAAATAATTTTATTTATTTTACGTGTCCTAGAAGTGTCGTGTCCTATTTTTTAAAAATTGACGTATCCCCGTGCCCGTGTCGTGTCGTGTACCGTGTCTCGTGTCGTGTCCGTGCTTCTTAGGTTACGAGGTGTTGTACTGAATTACTATGGAATTTATCAACTTGTTCATTGTGGTCATAGTGGGGAGAAGGACCGTAATGTGTATTCCTTCTAACAATGAAGCTTTTACCTTACTAGTTAATTCAGCTATCTATCTATCTATCAATAGAGAGACATCTCCTCCACACTTTGCTTGGAGCTTTAACAAGATTTTGTTTCGCTGAAAATTCAGTGGGTCCTTTATAACAACTTCCATTTCAAGTCATTATTATTACGGAAGTGAACCAGAAAACTAGCTAGGCACTTAAACTCAAGCTTCGACACCAAACCTGTTGATGGGTGCGGTGATTTCACTACTATTTCCCCCAGGGAAACAATGGCCTGCTCTTATGATAAGTTACTCCAAGTTGGTATATTAAGATTTCCACCAACCTCGATACACCAGATGCATATGAGCAGAATCAAACACTCAAAAGAGCATCATTTCACAACAGAAGCCTGTGGAAGTAACCTATTACTCTAAAATAAACAGTTCTATTTCCTTATCATGCATAACACACAAAGTTCAGAGATCAAGAAGATCAAGAGCTATAAATTAAATGAAACATAAAACTTATTATTTTTTGATGAGGAAACTTAGAACTTAATTGTTATAATGGAAATAGTGCAATCACGAATGTGCTTTTGTCACATCATATGAACCTAACTAAAACTTGCAATTTTAGGCCTCGTTTGGTTCGAGGCATTTTTTTAGCTCAACACAAATTTTAACTATAAAAATCAACTTGATTACACATCTAACACAAATACAAATCTTAAAACCAACTTTATTTCACATCTTACGCACTTTCTAATATTAAAATAAAGTTTTTTGATATTAAATTTAAAAAATAAATTAATTTTTTTCTATTGTAAAAAAAAAAAGCTCGAACCAAACGAGGCAAAATAATATGGCCTAAAGAGGTCCAAACAAGAACAACTAATAGAACCGTGAGATACAAGAGAACATCATCAAATAGTAGATATCATAGTGAAATTCAATTGGAATTTAACTAAGACAATATTAATAAGATACCAAAGAAATACAATAATAAAACACTAAAAATATAAGATTCTAGGTGTGAGGTGCTTCCGACGACATTCAAATGAAGAATCACATCATCTCTTCCTCCTCAAGATCATTGGCTACATGCTCGAACTCAATATCTAGCATGAAATGTCTCTAGCACAGTTATTAACCCATTTCACTTGATCTCAAATGGAAAATTTATTCTTTCAACTCTCAAACCATCGTACTTCATTCTATACGTCAATATGACAACGTATAGTTGATCTCATATACAATCACTGCTCATCATCCATTGTTCACCAAAAAATCTAATGGCTTGAGATTTAGGGATAAATTCACAATGGTTTTTTGAACCTTTTGATAGAATGATACATTATAGAAATAGATGATCTATTGTTTGTTTATCACCAACTTAGTTAATTATAGGACAGTCCATTTCATGAATGGATGGTTGGTGTGCTCTTGTATGGATTAAATGTTCCATTCGTCAGAATGGACAGTCTGATCAAGCTTTCTGCTATCGCTTTTCTATCTATGTTGGGTTGAACTGATAGAGAATGGATCATCTATTCAAAAGTGATTTGCACCTTCTTTACATAAGCATATATACACATATCCACCTTCAAACATAATAGTATAATAATTCTTTAGTACATCACAACTCCATATAAATTAATGACATGAAAAAACAATAGCAAACATCAAAAAATGTTCAAATAGAATAATCTACTACTACTAGACACTATATATGTGATTACATGATAAACTTCACTCAAAGCTAGAGGTGATAATGATGATGATGATGCAAGCCATGGGAGCCACATCTCTCAAGTTTGCTATGAATTGTTCATTTGGATACCTAATGTTTAAGTGGATGTTTTTCATTAAAAATGTTTTGATCTGTACAAAGAAAATGAAGCACTAGGACAATATACATTTTTTATGGCGCTTTTATTGAGGTAGTTAAATAGTTAAATCGCTTTAATAAAATAGTCGAAAGTATCTTACGGTGGCTAACTGAGGGGCCTGCTGTAAAAGGATGGCCTTTAGATAGCGGTTGACTGGGTCAACCGTCTAAACCTTATAAGGCGATTGACTCTCAACTGCCTTCTAAAGTACTGATCGACCCGATTGATCTCATCACACTCACTAAAAAAAAAAAACTAGCTCGCTCTCAGCTCACTCACTCATCGCTGAGAGACCTTCACCGCCACCGGGACCATCTCGCCACTAGCCGAATCTCCTAGATCTTCATCTTCCTCCCGGCCTTCTTCTTCTTTCTCTTCTTCTTCCCCTTCTTCTAAATCTTCTTCTTCCCCCTTCATCATCTTCTTCTTCTTTCTCTTCTTCTTCACCTTCTTCTAAATCTTCTTCTTCTTCTTCTTTCCGGCCCCCTCTTCTTCTTCTTTCCGGCCCCTTCTTCTTCCTCTTCTTCCGGATCTTCCTTTTCTTCCAAATCTTCTACTTCTTTTCTTCCACTTCTTCTAGATCTTCTTATTTTTCTTTTTCTTTACTAATTCTCTTACTTTCCTCCTCTTATTGATTTTCTTTTATTTCATTATTATTTTTTTATTTTATTATTATTATTTTTTCAAATTGATCAATCATTTATTGTGTAAAATTTAATTTTATTGATTTTAATAGCCATTTCCTACTTAAAAATCATACAAAAGAAATTTTATTTATTCTTTTTTTAGTAATATAGGCTCAAATAGATTATTTTTTTAACTTGCATGTTTCAATTATACTAGACCTTATCTTATAACCAATTATACATGGATCCATCTTAGATTAAAATAAATAGTTAATTATCTAAATATGATCATGGAGTGAATGCTTTTATATATTTGCACTGGGAAATAAAAATTTAATTAATAGAGGAATAAGATGTCCGTATTTGAAATATGGAAACATTAAATTATTTGATAGGCTGATAAATATGAAATTATTTGAAACAAATATGGAAACATTAAATTATTAATTTTGATAGGCTGATAAATTTTTTGTATGACTCACTTTCACCAAAAAAATTATAATTAAACTAAAAAATATAGAGGTATTGTAGATTATATTTTTTAATTTTGAGTGTACTTTGATAAACACATTGTAACATATTCAATTTTGTGTTTAATTAGTGTCCGAGACAAGACAATGACATTAAGTGTGGATATTATATACTTATGTATATACGCTACATTGTACTTGCAGGCCGCCTATCAAAAATACTTTTTATTGTACGTGGTCTAGCTCATTTATTTCAAAATTAAATTTTTTATGATATTAATTAATTTTAATTATTTAGTTGTTAGAAAATAAGATCGAGCTTAGTAATGACGAATTGAACAATGATATTCATGAGCCATTAGCAGCATATATATGGAACGAATGAAAATTATGGGACGGTATAACATTTCAAAAAGTACTCTTACTTTGATTATTTATGTGATATTTATAAAATCTTAATTATTAATTTAATTTGTAAGTGTACATCGCAGAGCTTGAAAAAATAATTATAAATGTATGATTTTATTTATAAACTTTTATGTATGTTATGAATTATGTTTTTTTAAAATAAAATATAATGCTATTTTGTAAAAACAAACCCATTATAAGGTGGTTGACCATATTATGGATGACCGTTGACTTGGTCAACCGCCTTCCATATTATAGATGACAGTTCCCTGTAGCAAACCACCGTCTATTACATCACTATAGACGGCCGCCATTTATTGTCTTTCAAAAGGCGGTTGATCACATGAGTCAACCACCTTCTAAAGTCACGTATTATAGCGGTTAATAATTGGCGAAAAAGCCTGTCAGCTACTATAGTGTTTGAATATGTGGTAATTGCTTTGTAAATTTTAAGGCGGTTTTGAACTGCCGTAAAAGAATTATCTTGCACTAGTGAAGCGTGATATTTGAGAAATTTATAGTGATGGATGTAACATGTTTTACAAAATTTCATTATATTCATCATGCAAACTTGCTTGATTTGATTTGCACTTTTCAAAATTTCTTCTATTCTTGATCATTTTTGATGAAGCAAGTCATCACAGATGTAAAAACATAGTAAAAGACAACATCTTTCGTACTCCTATGTTGCATTAGTAATGGTAGCATGTATAATAACAAAATGGAGGACCTCTTCACTGATTCCTAAGACACTAATTTTTGTGGGTACTTATATTTAGTGTAGACTCACCACAATCATCGTAGTTTGACACAACGACACAACAACACAACGAAATCAACTACACATGAAGCATACAAAATATATTGATAAATGCACTCATTCGAGCAAGAAGCAATGAGAGAATTCATGACAGTTACATAATTGGCTTTAATATTTTTGAG
The DNA here is from genome assembly GCA_019297695.1 of Apostasia ramifera. NCBI lineage: Eukaryota > Viridiplantae > Streptophyta > Magnoliopsida > Asparagales > Orchidaceae > Apostasia > Apostasia ramifera. The sequence goes on along the minus strand of JAEMOT010002859.1, from coordinate 127,364 downwards.
GATTTAGTAACACTAGTAGGTGGGAAATTTACAGGACATTCATGATTTGAGTTATAGGTGCCGTTTATCCTGTCGACCATGTGGATGGCAGCGATTTGTTCATCTGAGATGAAGCGGCCCCAGAACCAGTGGGACTTCCAAACCAGCGCCATCTCCTCGATTGGGACGCCTTTGGTCTCGGGCAGCAAGAAGGCAACGAAGACGGTCATGATCAAGACCCACCCGCCAAAGAAGTAGAAGATGCCAAATTTCAAGTGACAGAGGAGGATTAAGAAGATCTGAGCAATGATGAAGGTGAAGATCATGCTCACCGAAACGTTTATGCTCTGTCCTACTGACCGGATCTCAAGTGGGAAGATTTCTGATGCCACCAGGACACCCAGCGGCCCCCATGACCACGCGAAGCCGGCGACATATATGCAGATGAATGCCACCACAGTGGCAGCATAATCATGGGAGAGATGTCCCTCGCCGGAGGTCCCAAACTTGATGCCGATGAGGGTTCCCACGGCTATCTGGCAGGCAAGCATCTGGACGCCACCTTGAAGGAAGAGCACTCGGCGGCCAAGCCGATCGACGGTGAAGATGGAGACGAACGTGGCGAAGAAGTTGACTAGGCCAGTGATGACGGCGGACATGAGGGAGGCGTCGCTGTCGTAGCCGACGGTTTTGAAGAGGACGGGAGCGTAGAACATTATGACGTTGATCCCTGTAAGCTGCTGGAAAAAGGGGATGAGGATGACCATTGTGAGTTGGGGACGATGTCGGCGCCGCAGGATGGTGCGCCAGGGATGCTTGACCTTCTTCGACTCCTCTCTGGCAGCAATGAGATGAGCGTATTCCTCGTGAATGTCGTCGGTGCCACGAATCCGGCGCAGCATGGCTCGAGCCTGCTGGTCGTGGCCGCGCTCGAGGAGCGAGTTGGGAGTGTCCGGAAGGATTAGGGCTCCAGCGGTGAAGACAATTGCTGGGACGCCGGCGAGGGCTAGGCTGACGCGCCAGCCCCACCCGCCTTTGATCTTGGAAGTGCCGTAGTTGATCAGGTTAGCAGTTAAAATGCCGATCGTAATCATTAACTGGAACCCGATATTAAGCATTCCCCGGACCCTCGCCGGTGCCATCTCCGATAGGTACACCGGCACCGACTGCAGATTTTACATTCAGCAATTATTATTATTATTATTATTGTTATTATTATTATTATTATTATTATTATTATTATTATTATTATTATTATTATTATTATAACAACATTTTGGCAATTGATTATAAGTCACACTCACCGGTGCGGCTCAGGCCTCGTTAGGGTAGAGATGATTTTTTTTTTTTAACGGAGACAGAAGACGTTTTTGGTGCTTATATATGATTTTTTTAATATTAAAACTTATGTTAAATATAAAATAAATTTAATTTTAATTTTATGTTAAAATTTATGTTGTTGAAAAATATATGTTTTTAGGCTATAAACTAAGGACTAAGGAATTTAGGCTATTGTGCTTTGATCCAAAATCACTAAAGGTGATAGCAGAGATGCGATATTTGATGATCTTTTAATAATCAAATCATCAACTCAAGCTTCAAAATCAAGCAAGTTGAAAAGTTTTTATGAACATGTAGAGTTGGAGGTTAGTAGTATTGATAATAAAATTGATATAGTTGTAGAAAATCTAATTTAGTGGGATGATTTTTTTAATTTAAGCTTGTCTAACTAATTAATTGATAAATTAAGTATAATTAAGAAAACATTAATAAAAGGAGCATGTTTCTGACGTTGTTCTGTGGCCGCTATTAAGTGAAAGTCACTCGGCGGACGGACAACTTCTAATAATCAGAAGTCGCCCGAGTGGCGAGTGACTTTTGCCTGATAATTTTTATAAATTTACCCCCCAATTTTCTCTACACTTCTCATTTCCTCAGAATTTCTAACGAAGAGCAACAGAAGTTCAGCAAAGGAAAATCAAGAGTAGTAATATTTTAAGGTATGTTCTAATTTTTTTAAATATTATGAAGTAATTAGTATTTTTATTATTAAATAATTAATTAATTAATATTTTTACATAATTCTTTAAGTTACTAATTAATACATAATAGTTAATTTATTATTAATAATTTTAATTAATTAAATATTTTTATTTTTTACTAATTAAAATTTTTAAGTAATTATTTAATACCCAATAATTAATTTTTTTAAAAAGTGAAATTTTTTAAAATTAATTAATCATTTAAAAAATTTATTTTTTAAATTTGTTTTTTATTTTTTTAATTATTGAATTACTACTTATTAATTAATTGGTTGTTTAGGGTATAATTATTTAAATAATTACATAACCACAAATAAAATTATTAAAAATATAAGAAAATTAAACCTAATTATTTTCTATCCGTTGGACTTACTATCTACTTATTTGTTGAATAATAATTAGACGCTATCATCTTTGTATTAAGTCACATTCAAAAATATTATATTATAGATTAAATAGCAAACTCATTTGTTTGTGTTATCATTTATTTTGGTGGTAACTTAATATTTATAGATGATGAATCTCTAGATTATGTTGATGGTCACGCTAAAGTTCTGAAATTTAAACTTAGCGACGGATTAGCTGATCTGAAAAATAAAATATATCGATCGATTTATCTCGATTTGAACAACTACGATGTGAAAATATTGTACAAATCTCCAGAGAAAATAAGATATATAACATTGTATGTCGAAGATGATGACGAATATGAGATTATATTAGAGCGTGCGTCTCAAACGTCTCTAACACTCTATATTAAAGTAGTACCGCTTATTGGTACTCCATCGTATGTGAATGAGTAAGAAATTTATTTCGGGCATATTCGAGAAAGTGTTCTTATCTTAGTTACACAAAGACTTTTAAATATACATCTTTCATCATAATTAGAACAACTATCATATTCTAATACACCATAAGTTTTGCTTAAGTAAATATATTATGTAGATATACTGTTAAGTATGCTTTATTACATGAATTTATTTAAATTATTGTGAAGTTGCAGTCATAATATTTATAATATTTGTAGTCCATCCATAAGTTATAATGTACAAATTGATGATATCATTAATGAAGAGGACTATGATTACTAGTCAATATACATTGCTAGTCCAACTCAATATAAAGAGGATCAGACTCCAGTGATGATGAACTTAATGAGAAAGAGTACGTTCAAAGAGAGTGAGATATTGATACTCTTCTGCGTAATTTTATTACAGCAGTCTGAATCAAATAATGTCAACATTCAATTTGCAACAAGAGTGAGATATAGAGATTGATGACGATGCTCACCTTGGTAACCTGGATAGACATTTAAATTTTTTAGAGCTACATCTTTAGATAAACACTGTATTTTATTCAAAGTGAGAGTTGCAATGTTTACTGAGTAATTGCACAATTCTTAATCATGTGCAATATAAGAAAATAATATCAAATAAATTAAAAATAATATTAATGTTACGAAAGCATGCAGAAGAAGCTGACTCATGTGCATTTCCCATTATGATAAATTTTAATGAATGGAAAGTTAATGATTATATTTTTGAGAAGCAATTAGTGACCCACTTTTCTAATAATAGTAATTACTGTACATACTTATGAACTCTTATTTATCATCTGTCATGCCTTCATATTATTCATGTTCTTGAATCGGTATGCATAGACTATAATCTAGTGGTGTCATACTACTATAATATACATAGCTATAAAAATATATACTTTGATAAATTTTATGTCATTCCTAATATGCGATATTGGGTCGCATTTGCTGAAGCTGCGTGTAAGAAGATATGGCCAACCACGTACACGTCGTATAAGAAACATAATGGATGAGCAAATGGGTGATCCGAGCAGAACTTGTAGCGTATGTCATATAATTGAACATAATCGATTCACATGTTCTCAAAATATTAAAAATATGAGGTAAAAATTATTTTTACATATACATTTAAAAATTACATGTTAATAATGAAATTATTTTTTCTTCGTATGCAGTCGATATGGCACGAGGACGAGGACGCGACAGTAAGGGTGCGACGGGAGATTATCTTTCCTCAACTATTCATCCATCATTGGAGCCCTTACGTGAGACTATGAGAGGCATCGTGCTGCAGATCCGGACCAATCTCGATTGCTATAGCATGCTAGCCACTTATGCTATGAGAGTGACTTGTGACCTACCCTACATTTATAAACGCATAGATATGTTAGTGTAGGCAATATCAGGCATCTTGACTACATTTTATTATATTACCTTTTGATTACTGCACTTGTTAAGCATTGGTCTCCAGAGACCAATACATTTTATTTACCTCTTGGAGAGATGACAGTTACACTTTAGGATGTTGTGTCATTTTAGGTATTCGAATTGACGGAGATCCATTGATAGGTCATGTACATGTTGGGGAAGGATACATTTGGGAGGCTTGGATTGACTATTATAATGATCTATCAGGACAACATCCTATTCCTGAGTTCGTATACACGAACCCTACAGATGATTCCGAGTCCTCTACTTTTCATATGGGGCAGAACACAATTAATTCTTGTATGCTTCTATATTTTTTGTTGTGACAATTTTATAAACCTATATATGATGGACTTACACCCCTAGAGTTGACACTCACATGCCTCTACGTTTTTTTGTTGTGAAGATGATGTTGATGCATTGAAAGTATAAATGGATTGATATAGTTCTTGGCCACATTTTTCAATTAAATTCACTGAAGTGGAGCTGCTTACTTCATATTTTTTTTCAGCGCTAGTTGTTAGAAGATTTGTGAGCTATGTAGTTTTTATTACATATTTCAATTTTATTACAGTAACTATTCTTACAATTTTTTTCTATATCAGGATGAGATCACATGCATTATGTATTTACTGTTCGATGCCGAGAGAAATACGAAGGGCAGCAGCCCAAGCATATGGATGGACTCTCAGGATCAACTATTATCATTATGTGATCAGTTTCGCTCGTAGCTTCACTTCCCTCTTGTGGCTAGGCGTATTCGTGCTCCGACTGAAACCCACACTTCGCAGAAGTAGGAGCTGTTCACTTTAGGAGAGCTCGTCAAGCATTTGCCTTCAAATCCTATATTTCATACATCACAGTATGATTCAGGTGATTCGAGTGCTTATTACCATTATGGTCGTCATCAGATACAGTTTGATGTTAGTCCTCGACTCCGCTGATCGACTAAAATTAGGCACAAGAGGACTCTGTCGATGATGATGATGATGGTGGCACACATGCGCATGCACTCCACCGGCGACAACATCGGGCACTGGATTCGTACACACCTGGGAGTGGCGCTATACCATGTAGGAGAAGGAGACAGATAATGTTTACATTTTATATAATATACTATTATAATATTTTTAGCTATATTGAATATAAGCTCATTCAAAAAATCTATTGTGATGCATCGTTGTATATATTTCTTTTATTTTATTTATATTTTATATTTTTTATCGAGTTTTATTGTGTTTTTAAAGTATTTCTAGATGAAGCGTCGATGCTTAAGCTCAAAGGAGCAGGTGGATGTGACAAATGCAGAAAAATAATTTAAAGATGACATGATTAATATAAAAGATCTATATGATAAAATATGAATAAAAATAGAAGACATATATTTACGTTTTCTGTATAACGATATCACGTTTCAAGATTTTTAGCCTACCAAAAAATCATAGAATACAAAACTTATAATTGAAGAATGAGATAAAATATGTACTCGTTTTATTTCTAAATTTGAAGATAATATTTTTATGAAAAAATACAACTTCATTATAAATACTTATTATGTACTAAATTATAAAAAAAGTTATAATATTTCTCAAATAATATTTATTTTTTTTAAAAAAAGTAAGTAGAAGTTGTCATGTTTCGGGGAACTTGTACTGAAGGGCGGCCACACTAACGATATCAGAAATATGCTCCCTTTGTTAACTTTTTTTTAAATTTAACTTAATTTGTTAATTAGTTAATTAAATATACTTAAATTAAAAAAATCATTCCCTGGGGGAGACTATTGAATAAGAGCAAAAAGCAAAGTCAGCCCGCACTATTGCCACTGGCAGAGAAAGAAGGCAGATGCGACCATCTTAGAAGTACGGACTTTTGTTAACTTATACATTTCAATTGCAATAGATGCACTTGAGCAGAATACAACTACCAAATTTTTTGAAGCGATATCTAGTATAGATGCTAAAAAGTAGATATTATTAATACAAGAAAAAATAAATTTTTTTCAAAAGAATCAAACTTAGAGACTAACAAAATATCCTTAAGGTAAGAAAGTTATTGGCTATAAGTGGATTTTTAAAAAAAACACCTAGAATCCTAGGTATGGAGAATGCTAAATATAAAACATGATTTGTAGCAAAGGTTTATTCTTTAGTGGAAGGTGTGGACTTTTATGAGCTATTTTTTCCTATTGTAATATACCTCTATTCATATTTTATTGTCTCCAGTAGCAAGGTTTAATCTCAAGTTATAGCACCTTAATGTTAAAACTATTTTTTTGTATGGTAAACATGAAAACGAGATTCTTATGTAATAATCAGAAGAATTTATTATTCAAGATAAAATAGATCATATGTGCTTACTTTGATGGTCCTTATATAATTTAAAATAATTACTTTCATCACTGGTATTAAAGGTTTGATACCTTTATATTAAAATATTATTTCGAAAGATCTAATTTTGATAGTTGTGTCTACTTGAAAAAGCATTCAGATAGTACATTTATTGATTTATTCTTATATATTGATAATATATTGATAGCATGTAAGTATAAATTTGAGATTGATAATGTAAAAATTGTGTTAAAAAGTAAATTTAAAATGAAAGATTTAAGAGCATTAAGAAAGATTCTTGATATACATATCAAGAAGGACAAAATATTCAATAAATTATGGTTGATTCAACAGCATTATATATATAAAGTAATAGAAAAGTTTGATTTGAATGATGCTAAGTCAGTCCTTTAGCTACTCATTTCAAACTGTTCAAGAAAGATTCACCATAATCTGAGAATGAACTTAAATACATAGCATAAGTATCATATGCCAATGTAGTAGGTAGTCTTATATATGCTATAATTTATACTCGTCCAAATATTACACAAGTTATTAATGTTGTAAGCAGTAGGTATATAACTGATTCAGAAAAATTATACTGGCAAGTAGTGAAATAAATTTTAAGATATCTCAAGGCTTTAGCTAATGCATGTTTACAGTTTGGAAGGAATGACAACTCTCTTACTGGATATGTCGACTCAGATTATGTAGATGACTTCGACAGGAGAAGGTTATTGATAGCTTATGCTTTTACACTTGGGGGATGTGTTATCAGTTGAAAAGTAGTACTTCAGCCTACAGTTACTCTTTTCACTACTGAGGCTGAGTATATATCTATCATAGAAGCAATTCGAAACGCTATTTCATTAAGAAATTTATATAGTGAGCTTTTAGATACTTTCTAATATCACTGTCATTTATGCTGACTCTCAAAGTGTAATTTTTCTTACTAAAGATCAAATATTTTATGAGAGAACTAAGCACATTGATATCAGATATCATTTAATTTATGATATTATTGGCGATGTTAATATTAAAATATCAAGATTGACACAACACACAATACAATAGATATACTTACTAAACCTTTATCTTCAATTAAATTCAAGCATTGCCTGAATTTAATCAGCTTATGTTGCAGTTGATTGCCCTTTAGGGCATAGTTTGGAGAGAATATTCTGTTTGGAAAAAGATTCAATTTTTATAATAAAAAATTTACTTGAGAAGGAGAATTGTTATTCAAGCAAATATTCTATAAATTTTTATAAGAAAATTATAGTCAAATTAATTGCTTGTATTCACATTTGCATGAAAGGATAATCAAAATCAAATTTTGATGGCAAATGTGAATAGGATTAACATGTGTTTAACATGAGTTCAATCACGTATTTATCATGGTCAAATTAACTTCCTAACCCTTAAAACTTTTGGTAAAAGCAAATATGAATTTAAGTTGTCAATTTGGATTTGGTTTTAAATCTTTGACTATAAATAAATCTTCATAAAGGCATAAAGGAGCATTTCATCATTATCCCATCAAGCAAATTAAACTTCAAGAAGACAAAAAAAGAAGTGCAGAAAATTATTGAGGTTCTTTTCTTTTAAACTCTTTTCAATTATTGTTGTGAGATTGAGAGTATTTCTCTTTTGTAAGAAAAAAATTTAATTTTGGGGCTTTTTTTATTGTGGGATTGGGCATATTGAAAATCAAGATTGAGAGTTTGTTCTATCATATTGTGTGACTATACTTGTATTTATGGCTTCTACGATATTAGATTTTTTTCTCTCTCTCGTGGACGTAGGCCTAAAAAAATTCTAGGCTGAATCACGTAAATTCAGAGTTTTTTTATTATCTACTTTATTGTTATTATTTTTATTGATTCTATTTTCGTTGTGCTTCTACCAGTTAGACAGGATTAATACCTAACAATAATCAAATAGTTTAAATTGAATAATAAAAGCTAGACCTCTCACTTCCTTCTTTTATCCCTTTTCTTACAGTGAAAATGCAGATGGAACAAAAATACAAGTCTGGGAGAGGAAGATGTGAAATATACAAAGGCTGGGAAGGAAGGGGAAGAGATGTGCTATATGAAATGAGAGAATATTGTAAAATAATATGAATAATTTGATTTGAATTTAAAAAAAAAAAAAGTAATCGAAAGACTTGCAAGAGAAAATGATTGCAATAGCCTCTGAAACCATGTATATATGTGAAATTAGTGGTGCAAGAAAATAAATATATATAAAAGATAGGCCTGCAAACTTTATAAACAAGAATGTAATTCAACGACTTAGCATAGTACTAATATAAACTTGACAAGAAAGAAAAGTAAATACTAGAAAAATGATTGTCATCTCTTTATGATATAATTTAGCAGATATTTAATTTAATGCTATCTTAATATTATGTCTTGTAATATAGAGAAAATAATTATTTGATTTGATGACATATTTAGATAACTTTCAAAAAAATATAGAGTTTTCATCAAAAGATAATTTCTAAATAACATAACATTAAAATAAAATCTAACCAAACGCTCCCTTAAATTAATCACGAAAACAATATAAGTTGCTATCTTTGATTTGCACTGGCACACAAGAAAGGCTATATATATAGAGTTAATGGTATGTTGAGAATTGAATGGCCAATTCATAAACATAAGAAGAGATTTACAAGAATTAGAAACTAGGCCTAATATATTAATGGAAAGAAAAAAATAAGAAGTTGGCTATAAGCTATGAAGATCTGCTTCAAGGAAACGGATTAAGCCATTTTAGAGAATGTGAATAACAAAAATATAAAAATACAAGCCCTAATTTTAAACTAACGGAAAGAAAGAAGTAGATTAGCAGTTATATAATATAATTAAAGACCTGCTTCGATTCTCTGTCGACGGGATGGAGTGCACTACTTAACATTTATTTATTATAAGATTATTGTGAGGGATGATGTTTGCGAGAGTTATTAATGTAATGAGTGTAATATGGGTACTTTTTTGTAATTTCATCTTGAATATAAATACCTAATAAAATTTAGGGTTTTCGGCAAGTAAGATGATTGCGGGGGTAGACTGACCTGGCCAGCGAATCCAACGCCAACTCCGAGAAGGATGCGACCGATGATGAGCATGGCGACATTATCAGCGGCGCCATTGATGGCGGAGCCAACAAGGAAAGTAACACCACCGCCCAACATGGACCACTTGCGACCCAAGACCCGCGTGACGGTGGAGGCAAAGAAAGAGGCAATCAACGCCGCCAGATAGAGAGACGACGTGAACGTTGTCAGCAGCTGAGAGTCAAACTTACAGTACTGATTTGTGCCCTTATCCTCCTCTTCCTTGTGGTACACCGCCGGAAAGAATTTTATTAGGAATGAATCCATCGACGTCACTCCTCCTTCAAGAATCTCAATGAATTACATCAAAAACATTAAGTTCTTGTTAATTTATATACGTCGATCCAACGTAGCATTCTAAACGCAGTATATAATTCTCACAAATTGATGAGGAGATCTAGAGCGCAAACATAGAAACCCAAGTCTTACCTGAGATTCCGATATCGTAGCCCAAGATGAGGCCACCAGTGGCCGCCATGAGGCAGATGAGGAAGACAAACGCTGTCATCTTCCCAGGGTATTCCTTCGCTCCTCCACCAGCGTTCACAAAGCCAATTACAGCCATAGATCATGTGAAAATCCTGACCAAAAAAAGAGAGAAGATGCACCGAAGATAAGATCAATTAAGGGGATTGAGCTGGAGATTTGAGAGATGGGTAGTAGTACTACAACACAGAGGGGGGAAAGAGAGCCGAATGGGGTAGTCAAAATGGAAGACTGTGGACTGAAATTTATAATTTTTAATAGATAATAAGAACTACGAATCACGAGCTACCTATTATAATTCTACCAACCTTTGATCCAAAGATCATCAGAGTCCATGAAATCAGGTATCAAACAAAAAATTACACAAAAACATTCGAAGAACATCAAATTTATCTAGTTTACAGAAATTTCTTTTTTTTTTCCGATTAAAAATCAAGCAAAGATTCCAATACCAAACATATATTTAGCGCTTGTAGACGTAAGGTAACAATTTTAAACAAAAATTAAAACTAGTTGGAATTTTATTCGTTTCAAAAATAATCTTATTTTTTTCATACTTTAAAGTTAACTTGTTCGAAAAAAAAATGCTCTTAATTAACTTGATATTTTTATAAATTAAAAAAATTAAAATTTTAAAGTAAAACTCAAAAATATACATATAAAAATGAAAATTAAGTTTATAATATTATATTTTAATATATCTGATAAGTTATAGATGCACTAGAATTTTTTATAGAAAAAATTATAGCTTATAATTAGATTTAATTTAACTTAAAAATCAAATCAAAATTAAAAAAAAATTAATAAACTCAAATCAAACAAGATTTAAAATAAAAAATTTCAATTTTAAATTGAGTTCACCTCGCTCAAAATCAACTCAAAATCACCTTTGGATCTCACTAGCTAGAGAAGAATGCAAAACACATGGGAAGGTTATTTGGGTGGAATCGTGCCTGTTTGACCTAATCCGCTACCTTATTCAGTTGAGATAGAAAAGTCAAGTGGTACCATTAGTATACTATAGAACTCAGAAGACAACATGCCTGGCATTTACGAGAAAGCATCCATTGAGATAGTGCAAAAGCGGCATGTTTGCAGAACAAGGAAAAGCAATACTGCCATATGGATGCCAAACCATTACCTGTTATAAAAAATCTAGCGTGCGTAAATTCCAAGAAGCATTCAGTTGAAGTTTTAAGTCTTTGTGGTAAATCCTAACAAGAGAAGCATGCCTATTGAGATTATATGCATCTAGAATGTAATCTGAGAATAAGATGAACTACTGGATTAACAGTTAAGAGTAAATATCAAACGAGCAATCCATCATTCGACATCAGACTTCAGCAAGAATACAGAAGTATCCATATCCCTACAGTGAATATGCAGACAGGCAATTCAACAGTATCCACCTTACAATTTTCTATTGATAAAGGTGCCAAGGATAAGGGCAATTATTGATGGGTGGGACTAATGGGACATAGCTGTCCTGAATTCAAGAATTGTCCATGTGATGCCTCAGAGCACCCAAGAAGTAGCATGATGTCATCACTCATTTCGCAATTTTCACAGTATTTCATGACCAACATGACAATTTTCTTTAAGGCTCTGTTTGGTAATAAGATAAAAAAGAAGATTTAGTTGAAATTTTTAGTGATTTTTGAAAAATGTGTATGATGTGAAATAAAGTTGATTGATTTATTGACAATTGCGTTGGATGCGAAATAAAGTGATTGTTTAATGTTGGAATTTGTGTAAGATGAGATATAAAATAATTTTTTAAGTTTTTTTAAAATAAATTTAAGATTTTGGCCATGGGTAATTTTAGCCATGATTTTTAGTCCATTGCCAAACAGGGCCTAAAAGCTTCAGTCAACAAGCAAAGATACATAAATATCCACCTCAGCTTCCAACAAACATTGTGAATGCCTTCCCTACTTACAAGCTTTATCTGTACACTGGAGAAAATATTCTTACTGAGCAATAGGATTGTCGGATCCCGTTTCCATCTCCTCACATTGATGTATATATAATCAACCTTCATGCTTAAAGTTTAAGCAAAGTGTATATATGATCAGCCTCCATGCTTAAAGCAAAGGTCATAAAACTTATAATACGTTTTTTTCTTCCTTTTTTTTCGACTTTCCTTGAGAACCTGCTAGGATAATTCTAGGAAAGAAAATTCCTAGCTAGTCTGAGCAAAGCAAGTGTTTCATGACATCTATGAGCTGCACCAGATATGCCAAGCAGAAATTTATACACATTGATTTCATGTCAAAGAACTAACCGTCAATTCAAATTGACAAATTATAAATCACTGTTGAAATGAATTAGAAGTCTGGAGAAAGGAGACAATTATTTACCAAGCAATCTGCTTTGACATGATCATACTGGCTTCTGCAAGCTCCTCCAACTCCAGGTTCTTCAAACAGTCTGAAGTTGCGAGCTTTTTCATTCCAGTATAGCTATTTGTTACGGATATCAGAGCTGAGAGCAAAAGCTTGATGGTGGTGGACTTACCTTCGTATGGACTGAGCAGCCCCAGAACTCAGTCGATATTGTGCTCTTCTTGGATGAACCTTCGTCTATTCTTATGAATCGAGATTAAGCTACAAAGCGTTTCTGCTGCAGTCTCTCTCACCTCCAAGGATCTGGCTTCAAGTAACCTCACCAGTTCTGGCATGAATCCCATGTCACCCATTGCCTTCTTACTCTCTTGAGAGACTCCGCATAATCTGGAAACAGCTTTTAGTGCGGATTCCTTACCCAAGATCTCTCCATTTCTCAGAAAAAAAGAGAACTCGGTCCAAAAATCCAATGCTGAGAAGATAATTTACTGCATCATTAGATGCGAAGTAGAATCTTTCTATTGCTCGAAAAGAGACCACCCTCACCTTTGAGGAATAAATGAAGTTGTTATTCATGACACTGTGGAGAGATTTCTCGCTATCATGTGCCTGATGGCCTCATCTTGTTGAAAGAACTAGTCAAACTTTAGTTCATGGCTATTTATTGTGTCTTAAGTCTTTAGGATTCCGTTGTTATACAGGTATATAAGTAGTTTATTTTATCCTATTTTATAGGAACAACTCCTACATGATTACATGTTAGAGATAGTGGGATGCAGTTATTTATTTCAGCTTTTTATTTGTGTACTGTCTATTTAAAAGGTATGCTAATTAATGAAGTACTGTATCATCTCGTCAATTACCTTGTTTTTCTTTGGAGTTCCATTATTGCAACAGTGGTATCAAAGCCATGAGAGTGGTTTTGTGAGAAATTGATACTGTTTTTTCATTGTTCTTACAGCGGCAGTGAACAATCATGACATCTGAAAAACCTACAGTTCCACGTTTTGATGGCCATTATGATAATTGGAGTAGGCTAATGGAAAATTTCTTGAGGTCCAAAGAATACTGGCAGGTTGTTAGAATTTGGAAAAGAAGAACAAGAGGATGGAGTTTTACTGTCAACAGTACAAAAAGCAGATTTGGAAGCACTGAAGCTGAAGGATTTGAAGGCTAAAAACTATCCTTTTCAAGAAATTGATCGGACGATTTTGGAAATCATTCTCTGCAAGGATAATTCAAAGCAAATCTAGGACTCCATGAAGAAGAAGTACCAGGGATCGACAAGATCAAAGAGGCAACAACTTCAAGCTCTTTGTTCGAAGTTAAAGACACTTTGAATGAAGGTGGAAGAGTCGGCAATAGATTATTTTTCACGGACAATGGCAATTGTCAACAGGATGCAAACTCATAGCGACAAGCCACAGGATGTCACCGTCGTACAGAAAATACTTCAATCTATGAGTCCAAAATTCAATTTTGTTGTATGTGCTATAGAAGAGTCTAATGATATTGATGAACTCTCACTTCATGAATCACAGAGCTCCTTATTAGTTCATGAATAGAAGCTTAATCAACAACATCAGAATGAATAAGCACTGAAAGTTGAAGCAAACAACCACTCATTATCACAGAGTATCTAGGGAATGTGAGAATGTGATAGAGACAAAAGAAATATACATCGCAGTAATTATCAAAATCATCAATATCAAGAGAAGCAATTTCATGATTATCCAAAAAGAGGAAGTGGACGAGGCAAATCTCATCCAGTTACTCACAAACCAAGGCTAAAAGACAAGTCTAATGTTGAGTGCTATCAATACCACAGGTATGGACATTACAAATTTGAATGTTGAACCAATATTCCTAAGAACGATGGAGAAAACTCAAACTTCGTAGAGGAGGAAATATCCTTGCTAATGGTTTGTTTGGCAAAAGAACAAACCAACAAGGACATGTGGTATCTAAACACGAGTTATAGCAATCATATGTGTGGAGATAAGTCAGTTTTCTCTAGCCTAGATGAGTCATTTCGAGATAATGTGAAGTTTGAAGACAGCTCTAAAGTCTCAGTTATGGGAACAGGACATGTAGTCACCCAAACCAAAGGTGATGCATTCAAACAATTTCTAATATCCTTTTTGTTCTTGAATTAAAAACAAATCTGTTAAGCATTGGCGAACTACAGGAGATGGGTTATGAGATTTCTATTAAAGGAGGAGTGTGTGAAATTATGTGAAATATTTGTTATTTTTTTTAAAATTATAATATTCATTTTTTTGTTATGTTCTTAGCCTTTGTGGTTGTGAATTCTTGTAGTATTATATTATATATCGTCTTAAGAATTTGGAGTTTTTGGAGATAACTAATTAAATAAAGAAAAAATTATGATTTTAACTTGATCAACCGAATTTTATTTAGTTGGTTTGTTTTTCGGTTTATAATCTTATTTGGTTGATTTAGTTTATTAAATTTTAAAATCAAATTCGAACTTTTTTTTTTCAATTTAGTTAACTAAACTGGCCAAACCAACTGAATGCACACTCCTAAGTAGCATTTTTATTTCTCAAAAAAGGCATGTACAAGAAATTCTGAGTAGATTTCAAATGAAAATTTGCAATCTTGTTAGTACACCAATAAAAACAGGTATCAGACTTTAGAGATCCTGAAGGAAGAAAATTTGACAGCACTCCCTATAAGCAAATTGTAGGAAGCTTGATGTATTTAACAACAACCAGGGCAGATATAATGCATGCTTCATGGAGTGTCCTAAAGAGGTGCATCTCATGGCTGTAAAATGAATTTTTAAAAACTTACAACGGTGCAATTTATTATGGGTTGTTACATAAGAAAGGTGAAAGATAATATTTGATTGGATTACACATAGCGACTATGCTGGGGATTTAGATGATAGAAAAAGCACATCTGGTTATGTCTTTTTCATGGGGGTCAGGAGCAATCTCATGGGCATCAACAAAACAATCAATTGTAACCTTGTCAACAACAAAAGCTAAACTTGTAGCAACATCAGCATGTGCTTGTCAAGCAATATGGCTAAGAAGGATCCTTGAGGAGATTCATTTCAAGCAAGATGGGCCTACTCTAATTTACTGGGACAATATTTCAGTTATAAAATTGTCTAAGAATCTTGTTTTACATGAAAGAAAACATAGCAATGTAAGATATCATTTCTTGTAGGAAAAAATGGAACGATTGATCTCATCTACTGCAGAAGTGAGGATCAAGTTGCTGATTTGTTTGCCAAAGCTCTCAAACAGGCAGCATTTCAAAAGCTTAGGAAGTTACTGGGCATCTTTCACAGAGTTCAAATTGAATGACTTAGTTGACTCCTTAAACTGAATGTTTGAAAACATTAGTTTAAGGGAGAGTATGTTGAGAGAACTAGTCAAACTTTAGTTCATGATTATTTGTTGTTTCTAAATCTCTAGGATTTTGTTATTGTGCATGTCTATAAGTGATTTATATTATCCTATTTTATAGGAACGACTCCTACATGATTAAATGTTAGTGATAGTGGAATGTAGTAGTTATTTATTTCAATTTTTCCTCTGCGTACTGTCTATTTGAAAGGTTTGCTAATTAATGAAGTATTGTATTGTTCTCTTCAATCACCTTTTGTTTGGAGTTCCATTATTGCAGCACATCCTCTGAGGCTAACTTGAACAATAACTCCAAGGCTTGGGTTTTAGACTCTTCTTCCTTGGATCTTATACGCAGCTTCACTAAAACTGAGATAGCCCCTTCTTGCACCATGAACCTCTTGACCTCGACAACTCCGATTATGCTCCTCAAAAGACCGGAGACCCGATTTACCACGTTGCTGGTGCTGTCATCATCGATAGCGGTAAATCTTTAGTAGTGCCGTAACTCCGCCATGTGAAGAAACCAACCATGCATTGCTGCAGTTGTCGGTCATGAACCGCAGAGCTAGACCAGCCCTTTCTTTTGCCAGTTTACTTCCGCCCTCCAAAGCCCGAATCCATGGTGGGATCACTCCAGCCATGACAAGCAATCCTCTGTAAAGCTCGAAGCTCGCAATTAGTGAAACAGCCTCCAAACACTCTTCTTGAATGTTCATTTCTGTGATTTCAAGGTGATTAACTATAGAAGACCTGCACAATCAACATGTTGTCTCGGCAGCCACAATCTTGACATACCTCTCATCCTCTTTGAGGACCTCACAGAGGTCAGCAAGTGCCCAAGCTCTACTCGTAATTTCCCCGATACCTAATTGAGCGAAGAGGTCCTTTACATAGAACCTCATGTCCTCTCTGCTGGAGCCTGGAGCCAATCATCGGCTTAGAAAGAATTATTGCCTTGCAGTTCATCAAAATCCCGGAAGCATACATCCAGTCGAGCTTCTTTATGTGGAGCCCGAGCGTCACAGCTATGGCATCTAGATAACTCTTCATTAGAAGCTTCCCGCCCTTGCATGAAACATCACTGCAACGGCGGGCAAGGAACTGGGTATCCTTTGCTGTTGCGGAGATAGCTTGTAGCTAGCAGATTGTTGAGGACGGAGATATCTTTAGAATCACTACTGCTAGAGGCAGGGGCCAGGCTAGACTGGAGATGCCTAAGCTTGTCCCTGATCGATTGCCATTTGACGGGAAATAATCAAGTGGAGTAGGAGGACGACATTGCACAGGCTCACCAACGCCAAGATTGCACAAGGAAATAAGGAGAAATTTCCAAAAACAAAAAATGTTGACAGCGCAAGGAAACCTATGAAATTTTGTTTGGAAATTTGGAACGCGACTGTCTGGTAGGCTATGGCCACTGTTAAGAACATAATTTTTTTTTTTTTTTTTTATGGTATGCTAAGCACATAGTTGCAAGATAAGAAATTAGAAAAATTTCTTACTTGAACTGAAGAACAAATGTTCGGCGACTATTCTTGTTAACACGTGGTTCCTGCGCTGCATCCTGGACCGAACACGCCTGACAGGCTTGTACTTGATTGACGAATTTGCTGACTCAGCTTCAGATTTTGTAGGACTCTTGACCCAAGTCAAACATCGGGCACGAGGGTTCAACTAACCATCGTCTACGACGATCCAGGATCAAACTTCGTAGCCTCGGGCACGAGGGTACGAGGTAAACGCCTGTCACAATCAACTTCACCTAACCCCGCCGATCGCCGTACAGATGTTCTTTCCCAGGGAAAGAAATAAGAGGAAACATTGGGTTGTCGAACCCCCGGTCACGAGGATACAAATGGCCAGACCCCACGGTCGACAAGAGGGGAGGCCCCGGCAAGATCAACCCCCGAAACTTCTTCTATCTAGGCCACTCCCCGAGGTTTATGCGGCAGCCGTTAAGCAGGGCTGGATAAGGCCCACTGGACCTAAACCGGCGCCGCCACCTGGAGTGGACCCCAGCGACTACTGCGAGTTTCACGGGAACTATGGGCACAGGCTTCACCGCTGTCGAGGCCTCAGAATCTTGCTTGAGAAGCTGCTAAGTCAGGGCAAGCTTGAGGAGTTCATGCAGATGGCTCCAACTTTCACTGCCGCCCAGAAAGGAAAAGCCCCCGAGGCTGCTGAAACTCCTGCCAAGGCCCTACCACCCGTAGGCCCTAGGCAGCAAGGGCGCCCTTATCCTCTGGCCACCAGAACTATCAATGCTATCTTCAGCATTGACCCAACCACTCAACGCCAAGGAGCAGAAGTTGGCGGCATCTCTGAGCATCGTGCCTCATCCATCCCCCTTACGTTCTGCAGCGAAGATCTCCCCCAGCAGGGCAACTTGCATAACGATCCGATAGTGGTCGTTGCCCGCATCGCCGATTTCGATGTCCGGCGGGTACTCCTCGACTCTGGGAGTGCCGCCGACATCCTGTTTGAGTCCGCCTTCCTACAGATGGGACTCAAAGAGACTAACTTTCTCCACGCTGGGACTACCTTACTCGGTTTCTCCGGTGAAAGGGTCCAACCCCTTGGATTCATTACTCTTCCCGTCTCCTTTGGTGATGACAACGGCCACGCTATGAGCATGGTCAACTTCGCAGTCATCAGAGCTAAATCGGGCTACAACGCCATTCTGGGGAGGACAACTCTAAACTCCTTCGGGATGGTGATTTTCAAGCCCCACCTGTGCGCGAAGTTTCCGACCTCCAGCGGCGTTGTTACCATCCAAGGAGACGCAATGCAGGCTACCCACTGCTTTCAGATAGCGGCGCAGCTTGTAGTCGATCAAATGGATCCCAGGGAAACCCAACCGGTCACACCGCAGGAAGGGATCATCAGCGTAGCCTTAGGAGGTGAAGGCTCTTCCAAAATTGTAAATGTTTCATCTTTTCTGAATGAGAAGCAGCGGGCAGAGGTTACTGCCTTGCTTTTGGACTATATCGATGTCTTTGCATAGTCTCCTGAGGATGTTACAGGCATGGACAGGGTTGTTTGCGAACACCACTTGAACGTGTCTCAAACCGCCGCCCCCGTTGCACAAAAGAAAAGAATAATCACAGGGGAAAGATAGGATGCCATCAAAGAGGAAATCACAAAGCTGCTAAGAGCTGGTTACATCAGGGAGGTGCAATATCCCCGATGGTTAACCAACGTTGTGATGGTAAGAAAGGCTAGCGGGAAGTGGAGAATGTGAGTAGACTTCAGGTCGTTGAATCAGGCCTGCCCTAAAGACACTTACCCCCTCCCCCGTATCAACACGATGGTAGATCGTACCGTCGGGTACGAGGTTATGAGCTTTCTGGATGCCTTCTCCGGGTATCACCAAATCTGGATAGCCAAGGAGGATGAAGAAAAGACAGCTTTTATCACTGACTATGACACCTACTGCTACAAAGTCATGCCCTTCGGTCTCAAGAATGTCGGTGCCACCTATCAGCGCATGATTGACACAGTCTTTAAGAATCAGAGGGGGAGGAATCTCGAAGCTTATGTAGACGACGTCCTGGTCAAAAGCAAAACTTTAACAGAGCACCTTGGTGACCTCCGGGAAACGCTCGACACTCTCCGAAGGTACAACCTCAAGCTCAACCCTGCTAAATGTACCTTCGGCGCTGCTTCAGGAAAATTTTTGGGATATTTAGTCTCTGTTAGAGGGATAGAGGCCAATCCCGATAAAATATCAGCCATCCTGAGCATGCCCTCCCCGAAGACGGCGAAAGAAGTCCAGAAGCTAGCAGGGCGGATCAACAGCTTGGGCAAATTTATCTGAAAAGCCAGTGATCGCTGTTCCCCTTTCTTTCGGTGTCTGCGCAACAGTAAGAAAGGACTCTAGAACAGCGAGTGTGAAGCTGCCTTCACCGGACTAAAGAGGTACCTAACCTCGGCCCCGATGTTAGTGGCGCCTAAGGAGGAAACGGTCCTATCTCTTTATTTGGGAGTATCCGACACTGCGGTCTCAGCAGTACTCCTAGACACCGAAAAGGGGGTACAGCATCCTATCTTTTATACCAGTCACATACTCCTAGACACCGAAAGTCGGTATCCCACTATGGAGAAGCTCGCTCTGGCCCTTCTGATGACAGCCAGGAAGTTGCGGCCTTACTTTCAATCTCATATTATTCAGGTCGTCACGGATCAACCGCTCCTAAAGATATTACATACTCCCGAGGTTTCAGGAAGATTACTCAAGTGGTCTATCGAATTGGGAGAATATGACATCAGATTTATTCCGCGAACAGCTATCAAGGCTCAGGCCCTGGCCGACTTCGTCGCTGAGTTTTCCACGTCGGAGCCGCCACCCACCGAAACCCTGGTAGACCTCTGGTCACTTCATGTCGACGGTGCGTCGGGATCGCAGTCTCAGGGGGCTGGGATCCTCCTAACCAGCCCAATGGGGGCTATACTTCATCAGGCTGTGACGCTCCGGTTCAAGGCGACTAACAACCAAGCAGAGTATGAAGCCCTCATTGCAGGATTGAACTTCGCGCTCAGCCTTACCGTAAAGCGCATACAGGTGTTCAGTGATTCCCTACTGGTCGTCAATCAGGTGAACCAGACGTTTGAGACAAAGGACGAGGTTTTGAAGAAATATCTGCAACTGGCCAAGTCCCTAATCTCTCTGTTCGAGGATTTCTCCCTGACGCACATATCCCGGGAAGAAAACTAGGTAGCAGATCGGCTCGCGAAAGAAGGGCTCCCCGGCTTCCACCGGACTCAGGTGTTCGAAAGACCTAGTTTCGAATGCACCGAAGTTTCTTCAGAGGAGCAACCGCCCTGCTGGATGGACGAAATCCTGGATTACTTGAAGAGTGGGACTCAGCCTGATGACAGACGAGAAGCGCAGAAACTAAAGCTTGCCTGTGCCAAGTACGCCCTTATCAACGGAGAACTCTATAGGAGATCATATGCTAGACCTCTCACCAAATGTTTGAGGCCAGAGGAGGCTTTGAAGGTCATGGAAACAGTACACCAAGGGGAATGTGGAACACATGCCCGAGGTAGAAGCCTGGTCATGCGAATCCTGCGCCAGGGTTTCTTCTGGCCCAACATCCACAAAGACGCTCAGATATTCGTGGAGAAGTGCCCACAGTGCCAGTACTACGCTGACATGCAGAGGCAGCCAGCGGGATATCTCAAACCCATCAACTCATCTTGGCCCTTTTCCATTTGGGGGCTGGATTTCTTGGGGCCAATGCCTACAGCCATGAAGGGCTATAAGTGGATACTAGTTGCAGTTGACTACTTCACAAAGTGGATTGAGGCCAAGCCACTTACTCAGCCCACCGCTCAAAGCGTCGAAAGCTTTCTCTGGGCCAACATCGTCTGCAGGTATGGTATACCAATGGTAATTATCACGGATAATGGTACTCCGTTCGCCAATCAGAAGGTCCATAATTTCTGTGAAGAACACCAGATCAACCTCAAGTATGCCTCTGTGTGGCATCCACATACCAACGGACAAGCGGAGGCTGCCAACAAAAATATCTTGAAAATCTTGAAGAAACGCCTGGATGGCGCGAAAACCCGCTGGTCGGAAGAGTTGCCAGGAGCTCTTTGGGCTTACAACACAGCTCCTTCCGAGGTTACCCAAGAGTCCCCCTTCTCCCTTTCATTTGGAATGGACGCTGTTATACCGGTTGAGCTGGAACATCTCTCTCCCCGAGTGGAAGCTGCTGCCAGCTTCGAACCCGAGGCTTTGCAAACTTGGATGGACGAAAACGACGATTCACGAAGAATCGATCTAGACCTCCTAGAACAAAAAAGGGAACTGGCCGCAATAAAATATCTGAAACACAAACGGCGGATAGAGCGATATTATAACCGGAAGGTTAACCCCAGAATTTTCAACAAGGGTGACTTAGTCCTCAAACGGCGACTTCTCGCCGGTAGTAATTTGGGGGTTCCTAAGCTTGAGCCTAATTGGGAAGGTCCTTACATCATGCGCGAGGTTGCTGGACCTAACGCTTACTACCTCATGACTGCCGAAGGTACTCAAATCCCCAGAAGTTGGAGTGGGGACGACCTAAAAAGGTTTTTCGCATAATCTCCCACTACAGTTCATCAAGGTGCTCTATATTCATTCATTTGTACAGATTCAATTGAAGGATTCGTTTATGGAGGATTCAAACGCCAAATCCTGGCTTTACTCTCGATCTGGGTTTCTTCATATATTTTAGAAGATTTCATATTTCCAACATACTCATGGCAAACGATCTTTGTACACCAAAATATATATATATACATCGACCATTGTGTCGCTCAGGTATGATCTCAATCTCAAATCCTCGTACTCGAGGTTGCAAACCTCGCGCACGATGATACTCACTAACCTTCATTAATACGGTGATCATCAAACCTAGCAGTGCCTGGCAGGCGGGGTTTCCTACGACATCTGGGACCCTTCCATAAGCCCACCTGGCCAGCGGAAGGTCTTAAGGCCTGCACGTGACCTTAGGGCTGTCCCTGATATCGAATCAAGATACAAGTCCCCCCTAAGCAGGGTGCCTTCGCTTCCCACTAGGATAACTGCCGTCCCAAGAGGGTCAGCCCTTGCCTTAAGTACAAACATCGTACACGACGTTTCAGACGAACAAGTCCTTTTGGCATTGGGTCAGATAAACTCCCTTTAGGCAGGATTTTCACTACTATCAATACTTCTTTCCTGTGCAGGTTTACAAAGGAATATCTATAACTCTACTCAAGGGGATCCCGAGGTTAGCCCTTGCCACAAGTACAAACATCGTGCACGATGGTTCAGGCTCTCAAATCCCTGTGGCATTGGGTCGAGGATACCTTTTGGGCGGGATTCACCCTGGCTATCAATACCCTTTTTTTTATATATATATAGACTTCGAAGGTTCCAAATCAAACTTGAAGTTATTCTGTATGGATTTCAAAGCTCAGGCCTATTTCGAAGGATTTCAAAATTAAACTTGGGCTATTCTGTATGGTTCAAAAGCTCTACCTTATTAATGGATTTATCAAAACCAGTCAGAGCAATCTCAAAATTGAACGAAGGTACTTATATATCTCATACACAGCAGAATAAACAGGTATGTGATAAATAAACTTCCTTTTTATTCATTTTTTAAAAATTATAAGAAGGATTACATCATTTCATAAGGAAATAGATCAACCTTCACTGACTCCATCCAAGAGGTCAAAAAACTGTTGGATGGTATCGTCGGTCAAGTCAAATCCTTCTTCCTTATAAATTAGATCTGCGGCCATGCAAGGAAAAGGATCCACTTCTCCAAGATCGGCAGCAGTAATCTTGCCTTCTTGGATCAAAGTGGAGGCCAATCCTTCCCAGGCCCGCCTGATCCCATCTAACCGTTCCTTCCTGCAAGGTAAGCTTGTTTTGTAGGCTTCCACCGCCGCGACAGAACTACTCGCGACTGCAACCTCCCTGTCTCCATCAGCCTTGCCCAGCTTCTCCCGCAAAGCCTTATTGTCGGCCTTCAGCGCACTCATCGCGGACTTGTAAACCGCGAATTCCTCCTGGAGGGCGCTATGCCGAGAAGACTCCCTCGCCAGTTGGACCTTCAGGGCTTCAATTTCCTAATTCTGACGATGCAGCTGGCCGGTATGATCTATCATCTGCTCCTCCACCCTCAGAGCCCTGTTCAAAGCTAAGGGCAAACGGGCAAGTACCTATAAAGGAAGCAAGATCAACACCTACAGAAGACTTAGCCAGAGAAATTAGAAAGTAAGCCTTACCGTGGCCACCGTGTTAGACATCTGGGCGAAGAGATCTACTGTGGAAGTCCTCTCAACTTTCTCCTCCAGCGCTCTGGTCGCCAATCCTCCCGCCAGAATCAAGCCCATATCCCCTCGAACGGGGTTGAATAGATTCGAGGATTGCTCGGAGGTGAGGGTCATTCTCCTCTCTGTTTCAGTCGCACTCACGACAAACTTCGACCCCTCACCAGCGAATTTTCCTGTGAAATTGAGGCTGAACGGGGGCTCCACGCTTTTCTCCCACTCGCGCCCTTCACCATTTTTCCCCTCTTTGGCACCCTTACCCTTCTTCAAAGGGGGTTCCAAGCTGTTCTCTTCAGAGAAGGGCCTTTTCCCTCCGGAGGCTTCAATAGGGGCCGAAGCCTGGCTGGGCATAACCACCGCCTCCCTTTCTGGGCAAGGTACCTCCACCATCTCCTTTCCTAGACCACCTTTGGCCTCTTCGTTGCCTCCCTTTCCTCCTATGGTAATCCCCGCGACCACTTTAGGGGTTACCTTAGGTCTGGCCAGTGATGCAGGCTCTTTTCCTTTGCCTGCTGCTTCCATCACCTCGACCAGAGTCTTTCTGTCATCCCCAGAGTCATCCGGCGAGGACACCACGTCAATAGGTATCTCACCACAAACGGGCTCTAGAACTTCCACTTCTTCTTCCACTCCCCCCTCAACAATCTGCTTGCTTAGTTGAGTGGCTGGGGGCTGTCCCTTTCTAGCCCTTCTTATCAGGACTGTTCCAGGAGGGGGGGCAACCTCCTTGAAGATACTGTATCCCTGTGACTTGGCATACAGGGACACGTCGTTCTTCACTAGCTTTAGGAAGTCCTTCAGGGGCCAGCTCTGCCCTTTTAAAGCTTCCAGGTTCCTCTGGACGGACATCCCTGCCATCCATTGGGCATCGCCGATGAACTCGGTAGGGCAGACCCCAGGCGTCAAGGGGATCCCCAAATCCCCACCTACAAAAAAGTAAAAGTCCCTCCAGTTCGAATGAGAACTGCTAGCTCCCGAAAATATCGTCTTCCTCTACTTCGATCGCAAGGCCAAACACCCCCCATACCCTGGCACTGCCATCCAGCTAAACAAGTTTCTGAACAGTGTCAGACTCCACGCTATCCCCCTGGCTTGCAGAAGTTTCAGAAAGGAATATATGTAGGCGACGGCGTTGGGAGAAAGTTGGGCTGGCACAAGTTGGAAGGAGTTCAGAAATTCCTTGAACTCTGGTTGAGGCGGCATCATCAGACCGTATTCTACCTGGGCCCTGTACACGCATACCGCCCCGTCGGGGGGACTGTTTGGCCGGAGGTCGGAGGCAGACGGGATGACCATCAAAAGCGGGTTCCCCCTGAACCCTTTGGTGGTGTTGAGTACCTCATACTCCATCAAGAGGGACTCCTGGTAGCTGTTGTCCTTCTAGAACTGCTCGGCCAGATCGGCCCACTCAATTTCTCTTCCTCCTATTTGTTCGATCTCCCCTTTCGAGCAGATGGAGCAGGTAATTTTTCTCTGAGACTTAGGGTTTAGAAGGAAGACGAAGCTTTCCCTCTAAAGGGGCCGTTTATAGGGGATGAATGCGATCCTTTACCTTCCAACCGTCTGATCTTCTGGATTAGCGTGCGAGCATCATCAGACCGCTCGTTCCTTCTGACAATCCCAGGAATCAAAGCGGCGCACGGTTTACGAGGCGTCACTCCTCTCCATCCCGCCATTTTGCCGTCCACGATATTCACATATCGTGCACGAAGGTTCGAGGGATGGCTGTTCTTTTCCTAGTGTTCGATATTCACATATCGTGCACGAAGGTTCGAGGGATGGCTGTTCTTTTCCTAGTGTTCGATATTCACATATCGTGCACGAAGGTTCGGGGATAGCTATTTCGCCTCCCTTACTTAGAACTTTTCTTTACTCTTTAAATTTTTTACCTTCCCTTATGGATTCATGTATTCTTTTCTAAGACTTCGTGGTACCTATTTTAGAACACGAAAGAAGAGATACATAACAAGAATTCATTCATAACAAGTTCTTGAAAAGGAAAAATACATTTCATTAATGATAGAATTTGTTACAATTTCTCTCTTTGTCCTCACATGTTCCTCTCATGAGTACAAGAAAAACAAAGAAAAATACAAGGCTTCAGAACTTAAACACCTGATCTGACGAATTCAGACATCTTAACCAGGGCTCCTCCTCCTTGGGACCAGTCTATTACTCTCCTGACCATAGGCAGCAGACATCCCTGGAGACTCTTCAGTTTCCTCACCTCAAGCGATAGTTCCATCTTCATTGGGGCTATCTACTTAAGAAATGAATCCTTCAAGGGTCTCAAAAGAAGAATCATCTCCTAGCAGGCTGAGGAACTGGTTGAGGAAGAAGACCCATCACCTCTGACCCAGCTGACACTCTGCCTGCTGACTTCCAAAGGGATCGCGCCGGCCTAGCCACCTGGCTTCCAGAGGAGTCACAGGGCCTTCTCCCGAGTTCCCACGCAGAGGAGGCCAACTTCCCCAGCCCGTGTAAGACCTTGGGGAAGGAATCTCATCTAAGCGATAACTCCCAGCATCGAAGAACCTGTCTGGCCCCTTAGGACCACAGAAGGAAAGCACCGCTGGGTCCCTGATATTCTCCTGGTCCAAGGTACCTACATCAACCAATGTCTGCAGAAGAGCATCAAAGGCAGCCTGATGCTGCGTTTGGCGACCCACCGGCGAGGCACTGACAATTTTCACCGCCCTCTTCACCGCTTCTTCCAAGTCCTCCATACGTCGCCCTCGCCATCCAGAGCTGTTCTCCACCAAGGCCCGCAGAGAGCGGACTTCAGATTTCAGCAACTCCTCCCGGCGACAAGCTTCGGAGGCCGTCTCTTTCGCCCCTGACAAGGCCTCTCTGGCCTTAGTCAGCTCCTCCCTTAACCTCCTTCTCTCCTCCCTCAAAACCTCCCTATCGTCGTCCAAATCCTTTATCCTCTTTTGGAGGTCTTTGACATGGGCGAAGTGGGCCTGGTTCACACCCGCCAGATTGCGGTTGAACTCTCCCCTCGCAATCTCACTCTTATTAGCCCACTCCGCATTAATCTGAGTCAGGGATGCTAACCTGTCCTCCAAGTGGTACACCTTCCCCAACTGCTCCCTCTGATCAGTCAGAGAGCGCTTTGTAGCTTGAGACAAAGCACCCTCCAATTCCCTCATCTCTCGGAGGCAGCGGGCTTCCACGTCCTCCTTGCCCTTCAGAGATTTCTCACCTCCAAAACTTCGGAGGTGTTCCCCAAGATCTTCTCCTCCGCCCGCCTTATCTCACTTAGCCGGTCTCCCAGCGTGCTCCAGATCTCTTCACCAATTTTAGCACTGGGAGCAGCTGGGAGAGCCTCTCCTTTCTCCTTAATCGCCTCATCCATCTTATCTCCTGGCCCTTCAATACCAAGAGTGCCTGCAGAGGCGGTGAGGAGGGACCCTGCTCCCATCTTGGAACCTTCCTCCTCTTCACCTTTCTTGTCCTTCTCTTCCTTCCCCTCAAGATCCAACGGAGGAAGAGAAAGGAGGAAGGGCCTCTTTTGCTTTTTAGAGGCAGGGATTAACGTACCCAGGGCAGGTCTGCAAATCACCAGGGGTGGCTTCCCCTTACCTTCATCAGAACCCCAGACACCAAGAAGGAGCCGCTCAAACTCTTCATCCTTGAGCATGATCTTCCCCGGTGCCAGCTTCTCTCCGGCAGCTGTTTCTCCTACCAAAACCACCTCCCTTAACTCCTTAACTTTCGGAGGCGGCTTGACTGGAGAATCAGAGACTGCCACTACCTCTGCGGCTTCAGTACCTGTCGGACCCTGCAGAAGTTCCAACGTCTGCACTAGGGCAACGGCAACCCTAGCCGTAGGAGCTTCTGCCTCCGAGGGTGCACCTGCCTCCGGCGTCTTCTTCCCCGGAGGAGCATCTACCAGAGGTGCTCCGGCTCTTTTCTTAGAGAAATCGGACGCGATCTTCCATTTCCTCTCCGCCATCTCTGTGAAAAGCTCTCACACTATTGCAGAACTCAACAGACAAAGGAAGGATAGAATGCGAAGCGGCAGACTCCGCCCCCACCTTATCCTTGCAGGCCTCGGGCAGCGCGTCCACCTTCGCGACGGTTCGCATTCCAGGACCCATATTAATATTCGCACCCTGACATGCGGGGGGCTGATGTTAACACGTGGTTCCTGCGCTGCATCCTGGACCGAACACGTGGCGCCTGACAGGCTTGTACTTGATTGACGAATTTGATGACTCAGCTTCAGGTTTTGTAGGACTCTTGACCCAAGTCAAACATCGAGCACGACGGTTCAACCAACCATCGTCTACGATGATCCAGGATCAAACTTCGTAGCCTCGGGCACGAGGGTACGAGGTAAACGCCTGTCACAATCAACTTCACCTAACCCCGCCGATCCCCGTACAGATGTTCTTTCTCAGAAGAAGTGCCAGCATTTAAAGATGTCGCTTTCCCGTACGAACGACAGATCTCTCCGGTGACAGATAAACGGCGCTCAGAGCTCATCCATTACCTTTTCTCCGGAAAACCAGGGAACCCAGGTGAAGCTACACCTTCCCACCGGCTATAAATACCGCTGAACAGTTCTCTAGAAAAAAAGAAAAAAAGGGGAACAAGAGAAGCAATAGGGGATTAAGAACGATAGAGAGCTCTCTCTCTCAAAAAGAAAAGGGTTTTCATTGTATCAGGACCCCAACTGAGGAGCTCCTTTTCCTCTTCTTCTTCCTCTTCCTTTCTTTGAAAAAGCATTGTACAAAGCCTTCAAGGCTACTCTTTTTCCATTAGTGAATCTCTTTGCTGATCGACCGGTGGACGTAGGGGATTCCCTCCCTGAACCACCTTAAATCTCCGTGTGCTTTTCTGGTTGTTTTGAACTAATCTTCTCCTAGAGCTTTCATTAACAAGCTCACCCCCTCATTGCGCGTCGCCGTCTTCTGGAACTCTCTTTCTTTTGGTGTTTCCTGGGACCCCCACATCCTACGTCAACAATTCTAATTAAAAAACAAAATTTATTAGTTGACTTTAGATTATAGAATCTTACAAATTTAAAGGAACTATAGTAGACTCCTTTTATCTTTAATGGAGAAGTTTAAAAAAAGAAAAGAAAACTTACATTTAGTTTTTATTGATTTGAAAAAAGTTTATGATAAAGTCTCAAGAGAAGTACTTTGGAGAGTTTTAGAAAAGAAAGAGATTTGCACTGCTTATATTCAAGTTATTAAAGACATGTATAAAGGAGTTGATACTTGTGTTCGAACACAAGGAGGTTTGACTAAAGATTTTTCTATTACAGTTGGATTACACCAAGACTCCGCTTTAAGTTCGTATCTTTTTGCTTTGATTATGGAAGTCATGACTGTACATATCCAAGATGAGGTACCTTAATGTATGCTCTTCGCAAATAATATTGTCCTTGTTGAGAAAACTAAAGAGAGCCAAAGCGAAACTCAAGCTTTAGAGGAATGCTCTAGAATCTAAAGGTTTTCATCTCAGTAGATCAAAAACTGAATATATAGAGTGCATATTTAGTCAAAAAAGAAATACTTATATTGGAGATGTGACAATTGGTGATCAAATTGTCAAGAAGAGTGAGCGCTTTAGATACCTTGGATCAATCATACAAAATGATGGTAAAATAAATAATGACGTTATTAGCAGAATTCAAGCAGGATGGGTAAAATAGAGAAATGTTTCTAGTGTGTTATGCGATAGAAAAATTTCATTCAAAATAACGGATAAATTTTATAAAACTGTAATAAGACTAGCGTTAATATATGGTGCTGAATGCTAGCCTGCAAAGAGAAAACATACAAATAAAATAAATATTACAGAAATGAGAATGCTAAGGTGAATGTGTGGATATACACGAAAAGATAGAATGAAAAATGAGTATATTCGAAAAAAAATTGGTGTTGCACCAATTGAAGATAAACTTAGAGAAAGTTAGGTTAGATGGTTTGGATATATAAATCGTAAATAGATTGAAGCTCCAATTAGAAAATTTGAGTTATTGAATTTTGCTTATGTACAAAGAGAAAGAGGGAGACTAAAGAAGATGTGGCAAAAAATTATAAGGAGTGATCTTAGTTACTTAGACTTAAATAAGAATTTGGTAATTGATAGAGTGCAATGAAAATAAAATATTCATATAGCCGACCCCACTTAGTGGGATTAAGGCTTGGTTGTTGTTGTTGTTATTATAATATGAGAATTAGACTTATGATTATCACATATCTGACAACTTGTTGGATGTAAAAAAAAAATTAATTTCTTATCCTAAATATAACTAGAATCAAGAAAATGCCAAAAAAAAAAAAATCTCTATCTTCTTTAGTTTTTGTCTTCTTTCACTTTTAAAGGATTCAATCAAATAGTTTTCATCTTGTTCTCAAGAGTGATTCTGACATCACTATTTATGGTCATTACAAGAGATAGATCTCTAAAGAACTCTACCATTTGCAATAGTTGCCCCTCCCAACTCAGTTTTGTCATCAACCTTCTTTGATTTACCTAGAAATTTTTTTTATTAAGAATTTATTTAGAGAGTTGATAACTCATCAAGAACACCCTCATATATGTAGTAGATATGCTAACTTGTCATGATGATAACTTTTTGAGTACCTATACTATAATGATGACCACTTATTGTAATGCTGACTAGTCATTGGACTCAAGATGAATCATGTCAAAGATTTGTAGATGGTCCAATCTTCATAAAAAGGAGTGTTTTTTTTATTCCTAAGTCTTATTGAGCAAGTAGATTCTATTAACAAGATTCTTCACTGTGATTAAGGGCAATAAATGTCCTTCCTAAAAGCTCCATATTCAGGCTTGATTTGTTCGAGAGGCTTTATTCGATTAATTTATCTTCTTCTTCCTCCTAAGAGGGTTACCACAACAAATTAGTTATCTATGGTTATTTTTCTAAGTTCTGCAAATGAGTTGTTTAATTGAAGAAAACTAATTATTAGGAATTTTGTCATGAAGCACCTTCTTTAGACGTGTAATGTCTTTATGTAAGCAAGCCACAAGACTACTATCAAAAGAAGAAAAAAGAAGGCAAGCCACAAGATGAGAACATTCAGTCAGTGTCCCTTTCAGTATGCTAGATTTAGAAAAATCAGACCTATTGATCAGTTCATAGGAGCTCTATAAGGAAAACAAGAGCAGTAGCTTTCTGAGCTATATTTTGAAACAATACACGCAGTGCGTTTCAAAATTCAGAATATCATATGCATACCTTTATTAATTGCCTTGCAATGAATGATACAGAGGTTTTTTATAAAAATTACAGATGAGTATCTCAAATAGATATTCTAATATGTTGAGGCTAACATTAGTTGTATTAACATCTGATTGGATTGGACATATCTTCTAAAATAGGTGTCCCACACTTCACCACAGTGTCTCTCTTCAAACTTAAGATGATAATACTACGACTAATATCCTCAGAAAAAGTCTGTCCTTCTTCAAACTTAAGATGATAATATTATATGACTAATATCCTCAGAAAAAGTGTCTCTCCTTCTTTAAACTTAAAATGATAATACTAACAATGAATATTCTCAGAAGCCAATACTGCGATTTCACAAACGTGATGTTACTTATTACTCACTCAGCTCAACAGAATATACAGGAAAACAAGAAGACCCTCAACAAAGAACTGCAGATCATGCACAAATTAGTCTTTCAAAAAAATTGGGTACAAGAGATTCGGCTAAGATTCCACTATATGTTCGTTATCCAATACAGAATATGTTGATCTGATATTGTACACAACATTTCTGAAGAAATAACAAAATTTTCTACAGCTGATCCACCGCATTTCACTGGAATGCATCAAAATAAGTGGTTATTTCCTTCTGCAGCATTCTGTTGGACATTATTAACCATGATAACCTCATCCAATTTGTCAGAAGATATATTAGGAATAGTACTTTCTGTTTCCGCCATGCAACCATCAAGCATACGTTCAACAAGGTCTAGGGCATCTTTTGAGAATGCACTTTTAACCACCACAGTCATAGCCTTGCGAATAACCCTACTAAAATTAAAATCAGAGATTCCCTGATCCAGACTGCTGGGCTGCCGATCACTGGACGTCACTCCATCCTTAGCATATTTTGTCCACCTCTTAAGTATGTACCGGGAAGGAAGCTGAAGAATATTGTTGTAGTTAAGAACCTTCAGTGCATGCATACAAAGAATGCCCATCAACTCGAACTTCTTGCAGCTGCACGTCACTGAGACATTTGAGGAGTCAAACTCAACTAGACCAAGAGAACGCTTGTGTGGAATTGACACCTTAAAAGTATATACATTTCCTTCAATTCCAACAGGTTCGCAAAGACAAGCAAGTTGGCTTTTGTACTCTTCTTCAAAATCCTTGTATATTACTCTCGTATATAACTCTGCAGCTTCCATTAGTGTTGGTATATCAGCCAACAGAACTGCTTTACTTAGCACTGATTCACAATCCTCAGAGAATTCTTTCTCACGAAGATGACTCAATGCTCTATGATACTGGACCATGAATTTGGGCGGAGGAAGCTTCCTATAGAATAACATTTTAAAATTATTGTCCACAGTTTCTCTCCACTCTTTCGTAGTCATGGTGGCATTAAATGAATTTTTGCAGTACACATAGGACCACATCTCACGAGCTGCATACAAATCTTCTAACCATGAAATGTTCATGAGATTGTACTTAGATATCAGGTGTTCCCATGCTTTGCACAATTCCGCTTCAGAACAGCTTTCAAATAAACATTTTTCAAAGTCTTTCTCAAAGCTAGGCTCACGGCTAAAAACATGTGGAACAATTTTGGGAGCATTTACGAGTACATGCCACAAGCAAAGCTGATGAAATGTCTCAGGCATTGACATGCTAATTGCCCTTGACAATGCTGAACACTGGTCAGTAAAGATTGTTTTTGGTTGTTTTCCAGACATTGCTGCCAGGAAGGTCCTGAATAACCAAGTGAAAGATTCCATACTTTCATCTAAGATTAAAGCAGCACCAAATATTATAACTTGTTTGTGATGGTTTATGCCAATAAATGGTGCAAATGGAATGTCATAGCTGCTTGCTCGATATGTAGTGTCAAACAAGACTGAATCCCCAAAGCAACTATAATCAAATATAGAACGTGCATCTGTCCAAAAGAAGTTTGTGGGCCTATCCTTTTCATCAAGTTGCACAGCATAACAAAAAGTAGGATCCTCCGATTGCTTGGATTTCAGAAAGTCCAAGAGGAACTGCAGATCTCCCTTCTCCAGGTCTCTGGTCCTATTGCTTTGCAGTAAATAGTAGTTTTGACTCTTATAAAGGAGCACTGAACTTTCTGCATCATGAAGCTTTTCAGCTAATGCACACGTTTGGACTGGCTTAATGCCAACATAGTCTGATTCATTTATGAATGCTCGATGGGGAGGAACCTTTGCTCTATGGGACCTCAGCATATGTATCTTATTCGGGCTTGCAAGCAGATGGTTGTGCTCATCAATGTACTTGCTTATAGTCCAAATGTTATCACGAGAAACTTTAAATTCAATGCGAGCCAAGCAATTTGTTCTCTCAAGAGCACGTGGCTTTTTAGTTACATGGGTTCGGTGCTCCTGTCGGGTTCCTTCATTGCTGCAAAGATAGTGTCTATCCCGTATGCTCCCATCTTTTCTTCGTGAAAGATGACCTTTTCGAACGCTGAAACCTTTTCTCTTCGCATAAGAGTTATAGAAATTGTATGCTTGTTCTTCTGAATGGAACACTAGGCCAACCTTTGGCTCTGATTGTGGACTGTTAAGAACTTCTTGAGAAAAAGATCCATCTGTGGATTTTTCCTCTTTAGAAACAAATGTGCAAGTCTGAGCTTCAACTTGCCTTGACAGTTCAGATGCATTAGAAGTAGCATTCTCTCGAGAAGCAGTTTCCTTCATATTCAGAATTCTACAAACCAATTCAGAAACCCATGATAGTTGGTCACCTATCTACAACGCCTAGATAGCATATATATCCTGTAAGACTGGCCTATTATTTCACCAGGAGGCAGCATTCCTGAAAACATGTCAGATAGTGAGCAAGAAGTATATTTGTAATTATCTTGTTCACATATTAGATGTTTAATTCTAAGAATTTGCATTTTGTTCACATTCATGTAATCTTCACATTCTTTTTTGCAAATACAGAGACTATGGCATATGCTACTTATTACATTCAAGGTGTAATATCCTGAACAAATAAAATTAAAAAAAGTAAATAAATGGACCCCACAGCTAAGCCACCGCTTTAGCTTGCAGCAGCAGGCTGTCGGGGATAAAAACACACACGCACACACACACGCACATATTATATATAATACTCTCGCCCCATCCCTAGTCCTTCCCGTTCTTTCTCTCTCTTCCCTGCTCATGACAATGTTACACAAGCTAAAATTTGTTGGGAAAAGCATCACAAGAAACCGATTCAACTATAAGAGCACTGATTTAAGTGTTTTATGCTTCTTCATTAAAATTTTGAACGAATTGCATGTAGCTTAAAGAGCTAGAAATTTTTTATATTACTTTCTAAGGTTTTCCAACTTACTTTAAGATATGCATTTAAGGAAATATTCATATACCTATTTTCTGAATATGTATAGGTACATAATTGGGATATATGTAAGCATTAATGAATTATATATATATACATATTTATATTCATCATATTTTTATAACTAGAGCATTTTAATTATGGTAAACTACATCTAAGTCCTTGAGATTATATTAAACAGTTCACACAAGTCCTTCTAGACGATTTCTATCAACAATTAGAAAGTAAAAAAATGAAAAAAAAATTAATATTTTTTATTTTTGAAATAATTTAATACCCTCTTTTACTGCTTTTTCTCTTTATCCCTACCCTTCCTCAGCCCACTAACCCACCCCTACACCCAGCCCGAGCTAGAAACACAAGGGGGCAGGCCTGCACACAACCCCCCTCCCCCCACTGAGGGATGGACGGGGGAGAGAGAGAGAGAGAAAATATGGGAGGCTACTTGCACCCTCTCCTACACTCAACTAAGAAAGAAGACGGAGTGGGCATGCGCGCGCCCCCTATTTCGCTACGCCGAGAAAAAGAGGGGGGAGGGCTCAGCTAAGCCTGAGTGAGCAAGAAAGCGAGAAGGGAATGGAGAAAGAGGAAGCAAAAGGTAAACCCAATTTCAGTTTTACGTATGCGTCGGATGTAAGTGCAATTTTTATCTTTTTTTTATGCTAAAATCAGTAAAATTAATCGTATTATCACAACCATTATTAAAAAGCATTTCAAAGTAGCTCATCCATCTGTGTTGAATGTCTTTATCTTTAAAAAGTACCTTGTGATCTACATATTTAATGCATTTTACTCCAGTAAAGCCTTTAGTTTTTTTATTTCTTACTTTAGCAAACTTATATATATATATATATATGTCTTTTTCCTTCTTTAGTGTCTAATTTTCTATAAAAATTACCAAACACCGCCTTCTTTACATTACTGATGGCCTTCTTCAATTCTTGTCGAGCAATTTTGTACTTTTCTAAATTCTCTTTACTTTTGAATTTAAACCAATCGATGTAACAAACTTTTTTTTTTTAATCTTTCCTTATATTTCTCCTTTCTACTA
Source organism: Apostasia ramifera (assembly GCA_019297695.1). NCBI lineage: Eukaryota > Viridiplantae > Streptophyta > Magnoliopsida > Asparagales > Orchidaceae > Apostasia > Apostasia ramifera. The sequence continues at coordinate 91,994 of JAEMOT010002859.1, read as the reverse complement.
CCAATTTTTTTATTATTTGGAGCATTTCCTCTATATCCTCCCAACATATTTTTGCAATCTTGCAGATGCAATTAGCAACCTCCAACTACATAAAATTAGCATTCTCTTTAAAGTCCAACTACTCATGTTCTAGAACTCTCTTTTTAAAAATACTTTTATTCTCATTCTTTAAATTCCACCATAAAGCAAAAAGGGCATTGTTTCGATTTACTATTCTTTCTCCAGCTCTTTATTTTAAGATATAAGACCATTAAATGATGTTAAGTAGTCAAACATTCACTTAGAATGACCTTACAATCTTTACAATTTAAGTGATCCTATTTTCTAATAAAAAAATAATTAATTTGTGTTTTTAAAAATTTATTCTTATAAGTGATAATATGTCCATCTCTTTTTTTAAGTAAAGTATTAGTAATGAAAAAATCATAAGTTAAGGAAAACTCTAAAATACTTTTACCCTTTTTATTAATCTCTTTAAAATCATACATACTGTGAATGCTATTAAATTCTTCAACAACGCTTCCAATATGTCCGTTTAAATTTCATCCGATAAATATTTCCTCCTCCTAAAGTATTCCTTGTACCAACTCTTCTAAATTATTCCAAAATTTTTCCTTTATACTAGAGTATTCAAACCTACTTGAGGGGAATACATGCTAACTTTATTTCACATCAAGTTTATAACTAATATATTTTCTCTTTCCTACCTATAAACAATCCTCCAATCAAATGAGCCCTAAAAAGATGGAGGATGTTAGGTGAATTTCTTGAAAGTTATTTTTTTTTTAAAGTTAGATGTTAACTGAACTTCATATTGCTCTTAGCTTACTTTAGAAGAGTCGCTGTTATTTATCTAAGCTTACTATGTACACCCTCTATAGTATTTGTATGGCATTGTTGAATGAGGTGAACAAAGACATGCATTTCCCTAGAATTCCTGTGATATCTTATTGTTTGATTGACTTATGACTTGCAAACTCATTTTTCATTTACTAAAGATTGTTGAAGCCTAACAGTTTAGTAGCAGTGATGGTAGAATTGCTTGTTAGCTGTTGAGGCTGCAGAAGGTAAGTAACTGGAGGTTAATAGTTAGAGGTTGTTGAAGCTAATTTATTAAAGGCTATGAAATCCAAATAATTGGTAGTTATGGAACCCAAACTTTTAGAGGCTGTTGAAGCCGATCTGTTAAATGTTATGGGAACCTAATAGTTTAATGACTGCGGAAGCCAAACTGTTAGGAATGTTAAAGATTTGGTGGCTATGAGAGTGAAACAATTAGAGGCTGTTGAAGCCAAGCTGTTAGAAATTGTTAGAAGCCTAACAATTAAAGATTGTTCGAAATATAACAATTAGAGGCTGTGTGATGACTAACAATGATAGGTTCTGTTACACCCCAACCCGAATTTCTTCGTAATACTTGAGAAATTCAAATTGCTGCGTGAAATTCACAGAATATACAAAGCTGGAACACAATTGAAACTTAAATACAAGTATTTATATTACAAGTACAAGTGGTTTTTAGTCTTCTGAGAACTTATTACACATGATAAATTTACATACAGATAGCAAATTGACAACAGAGTGTTAAAGTACGCCACCGGGTCTTAGGCAGGTCCATCCTATCCTTACAATGAGAATGAAGGATGAAACACAGATCTAAATATGTCCAAATGCCAATCAATGTTCTTGTTTTAGAAACTTCAGTATGCAATATATTTATGAACGTAGTCCAACAACAGTTGGCCGAAACCATATCGTGTTGAATATTTCCACAAAAGGAATAACTCATAACAAAAATGATAAACATAATAAGTTCCTTATTCATAGGAGTTTATTTGGTTCAACTGTTCTGGTAGCCTGTTCGATTCCTTTTCCCACATCTTCCCTAAATGTTCCTTTATTTACGAACATCTTACTGGACAAATTGCAAGGAAGAGATTACTACTATTGAATGCCATCCATTCATCTTTAACCTTCACATATTTGTCTCTTGGCACCATGAAGATCTGGCAAAATGTTTTAAGCAGTGGAAGAAAAAATAATATTCAAAATAGGAGAGCTGAAATGTGGTGTGGGCCTCTCTGACCATCCAAGCCTTATATACCAATCTTTAGTATCAGCCTCCCCAACACACCATCAATTTTCAACCACTGGATTTAATAAGAAGTACCCAAAGATTAAAAAGAAAAAGTTATTTCACCAGTGACGGAAACATTCCTTAGAAAATTCCCGCCAAAATCTCAATACATAAACGAATAAGAAATAATATGACTGCTCTCAAATCAACATATTAAAGTTCATTCACCCTTTCCAAATAACAAATACATATTCAACAATAACAAAGCATTTATCCCACTAAGTGGGAACGGTTACACAAATCTTTTGTTTTCATTGCATTCTATTAAATAAGAACTTCTCATTTCTCAGGTAACTCCAAATTACAATTGCATATTCAATTGAACATAAATTACCCCATGATACTCAGATATCAAAAAATTTATTTGGTTTATGCCAGGTAGATTTACTATGGAAGCTATTCATTTATTGAGAAATTTAATGGAGAAGTTTAAGAAAAAAAAAGAAAAATCCACATTTGATTTTTATTGATTTGAAAAAAAAATTATGATAAAGTTTCAAGGAAAGTACTTTGAAGAGTTAGAAAAAAAAAGAATTTGCACTACTTATATTCAAATTATTAGACATGTCCAAAGAAGCAGTTACCTGTGTTTGGACACAAAGAGGTTTGACTAAGGATTTTCCTATTACAATTGGATTACACCAAAGCTCAGCTTTAAATTCATATTTTTTTACTTTGATTATAAAAGTCTTAACTGGACATATCCAAGATGAGGTGCCTTGCTGTATGCTCTTCGCATATGATATTGTCATTCTTGATAAAACTAAAGAGAGAGCCAAAGCAATACTCAAGATTTAGAAAAATATTTTATAATCTAAAAGTTTTCATCCCAGTAGATCAAAAAGTTAATATATGGAGTGCACATTTAGTGAAAAAAGAAGCACTTATATTTGTAATGTGATAATTGGTGATCAAATTATTAAAAAGAGTGAGCGCTTTAGATACCTTAGATAAATTATATAAAATAATGGTGAAATAAATAATGATATTAGTAAGACCCAAGCAAGATGGGTAAAATGAAAAAATACTTCTAGCGTGTTGTGCAATAGAAAAATTCTATCCAAACTTAAGAGTAAATCTTATAAAAACTGTAATAAGACCAGTAATTATATATAGTACTGAATGCTGACCGACAAAGAGAAAATATATAAATAAAATAAGTATTACAGAAATGAGAATACTAAGGCAGATGTGCGGGTATATATGAAATGATAGAAAGAGCAATGAGTATATCCGCGAGAAAGTTAGAGTTACACCAATTAAGGATAAACTTAGAAAAGGTCAGCTTAGATGATTTGGATATATAAATCATAAATTGATTGAAGCTTCAGTTAGAAAAATTGAGTCATTGAATTTTGCCCACATATAGAGAGGAAGAGGAAGACCAAAGAAGATATAGTAAGAAACTATAAGGAGTGATCCTACTCACTTAGACCTAAATAAAAATTTATTAATTAATAGAGCACAATAAAAATAAATGATTCATATAGTTGACCTAACTTAGAGGAATTAAGAATCAGTTATTGTTGTTGTTGTTGGAGTTAATATACATTCCTTTTAATTTTTTTTCAAGTACATATTAAACCTCATGTTCTTTTATTTCACAGATCAACCACCCAAATCCTCTAAAAATGAAAATTAACAACACACATGTATTCACAAACATATTTAAAAAAAAATTTATATACAAGTCATTGGTAATAAACATCTAAACAATTATAATTAGAAAAAAAAAGTTTCTAAAATTTTAACAAAGTCTTAAATATGTTCTTTTTAAAGGCATCATTGCGGAGTCTCAAGTCTCAAATGAGAAATGAGAAGGGTTGCCTTAGGCAGTCGACAGCCAACGAAAACGTTATCGAATCAATCATAACATGAATCTTAAATATGTTTTTTTTAGAAAATTTAAGAGATTAAATTGTAAAATAAAAAAGCAAGGGGTTTAATATGTGATTGAAGAAGAATTGAGAGGTGTGTATATAAATATTTCTTTTTAAAAAATTAAATTAAATTGGGTTGATAATAAGAAATTGGAATAATTTCATCTAGGCCCCTAAGGTAGATCTATGATTCCATGCTGGTCCAAAAAATAAAAATATGTTATCTGGGCCATTCTTTCAAAAATATTTTTCCACATGGGTCCTTTTGGACAAATTTCATTAAATTTAATAATTAAACTGTTATTTTGAAAAATTTAAAATATATAATAAAATATTAAACATTACTATTATAGATTAAATATATAAAAATAACAATAAGTTGATATTAGAATAACAATTGAAAATACTTAAATATTTTTGTAATTCTTAAATATGTATTTTAATTTTTTTTAAAATGACAACTTAATGATCAAACTTAGCAGAATCAGCTAAAAAAGACTCGCGTGGAAAACATTTTATGCATGAAGGACCAAGATGATATGTTCTCATTTTTGTGGACCTGCGTGAAATTTGGATTGTACTTTAGAGGCTCGAATAGAATTACCTCTAAAAAATTTATCAATTAGATTAGAGCTGGTCAAATTAAATTCAAAAATTATATCTAAAGTTTCAAGAACTAATTTAGTTTTCTCGCCAAATCATCCAAGAGTAATTGAACCTCCCGGATAATTGAATCACTCAAATAATTTTATGTTAAAACAATAATGCCAAAATTGCCAAATTGAATAACCAAAGTGAACAGAAAAAATTCAATTAATTTGATTAGTAAGAAATATTTGAAAAATAAATTATTTACCAATTACGCAAATCTAGATCAAAGAGAGCTTTATATAAAAAAAAAGAGATCAAAGAAAGCTTCGCAACAAACTATTCTCCATTGAAGAAAAGAAAGATGCTGCCGATGTCGAGAAGCACAGCAAAAGAGGATGCTAATGAGTAGGGCGACAACAGACCAAGGCGTGACTATGCAGAGGTTCACATCATAAAGGGTGTCGAGGGTCAGCACAGTTGATGACAATCGGGGAAAGGGAGCAACGCGCGAGGGTCGACCACCCGATGTTGTTGCATTCGGGCTTGCATCTGTTGGTTCGAGCACTGAGGCTTGTGTGTGTGGTCTCTTTCAACCTGCATGTACTCACTAGCATACATAGGATGTCTTGGTGTGGCGAATTGCTAAACCTACAAGTTTGTGTGAAGCTGGGCTAAAGGAAGTGAGCAAAGAGAAGGGCAGACTTGGAGGAGGGAAAGGGTGAAGGATTTTTTTTCAGTTGAATGGAAAAATTAAGCTATTCTAAGATTCACATAAGGATACTCTCATTCTTTCTTCACTAAGATATCGAACCATTAACCCAAATCTAAGCACTCAAAGAACTCAAGATTCATTTCATTCATCACCAAAAAGCATAACAAGAGTGGGCAGCCCCTTTATATAAAGGCTTCATGACATTGAAAACACCAAATATAATCATGCTAACATACAAAATAAATTATTAACAAAATATGGTGAATCTCTAGTCTTCCTAAATTTGCTTCTTCAATCAAATCAATCAAGTATGTAAAGAATCATCAATCAACTAAATTAGCTTAAAGTGGCTTTTGATGATCTTCTACATCGAATTAGATCAGTACAATCTCATTTTATTCATATGATGCAACAACTTCCTGATGACAATCTAGTGGAAAATATTGCACCACCTTTGAGGTGATAGAAGCACAAATAACAAAGCAAAGAAATTAACGTCCATTCCTCGAAGCAAATGTTCAGAGACTTTTCTTTGGAAAAGATTTTCAACACCAAATGTTTCATATCCCTGAAAGGAGCCCAAGAGTTCAAAACTGACATTCAGCTCATCTTGTCATCAAAAGTTTTCAAAAGATAAGCAGGCTGCAGCACAGTCGATCGAACTTTGACAAGGGAGCTCCAACTTTCAGCTCATGTGTCCCTTTCATTATTCGTCAGCAACAGATGATCACCATTCCTCGAAAGATGAGTGTCTACATTAACCTATAAGGACTCTTGTTCGCCTCCAACGGCACTCACTTATTTGATCATCTCCTAAATGGCATCCTGTGCAACGAGGAATCACTTGATTCTTGCTGACGAAAGTCTAGAACAGGTTGTGGTGGTGGTACACCTTATCCCTTTCCCTTTCCTTGGCACAACTTGTTTTGGCCAAGAAGTGCCAACTATTGGAAGAACAAGCGACAACTACGCTAGCTTCTTTATCAAGGCCATGCCGAACAAATTTATCTCCTCATCCATGATAGGAGTTTTGAATTGTCAAGAGCAATGGACACAACTATATTTATAGGGACCATGAGGACATATGGTAGAGACTATCCACTTCTCGCCAAATATTTGCATGTGCACCAATGTCGCAATACACCTCAGAAGCGGAGCAATTTGTTAGCCCAAGAATCTGGCTATTGGTCTAAACCATACGCATAAGCATCAAGTTGGTTTTGTGTTTTGTCAAACAAGAATTGGGCAGCAGGATTGGCGAATAGATGGATTGCAACAAAAGTCAAGATTTTGTTAGCCAGAAGTAGACCAGCAAATATCCATCTCCTCAATCCAGCAGGATAATAAGGGAACTGTGGCAAGTACGATGCAACTACCAAAGTCAAGTGCAAAGGTAATTAGGTAAAAAGAAATGTGTCAGAGAACTTTGTTGGTAAGAAAAAAAAATAGGGATGTCCCAAAAATATAACAAGGGACTTTTTCATGAAGCCTGGATAACAAACACAATACCTCGAATCCCCAGCATTCGCCTAACTCAAACTCTAATCAATTAGCTCAAGGACCTAGAAAGTCCAACAATAAGGGCACTCTAATCTATTTGTTTGACAAACCTCTCAATTCCAACCAGTTGAACGTCGAATAAATTCACCATCCGCTCATCCATTTCTACTTTCCCTTTACTACACCTCTACTATGTACTCTTACACAGTGTACTCATGTTGATTATAATTGATTTAAACAACCAAATCATCATTGTGGCTTTTCTCTTGGTGCAATGAGTTTCCACATAAAAACCATGACTCCTATATTTTACGCTTATTCCACCTTTTTCTTTTCCATTGGATCTAGAGATAGGATTTTTCAGACAAATATAGTTAAAGCCCAGACAAGCATTACTCAATAATACACATTAACAAGAAATGTCATAGAAATACTTTGAACTAAACCAACATTCATCGAACACAACATGCATTGTGCATAGTCCTTATTGTTTATGCAAAAAAATAAATGCCCATACATGCATAATGAGTAAATCCTTACTGCTCAAGTTAAAACTCAAAACTCAGAACTTTGAGTTGGAAAAGAAGAAAATCAAGCAACAAAAAAGGGGAATTAAAGGAACCCTAAAGATGGAGAAAAGATTTACCAAGATTTAAACGATAACTTTAAAAAAACAACCTAAAGTAACTAGGAAGAAATACTTACCAACAGAGGTTCAAACATCTAAAAATGGACTGATCGTAGAGCTGGCATAACCAAAGGTTCAAGGTCGAAAGGTTTAACCGAGATCAAATTAAGCTCACACTGTCTACTGTAAAATTTCAAAAATAATGTTTATAAGTATATAATAAACAATATAAATATATTATATATAGCAATATAATGATAAAATATAAAACGATTATTGCTTATATGAAAACAATAATAATAACAACATCGAGCATAAGAATGAAATGAACAAATTATTTTAATATAAAATCATATAAGCACACCTAAATTGCATTTTCAAAAGAACTACTGTTTGTTTGCCAAGTTAATTTTAATTTGGATTAAAATTAACCCTTTTTTATTATCTAAATTAGCCTTATATATTACATCATATATAAATTGCAATATTAAATTAATGATAATCTTACACAAACTCCAACATTAAAATTAACTTTATTTCACATCTTACACAAATTTCAAAATAAAAAGCTAACTTCATTTCATATCACACGCACCTTCCAAAATGCAACTTTCTTTTAAATCTTTTATAAATCTCAAAATAAAAACATTACATCAAAGGCTACCTTTTACCCCGATTAAAAATAACAAACAGTCCTTTCTATAAAGAAAATATTGCTCACATCCCACAAATGAGATAACATTAATGAAGCATTTCATAAGATCTAGTAGACAATATAGTTTCAAATATAAACCGCTATACTATGTTGATCATTCTAAGATGCCAAAAATTGCATCTTGAATGATGCTTTGTGGAACGTTTGATAATGATTAATTCCAACTCAAAAGAATATTACCTTCATGTAAAAACATCAATTCCTTGATAAAATATATCTGATTTAAGGGTTCTTAAGCTATTCCTACATTTAAGAAGTTGTCCATGAATATGCTTGCAATGAAAAATTAAATAAAGATTTGTGAAATAAGCAAAAATAAGTAAATGTCACGTATTTAAATGCCACGTATGTAAAGGTCCCAAATATAAAACGGTCATTTTGCTATCTTATATTCTTAAAAAATTGCTGCTTTGAACTTTTCATATTAAATTTTTTTGATATCAAACTGATCATATTAATTGAATATGCAACCATAATCTTTTAGCATCTTAGTAAAGTTCTGTCACTGAAATCATAGAAAATCCTAATTCCTATCTAGCTCTTTTCCCGTAGGACCATTGACCAGGGATCAGCACTCTGATACTAAATTGAAATCAAAAGCGCAGCAGCTAAACCCCTCATCAATGGGAGTTGCTGCTACACTAGCGGTTCGGACGTTTTTGGCGTCCCCCCTTCCTTAGGCTGGGTGGCTCGCCGGAATCTCTCAACTCCACAGACGGGAGTTGACCGCCACACACACATACACTCTCTCTCACGCTCGTCGGAGTTGAGAAGAAGCAATCAAGAAGAAAGACGAAAAAAATGAACATAAAAGCAATCACAGAAATAACCGAATAGGGTTTCACCTCACGCCTCTGTGTTTAGATGAAGCCTGTACGAGATTGAATAGAAAGCCAGTAAGAAAGAGGCCGGAGGGATGATTCGACGCCGATGATCGCCTTGTTTCCGACGATGAGGAAGTCACGACTCACGAGACAAGGGAGAAACCGTCTCAGTATTGCGATGGCACATCAGCGAATCGGCGACAGTGGCAGCGTATATTTTGTTTAACAGCAATGCTACATATTTATTCCCAATAAATAAATATCAATGAACAAAATTTTCTTTTATAAATATCCTGAACTAATTCGATCGCTGCGGAACCGGGTGGACCGCCGATTAGAATTAGTTCAAAGCAGTTCCATGGGTTTCTAAGTATGCACCGGACCGACCGATTGGCCTACTGCTTTCCAATCAAATGAGTTGAATCAATTGGTTGAATTTGATTTTGAAAACTTTAAATTTATACTACAAAAAAAATATTGCAACATATAGTTATATAAAAAATATTGCCACATAAAATTAGTTTTGTTAGTAAATTATTGTTAAAAATTATTTTCAAAAATAGAATTTTCTGGCTTTAAAAAGTTAAATGATTTTTAAAAAATTAAATATACATAGTTTTCATTTATTGGAAGAGTTATTTTTTAAATTAAAAAAATATATTAAAATATCATGTAATGTAAAATAAACTTATTTTTATATTAAAATTTGCATAATATATAAAATAAAATTAATTTTTAAAATTTTAAATTGCAATCTTCAAGATTATAAAAAATTTTAAATTTTTATAATATCAAAAGTAATGTGTATAGAATGAGAAATAAAGTTAATTTTAAATATTAAATTTTATGTGTGATGTGATATATCAGTTTAAACTTAAAGTATGTTAATTTTTAACTGTCAAACAAACAGGATCTTAGTTATACAAAATAGTGTTTCTCATAGTAAAATATTATGCCAAATACAACTTAAGATTACCCAAAAATTAATAAACTAAAAGTAAAATAGTTATGTGGGCCCAGTCATGCATCAATGGTTATGTGGATGAGCGCATTGCTTGAGGCCAAAAAAGTAAAATAGTCTTAAGGCGTCGCCCTGCTAAATTGTAGTATAGTTATTTTAATTTCCTGTATTTACAAACTTGGGTCAAGGTTTTCGAGAGCCAACACCTTAGCCACAGAGAAGCTAAAGAAGAAAGCAAAGATTTATGCCCTGCCATTGTAATCAGCAGAAATGGAGGAGGCCTGCAAACTTAATTTAGAAGGTAGAGAAAATGAGTTAGATGGGATTAGGATGGCCTAGGAAGGACCGACATTTAATTTGAAAAATCACTGCAATTGATCTCTCCAAGTAGATCACTTTCCTTGCTTGGCCACTAATCCCACATATAGAGAATGGAGGGTTGGAGTATTCTTGATGAGGTTATCTAACAGCTATTTGACCTTTTCGATAACTTCAAGAGTACTCCATCCTCAGATTTTTAGGATGTATTTATATGTAAAACTGTAAATGATGATTTGAACGTTAATGAAATTCATACATGTTGGGTTGATATATATGTTGTATGAATTTTTGATTGGGCCATAAACAATTTTGGAGGCCTGTAAATTCGTGAAAACTTGACTATATAATGTGAATAACAGTAGTTCATTCACAACTGATTTTAGATATTAACCAGAGGCATGAATTCTAGAAGAAACATGTTGAACTTAATTAGATAATATACTAAGAGTGAAATTCAGCTGATTAGCTTAAATATAATAGACATAATTGCTATCTTTGATGATAAATAAGTCCAGAATATATATCTCCTTTCAATATTAACTTTAAAATAAGTTTTGCCAATACCTACACAAGAAAGAAGTAATAGTACTAGTAGTAATTTTGCCTAAGAGTAGTTCTCAATGTTAACTTCTCCGATGTCATAGAACCTGATAGTCTGAAATATCATGAAGAGATGATGTTGTACTATGGATATGGGTTGACTTCTGTTAGAGCAACAAATTCTAGTGGGGTGTAAAGACACTCTGCTTATAGGGACTTGTATCAAAATAAGATAACAGGGAATACTCTAAGGTTACGAGCAAGCTCTTTCGAAGCTCCTCTAATTTTCAGATGTACGGTGGGGTTCTAATTGTATGTGTTAGGAGATCCCACCTACTTTACAGATCTTGACTAGGCTCGATGACCATTGATAATTAAGAATGTTAGTATGAAAAAGATAATATCAATCGCAAAATAATGATGATGATAGTATGTATATTGAATAATGATGACATCGATCTGGATAACTCAGCATTGTTAGCGATGTCAAGGAACAATGTGGGTATGAAACATCATTAATGAAAGGCACATTGCCTATGATATTTATCAATGTAAGGGAGAAACATAGTTCACGGAAGAGTCATCACTTACGATGTTAACTCTCCCAATGACAATCCTTGCAATAATGCATAAGAATTTTGAAGCTTTGCATAATAATTAAAATCTACAAGCTCAGTTTTATAATGAGTTTCAGAAAACTATAAGTATCAATATGAATTCCAGAGAACTAATAGAATATGAATTTTAGAATGTTATATGAATTCCAGAATGCCACAGTATATAAATTCTTGAAAACTATAATATAGTATGAGAATTCCAGAAGTCCAAATAATGGAATTAGAGTTCTAGCAGGCCTTATGCGCAGAGTATAAAATCGAGAAGGCTAACTTGAATTCTAGGATGCCATGAGAACTCTAGAAGGCCACAAATCAAGAATTTCCAGAAGGCTATAGAATGAAGTCTCTAGTGATGCCTACTTAGAGCCATTGAGTGTCCTTAGGATCTATCAGGTAGTATTACATTTAGCAGCGTTATGCATGATATATGGATCTTTCGAATTCGGCTCAAACTTTGGATCTCCCATAATTCTTCTGCCTTTGTATGTGGGGTACACATCATGACTGATGCTTCAGTGAAGATGATTAAGGACATTGTTACTGAGGCGTCGCATCACCAGAGTTTGTTGCTAACTTTGTGATTCATGCTAGCCGACTTCTGGCCAAGCTCGAGGCCGCAAGTCATGAGTACAAATTCTTTTAGCTTGCCCTAATCAGCTAATTTATCAATCAGGGACTTGAGGAAAAGATACTTATGGAGTCTATATCAATAGTTGTTGTACAACTTATAGTAATTATCAGGATCTGCCCCTGGAGTAGGAGGTGAACCCATCCTTTCTTGATTGCCGCCACGTAAACTTCAATGAGCAATTATGAAAAGAGATATTTCTACTCGTAGAATTGACGAGTTTTCTTATCCTTGTTGCTGCGATTGTCATTCTTTTGATCCTTCGAGCTTGAGGTTTTATTGTCCTGTTGTTTCCTTTTCCCTTTTCTTTTAGTTTTGGGCTTGGAAACATTGGGAGGATCGCTTTCTGCATCTTCCAGAAGTACAAACTGACTAGCCCTAGCAATCAGCTCAAGGTAGCTCCTGGATTTCACAAATTGCAGAGATTTGTATAAATCTTTATTCTTTAGTCCCCTATGCACCACAACAAAATTAGGCATCTGCAACAGATAAATCTGTTGCAGATGCTATGTTTTCTATCGCAAATGGTCTTTTGCGATGAAATAATTGTCACTTGTTCTATTGTAATAACCTTTGTCGAAATATATTTGCGATGGACTAGTTGTGATGGAATCCGTCGCAAGGTAGTGACGGAATAGTGAAAGAATTTTTATATTGATTTGTCATAAATCAGTCACATTTTGTCATAATAGACATATTACTGCAGACAAATCCTAGCAATGCTTAGGCCTGCATGATACCTGCAGATTTTCTTAAGTACAATATCCATTTCAATTATGCAAATACATGCAATGTTAATATTAGTTTTATCCGTACAAATAAGCATAAATATCCAACATAAAGTACATCATTATATCATCAAAATCATAAAATAAAATGATCTCAACTAAAAAATATTGATGTCTAGTTCTACTCCTCCTCCTCCTCCTTATCATCATCATCATCATCATCATCGAAAGTAGGGGAATTAGGGTGGCAAGGTTGATGAACTGAACATCCGCTAGAGCCAGGTGGGTTAGGTCGAGCAAGTTCGCACCAAACGAATGCATCCATCTCTGCATGAAACTTGTTACGTAATTGTTCGATGCTCTGTTGCATCTGCTGAACATCACCAAGATGTTTCTGCTGCATCTGTTGCAAAACTTGATGAAGCATAGGCTTAAAATTTTGTAGTACTAACTCAATCGCCCACTGTATCATCTCTTCTAAAACTGGGCCCATAGGCTGTGATCCACGATATGATGCTCTTGTATTTCTATAAGCTCTGCGAGAATTTAAGATATCATTTATGTGGATGTACGAAGACCAACCATATATCGTCTTTTCTTTTTTGTCCCACAGCAGCACACCAGACATCCGCATCAAAAGTGCTAGCAGTAGTGGGATTGATGTGACGTCATAACAGCTCCGCCTCATACCATTCCTATGGTTAAATAATTTAAACAAACACATAAATTTTTTATATTTTACATATTTTAAAATTTGAAAATATTAAATTATAAGCTTACATGTGCTAATCAAGACCTATCGACAATAAAATCTCCTTTGCCACTCTCACATCGGTGAGTGCGAGCTGTTTGTTCACGCTTCAGTTCATCAGTTTGCAAATAACACATAAACTATATAATTATAAGAGTATAAAAGTAATATGGTTTCTAATTTAATGAACTTACAAGTTTCTTACACCACTCCTCAAATGGTAGAGAACCACCTATATGCCTTACCATTTGGGTGCTCTTATTCTCCTTGGATTTGATCTATTTACTAACCTACTTATCTTTGCACCACTCTTTGATTAAATCATTCTACATATTGGAGGCAATAAATTTTGGGGGGGAGGGGAGATTGTAAAGATCCTTATATTCTTAAACCTTAATTCCTTTAACTTAGCCTGATGAGCTTTGTATAAGATGTCCCTATATCTAGTAAAGCTCACCTATTACATAGTTATAATAAAATTAAATAAATTTTAATTAATTTATTGCATGTAGTGAGTTGAATTTTTATTTTGTATACCTGATCCCAACAACAACAACAACAACAACAACCAAGCCTTAATCCCACTAGGTGGGGTCGGCTACATGAATCCTTTGTTTCCATTGCGCTCTATCAGTTACCAAATTCTTATCTAAGTTTAAGTAATTAAGATCACTCCTTATAGTTTCTTGCCATGTCTTCTTTGGTCTCCCTCTTCCTCTTTGTACATGGGCAAAATCCAATAACTCAATTTTTCTAACTGGAGCTTCAATTGGCCTACGATTTAAATGTCCAAACCATCGAAGCCAACTTTCTCTAAGTTTATCCTCAATTGGTGCAACACCAACTTTCTTTCGGATATACTCATTTCTCATTCTATCCTTTCGTGTATATCCACACATCCATCTTAACATTCTCATTTCTGCAACATTTATTTTATTTGTATGTTTCTTCTTTGCAGGCCAGCATTCAGCACCATATATCATCGCTGGTCTTATTACAATTTTATAAAATTTACCTTTAATTTTGGATGAAATTTTTCCATCGCATAACACACCAGAAGCATTTCTCCATTTTACCCAGCCTACTTGAATCCTGCTAATAACGTCATTATCTATTTCGCCATCATTTTGTATAATTGATCCAAGGTATCTAAAGCGCTCACTCTTCTTGACAATTTGATCACCAATTGTCACATCTCCAATATAAGTATTTCTTTCTTGACTAAATGTGCACTCCATATAT
>JAEMOT010002859.1:54819-75397 GCA_019297695.1 Apostasia ramifera | reverse complement strand
ACCCACTCCATTCTTATTTTTATTCTTACCAGAGTACCAAAGTTTAAAACCTAGGCCATCAATTTCCTTAGCTTTCTCTCCAACCCATTTTGTTTCCTGCAGGCACAAAATATTAATCTTTCTATGAATCATAATATCCACCAACTCCATTAGCTTGCCCGTCAGACTGCCTATATTCCAAGTTCCTAATCTAATCCTACTTACTTGAGTTCTACTATGATGGACTAGCTTCTTTACCCGCATCCGTCCATGATGTGGGGACCCTTGCTCATTTTTCACTACACCCGGGCGCCGATGCAGCGGCCCTTGCTCATTTTTCACTGTATTCAGGCAATACAGCGCGTCGCTTCCAGGGAACGCCCTAGCTTTAACGCAATTTTCTAAAGGATTCATGTCATGATTGATTCGACAAGTTTTACGCTGGCTGTCGACTGCCTAACGCAACCCTCCGCGTTTCTCATCCGGGACTTGGGACCCGGCAACGGCGCGTTTTTGTATACCTGATCCCAAGCCTCTTTAATCCTACGCTCATCCGCTGGATGCCACTAGTACTTATTCTAAATTTATTAGCATAATAAATTAGTATGTTCATTCACATTTTCAAATACAATAATGTAAAGGTTAATTAATATATATTATCTGGAACTTGTCTCAGAGCAGTTGTTTTATTGTTTTAGGTACCTATAACCATGAAAACAATGGGCCTGTGATGTTTGCCCCTAGCTTTACTATCACATCCCTGGTGACACGTTGGTCTGTCCACCTGTAATATAATAAGATATAAAGAGTGCTAATACACACCCATGCCGATCACCTGGGTAAAGCCAGGTGCATTCGGAGGATTGGGATGGTGCTTGTGTCCCAAGTTTGGGCCTCCTGGTCCTAGAGGAACTTGATGACCTCGGCTCATCTACATCCATCGCCTCCATATTATCATCCTCTGCCTCATTGTGCTCATCCTCATTGCGATCCATGATCCTCTCTACCTTAACTTACCTCATAGAGCTAGATCTATGAGAAGAACCACCTCTAGGCATGATGAATGAGAAATAAAAGTATATAATAATATATAAATATATATTGTACTATTTGCTCTCTTCAGAATCTAAATCCTCTTCATTTTCATTGGTCTCGTCCGAACCAAAATCATCTTCAATGTCATCAAGATCTAACTTCATTTCTTCTATGCATGTTTTTTTCCTTTTTGTGCTACACTCCAACTTCATTTGATTCAAGAGATTCTATGAGTATATTAATCTCCAATAAAATTGCAGGAATATCAAGCTCTATTGTTTAAAGAATAGGAGTAGATTCTATTACTTCATCTTCATGTAAGACATCATTATTATGGATATTTTCTTTTCCATTATTGTTTTGCAGATTTTCAATTATCCTTGACTTCACTTTATATATTGCCCACCAGTTGCTTTTATTTTTTTTTGCAATTAGGATAGTTGCAATAGTATACCTGCATAATTTATTGAGCAATCACAATTGATTCATTTACATTAAGTCGTGATTTCAAATTCACATCGACAAAGCCATAATGTGGATCAACCTTGATGTCTTTTTCAGTATCAAACCAATTACATTTAAATAGAATGACCAGATTTCCTTTACCAAAATATTCAAACTCCATTATATCAACAAGAATCTCATAATAATCATGTTCAAAATTATTGTAAGTGCTTCCTTTGACACAAACTCCACTGTTATATGTTTTTTTATTTGCACCATATGATAAAGTATGAAATCAGAATCCATTGACCACGCAGCCTCTATAGTATAGTGTTGCACTCTTCTTTATAATCCATGGGCTAGCTCCACTAATCTCGAGTCCATTTCAATTTTACCTGATGTATTTGCCTGTTTAAAATAATAAATATCAACTAATCAAACTAAGTGAATTTATAACTATTTATACTATTAATGAATACATACTTGATCTCGGAACTACTTTATGAAGTATTGCTCTTTCATTTTTTTACGTTCTGGTTTACACATTAATGGATTACTTTGCGATACTTCTTCTTCATAACATCTAACATGGAATTATATAAAATTATATTTAGAAAAATAACATATATTAAAAAAGTAATGAATAAAAGAATATAACTCACACGATATATGGTTCAACATTAGGGCAATTCAAAAGAATATGCAGATGTGCAGCATTATATTCCTCTTCTATACAATAATATGGATTGTCATTAGGTGAGAGAGGTCTTTCTTATAATCTCTTTTCTACCTCAATATCTTCATTATTGTTGTGTGAAGCTTTATTGTGTTTTGTTGGAACATTTGGCTTGAAGTAATGAGAGCAAAAAGTTAAAACCTCATCAATAAGATATGTTTCACATGTAGATCCTTCTGGTCAAGCTTTATTGTGAATCATATTTTTTAAGACAAACATATATCTTTCGAAAGGATACATCCACCTATATTGCACCGAACCACCAACCATTACCTCATATGCTAGGTGAATTGGTAAGTGCTCCATTGAATTAAAAAAAAATTGATGGAAAAATCTTTTCTAACTTACATAGTCTCAACTATATTTTTTTGTAATATATCTAAATCACACACTGGTAGAATCGATGAACAGATATCTCTAAAATAAAGAGATAATTCTATGATAGCACCCCAAATAGCCTTTGGTAAGAGCTCTCCAAGTCTAATTGAAAGTAATCGTTACATAAAAATATGGCAGTCGTTACTTTTCATGCCGTGAAATGATAAGTTTTCAAGATTTACACACCGACTTATATTTGATGAATAACCATCAGGCATTCTAAGCTTTGTCATCCATTTACAAAAGCTTTGAAGTTTAGTCTTATCAAGAACATACAATGCTGATGATTTTATTATTCTAACGTTGTCCTCAAATAATTGAAGTCCTTATTGTTTACAGTACAATTTTAAATTAGCCCTTGTCTTTAAATTATTCTTAGTTTTACCTGTGACGTTCATCACAGTATAAAATACATTATCAAAGACATTTTTTTCAACATGTAAAATATCAAGATTATGACATATCAAGAGTGTATGCCAGTATAGTAGTTCCCAAAAGATACTGCATCTATTCCAATTATATTTTTTAACAAAACCAACGATCTTATCTTTATTTGAACTAAATTCAACTTTAGGCAATGCATTCACTAAGTTAAATATTTTTTCACCAGATAAGTGTGGTGGGGGTGATCTAAAACTATTTTACCCTTTAAGAATTGATTCTTTTATTTTCTATATGGATAGTCATCAGGAAAAAACATACGACTACGGTCAAAAAATAAAACTTTTCTTCTATTCTGTAACACAAAGGCCTTAGACTTATCCATATAATAAGGGCATGCTAAACATCTATGGGTACTCCAACTAGAAAGCATATCATATGCTGGAAAATCACTGATAGCCTATAATAAGACTGCACGCTTCTGAAAATTTACTTTCTATGAATATTTCATGTATTAATACTATCTTTCCATAATACATTCAATTCATCTACCAAGGGATGCAAGAAGTCATCTACATTACTTGTGGAACTTTTTGGACTAGGATTAATTAGCAATGTCATAAATATATATATAGTATTTTTATACACATCGAGGGAGGTAGATTGTACACTATTATAAAGAATGGCCAACATGATTATGGAATACCATTGATTAGGATTGAACCCATCTATGCATAGTCCAAGATGTACATTTCTTGCATCAACTGAAAAATTCGAATGCACTCGATCAAAATATTTCCATGCTTTACTATCTGCAAGATGCACCATCTGCGATGAATTTCTATAATTAGCACACTATGTCATGTATTTGGCAGTATGCCTTGACATATAAAGCCTTTGTAATTTTGAAATTAAAGGAAGGTATCATAGTACTTTGTAAGGTATAAATTTGCCCTTACCAACTTGAGGCTTATAATGCGAAAAATTATAAATACTACATTGTGTATCAGTAACTTGTGTTCCATAGTAAATCATACAATTATTCGAATATGATTAATTTTCTCATAAGCAAGTCCAAGGCCTTTCATTAATTTCTTCATTTCATAGTAGTTTGATGGTAATTTTTTGGATAATGGTAAAAATAATTTAATAATAGATATCATGCGATCAAATGCTTGATTCAACATTTTTGTCTCAAACTTAAGATTTAGTAATTGAGCAGTCACACTTAATGTGTGTGTCGGGTGCACCCTTCCCATATGGTTCATCAGCAGCTTGTAATAAGTTATAAAATTTTTTTGACTCTTGATTAGGTTGCTCATGTACATCATCGGTCGACACATTGAATTGTTGAGGTCCCATACCCTTTGCAACCATCGATCTATAATTTTGATACGACTAACTAGATTCACCATCAATTACTTGATTATCATTAGAGTCATAAACTCTCTTTGATCGATTAGCAAGAGGTACATAAATCTCCCCATGGGCAGTCCACTGTATGTAATTTGTAGTAAATCCATATTGCCACAAGTGTAACTTCACATCATCAGCTGATATAAAATTTAGGTTTCTATATTTGACACATGGATATTTTATATTTTCACCAATCTTGATAGTATTTGCTAGTGAGCATGCCCACTCTATGAATTATTTCACACCAGTAATAAATTCATCAGTTAATCGACCATTATGTGTTAACCTTTCATACATCCGATAATGTGAATTAGCCATGTGTCTAAATACATTAAATATTCAAATAAGAGCCTGCATTATTCAGAATTAGCACTTATTTTACAAACCATTAAATAAAGAACATAAATAAGAAGTGAACAATTTCTTCTGAAAATCTAGCTTAGATACTGTATTTTCTGACATTTTTCTATAAACTTAATGTATCAACTTCAAAATAATCAGATTCAACAAAAAAAAAATCAGATTTAACTTAGCTAACAAAATCAACCACATATATGATCAAAGAATGCCATTAGATCTGCACAACAAATTTATAAGACAACCAACTGCACAAATGAATGTAGCCCCGAAAATGTCAATTAACAAGGATTTGAGTGGATGTCAACCGCGGCGCAGGGGATGATTGGTATTGATTTTGACCTCTATCACTATATTGTGGGAAATATGGCATAATGAGAATAAGAGAATATATGAAAATTTTGGATGGAATTCAGTAGCCCAAAATCTGTATGCAAAGAGCACATAGAAGCTTTCCAAAAGGTGAATGAAAAGTCAATAGCTAAAGCTGAATACCAAAGGAGCACCTTGCAACCTCCACTCAGCCACACAATCAAAATAAATTTTGATGCAGCTTGAATGTAGTTGAAGGAAAGGTTAGAATTGGGATTCCTTCCTTTGTCTGAGGTTAAGGTCAGTTTTGATGAATCTCCATTGGGTCGAAAGTGCTGACTGGCCTAATGCGCGACAAATAGCTAGAGATAGAGAGGAAGAGAGATCGAGATCATGTACCAAATGTGAAAAGGTTCTAATAATGTAGACACGAAAGTGAATGATGATGACAATGCATAGGAGAGACGGATGGCGCCGGTGATAGACGACTGCGAAGGATGGCGTCGGCGATAGACGAGGGCGAAGGATGGCGCCGGCAATGGATGATGGATAGCGATGCTTGGCAACAGAGAAGATTTGATGTGATTAGAGCAACCCACAGAAAAAATAGTTGAATGGGCTAAATAGGACCTTGCGACGGAGGGGATGGGAGCCCCCCTCTGCTCCTGCAGAGCTGGCGAAAGGATTGCCATAACCGGCAGTCGATTCTAAGCTAGCACCACTGTGTTCGTCGACGGCGAGACTTGACCTTGATCCACCATGACCAGTGAGGGTGTGGCTGGTACCACTAAGACCTACAATAGGGGAATAGGAGCCACCGAGGCCAGTGGAAGAACTGGATCGATGATGACATGGGGCACCTGAGTCTGCTGAAGGACCGCAACCTACTGAGTGGCGAGTCTAGTAACAAGATCAGTGAGATTTGCTAACATCTCGCACAGTTCTGTCATCCTGGTCTCTCTTGATGAGGAAATCAATCCAGAGCGATGCCTGGAGACAGAGCTCGAACTCTCATTTCCAGGAGCCCTACTGAAAGATTCTCTAACAGCTTAGACATTCCAGGCGAGAGAGTTGGCCTATCATTTTCTCATTCTCAATTGGATCACCAGAAAGATATTGGCGGAGAGAGATGAAATCCTGAGAATTAGTGGCACGCAATATTTCTAACCCAAAACTTCAATATCAGAGAAATAGAATTATCTAGAAAAACACACAAGAATTTAAGGTGGTTCATGGATAGCTTCCCCTACATCCACAAGAAGGTCATAAGAAAAGTGTTTCACTAAAGCTCAAAAAAGTTTGGTCAAAGGACCAATATAGGAGGAAAGAAAGAGGAATACAAGCTTCATCCCCGATAGTTCTTGGGGGAATCTGATTTCTAGTTTTAGGTGGTGTTTTTGATGTATCCTGTATGATTTGTCTTCTCTGGAGCTCTGCCCAGAGGTATTTATAGATAAGGTGTAGTGGGGTTCAGTGGGTTTTTCAAGCTGGGATATTATATTCATCGGCTCAATGCTGTCGAATATTATAACCATTGGATCCATACTATAGGTCCTACCATTGCCGGCTTCAGGAAAATTGTCAGTAGTGGCAAAGGTTTGTGAGTCTTTGGTCTGTGTGATTGGTGGGAGTTTGTGCTAGTAGAAGTTGTACTAACGTGGCAGTCTTCACTGTGCTGACACAGCAATAATTGAGGATTAATAAATATCATAGTCGATATTACTGGGAGGTGCGGATGCCCAAACATCGTGTCTGAGATTAGAGATTTGTAAAAGCAAAGCATGACGATGATAAGTAAAGTGAGCCTTCAGATGCCACTTGTGTGGCTGAGATTCAACACTGAATCCAAGTGTTAACACAATCTCACTTGTCATAGAATGGACTTTAAAAATATTTGTATATTTTTAGAAGCGCTTTTCATCATTTGGCTAGCATTACATAAATGAAATTCACTCTTTTCAATTAGGGCACTTTGGGATGGATGTTAGAAAGATGTTTTTATTCCCAGTTTCTCTTTAGTGATGTACTTACATTGAGTTTTTCTGGCGAATCACATTCGTCCATATGTCATCAAGCCAAACTCGCTTAGCATTGCACTAGACTGGACTTTTCACTGAACCAAGCCAAACCACATTCCTAATCTCCGAGATTAATTCTATTCCATTATCGAATATCAACATGAATATATCCAATGTTTGCTACTCTCTATTTGTCCAAGATAATTCTCCTATGTTTGTTCAAGATGAGCAATCTTATCACTACATCATTAATATGTACAACAGGATCGTTTCCAATTAATAAAACTGTCTCTCTGCATTCGAAGTTTGTTACAATAGACTTTAAAGTAGTTTTTATTATTATTATAAGGTCTGTTTGTTTGTAAGATTAAACAGAAGATGTTGACGTAGGATGTGGAGGTCCCAGGAAACACCAAAGAGAAAAAGAGTTCCGGGAGACGGCGGCGCGCAAAGGGGTGAGCCTGTTAATGAAAACTCAAGAAGGGAACCAGTTCAGAGCATTCAGAGAAACACACAGAGATTTAAGGTGGTTCAGGGAGGGAATCCCTTACGTCCACCGAGTGATCAGCAAAGAAGTTTCACTAATGAAAAGAGATAGCCATGAAAGCTAATACAAAGAACTTACAGGAGAAAGAGAGAGAAAGAGGGGGAAATAGAAAGCTTTTCTTATTCTCAAGCTCCTGTTTTACAAGAGGTAATAGAGGAGTTCTGCTCTTCTTGGGGCCAGTCCTCCTCCTTCGTCCGTCTTGGAGAAGGCCAGTAGTAGTGGGTGAAGCAAGTAACCTTTGCGAATATTGATATGGGTCCTGGAATGCAAACCATCGCGAGGGTGGACGCGCTGCCCAAGGCCTGCAAGGATAAGATGGGGGCGGCGCCCGCCGATTCGTATCCTTTTGCCCTCATCCTGAAGCTCTTCCGCTGCAAGAGAGAAACTATTCAGAGAATATGGAGGAAGAAGGAGCATGGGATGCTTTGGCGAGCATCTCCAAGAAGAAGAGAGCAGGCGAGACTCCGGCTGAGGTTTCTCCTCCGGAAAAGAAGGTGCTGGTGGAACTGCCTGAGGAGACGCTGCGGAAGGAGGCGTTGACACGCGCTGGGGCGGTTCTTGTTGAGAAAGAGGGAGCCCCGGCAGTCAAGGTTGCCGGGGCCCTGGCGCGAGCATTGGAGTCCGTGTAGGAGCCGGTAAACACGGAGACTGCTGAAGTGGTGTTTGTTTCTGATTCTCCTGTCAAGATGCCTCAAAAAATTAGAGAGTTGAAGGAGGTGGTCTTGGTAGGAGAAACATCCACCGGAGAGAAGCTGGCGCCGGGGAAGATCATGCTCAAGGATGAAGAGATTGAGCGGCTCCTTCCCAGACTCGGGGCCTTTTCTGAAGGTGTGAGCAAGTCACCCCTGGTTGTTCATAGACTTGCTCCCCTAGGTGCCCCAATCCCTGCCTCTGAGAAAAAAAGGAAGTCCTTCCTCCTTTCTCTTCCCCCGTTGGACCTCCGTAGCAATAAGAAGAAGGAAGAGAAGGATAAGAAGGGTGAGGAGGAGGAAGGCACCAAGATGGAGGAAGTGACCAAGGGGAGGAAGGAAGAGTCCCTCCTTACTGCCTCTGCAAACGCCCTTGGCACTGAAGGGTCAGGAGGCATGATGGAGGAGAGAAAGGTCCTCCTAGCTATTTCCTGTGCTACCTTCGGTACTGAAGGGGCCTGGAGTATGCTGGGAGATCGATTATGTGAGATAAGGCGGGCAGAGGAGAAGATCTTGGAGAACACCTCTGAAGTTCTGGAGGTGGTAAAATCTCTGAAGAGCAAGGAGGATGTAGAGGCCCGCTGCCTTCGGGAGGTAAGGGAATTGGAGGGCGCTCTGTCTCAAGCTACAAAGCGCTCTCTGGCTGATCAGAAGGAGCAATTGGGGAAGGTGTACCAAATGGAGGATAGGTTTGCTTCCCTAGCTCAGGTTAATGCGGAGTGGGTTAACAAAAGTGAGATTGCGAGGAGAGAGTTCAATCGCAGTCTGGCGGATGTGAATCAGGCCCACTCCGCCCATGTCAAAGACCTCCAAAAGAGAATAAGGGATTTGGACGATGATAGGGAGGCTTTGAGGGAGGAAAGAAAGAGGCTAAGGGAGGAGCTTACTAAGGCCAGGGAGGCTTCTTCGGGGGCGAAGGAGACGATCTTCGAGGCTTGTCGCCGGGAGGATCTGTTGAAGTCTGAAGTCCGCTCTCTGCGAGCCTTAGTGGAAAATAGCTCTGGATGGCGAGGACGACGTATGGAGGATCTGGAAGAAGCGGTGAGGAGGGCGGTGAAGATTGTCAGCGCCTCACCGGTGGGTCACCACGTGAAGAGCCAGGCCGCTTTTGATGCTCTCCTGCAGATATTGGTTGATATAAGTATCTTGAATCAGGAGAACATTAGAGACCCAGCGGTTCTTACCTTCTGTGGTCCTAAGGGGCCAGACAGGTTCTTTGACGCCGGGAGCCACTCCCTAGAGGAGATTCCTCCACCAAGGTCCTATGCAGGCTGGGGGCATCAGCTAGCCCCCCCCGAAGGAGCCCTGAGGAAGGTCAGACCACCCCTCTCGAGGCCAGATGATGGGACGGGTGCCGTCTCCCCAAGTCCGGCAGCCGGACCAGTCAGGGGGTCAGAAGTGACGGGTCCTCCTCCTCAACCAGCTCCTCAGCCCGATAAGGAAATTTCCCCCTCTGCAGCACTTGAAGGATCCATATCTCAGGTAGATAACCCCAATGAAGCTGGAACTATCGCCTGCGGCGTGGAAGCTGAGGAGTCCCCAGGGATATCTGCTGCCTGTGGTCAGGAGATTAGGGTTACTGTCCTAGGTGTCTAAGTTCTGAAGTCTTGTACTTTTCTTTGTTTCTTCCTGTACTCATGAGAGGAACATGTGAGGACAAAGAGAAAAACTTGTAACAAGTTTTATCATAAATGAAATGTATCTTTCTTTTCAAAAACTTGCTATAAATGAATTCTTGCTTGTATGTCTTTTCTTTCGTGTTTGAGACAGGTACCACGAAGTTGGTGAAAAAAGAACATAAATTCATGAGTGAAAGTAAGAAACTTAAAAATATGGAAAATTCTAAGTAAGAAGATGAGATAGCTTTCCTCGTGCACGATATGGGAATATCGGGCACGGGGAAAGAATGACCATCCCTCGAACCCTCGTGTACGATATGGGAATATCAGGCACGGGGAAAGAATGACCATCCCTCGAACCCTCGTGTACGACGGTAGAATTTCGCAGACGACGTACGACGTGATGGATGGAAGTGACGCTTTGTAAACCGTGCATCACTTCGAGACCCGTGCGTCGCCTCGATTCCTGAAATTGTCAGGGAGTACGGGCGGTCCGATTGCTTCCGTGCTCTGATCAAGGAGATCAGACGACCAGGAGACGAAAGGGCACAGCTGTTTTTCTTTTAAGAAGGAGAACTTGCTTGAAGAGCAGCTGACGCGCCCTTTCACCCCCTAAACCCTAAGAGAGAAAAAGAGAGAGACCCTCGCCCTCAGTGAATGTCAATCATGGGAGGAGGAGATGTTCAGTGGGCCGAGCTAGCCACCCAATTCCACAGGGACTCCAGTTATCAGGAGAGTCTCTTGATGGAACACGAGTTACTCAACACCACCAGGGGCTTTAGAGGAAATCCCAACCTGACAATCATCCCCCCCTCCGCCGACCTTCGACCGAATCGCCCCCCCCAAGGGGCCGTCTGCGTTTACCGTGCACAAGTGGAGTACGGTTTGATGTTGCCGCCGCAGCCAGAGTTTAGGGAGATCCTGAACCCCTTCCAACTTGTCCCTGCTCAGCTCTCTCCCAACGTCATTGCTTACGTGTACTCCCTCTTGAAGCTTTTGCAAGCTCAAGGGATTCCGTGAACTCTGACGTTGTTCAGAAGTTTATTTAGTTGGATGACGGTGCCTGGGTATGGGGGGTGCCTGGCTCTTCGGTCAAAGACGAGGAGGGCGATGTTTTCGGGAGCGAGTAGTTCCCACTCTGACTGGAGGGACTACTATTTTTTCGTTGGAGGTGACTTGGGAATCCCTCTGACGCCTGAGGTGTGCCCCCCTGAATTCTCTGGGGAAGCGAAGTGGGTAGCAGGGCAAGAAACTCTGAGGAATCTGGAGAAGTTAAAGGGGCAGAGCTGGCCCTTGAAAGATTTTCTGAGGCATGTAAGGAATGATATATCCTTACATGCCAAGACGCTGGGATATGGCGTCCTGAAAGAAGTCGCCCCTCCGTCCGGCGTGGCTACGATGAAGAGGGCCAGGAGGGGGCATCCTGTCACCCAACTCAGCAAAGAAGTAGTTGCGGAGGGGGAAGAAGAAGAAATAAGGGTTCCAGAGCCGGTCTGCGGTGGAGCCATTGTCGATGTAGTATCCTCTCCTGATGATACCGCAGACGACAAGAAGACGTTGGCTGAGCTGGGTTACACAGGAAAGGGTAAGGAACCCATGCCAGCCACCAAACCTCAGGCAATCCCTAAGGGAGGTGCAGGGGTTATCATAGGGGGAAAGGAAGAAAGCAATAAGGCCGCCGTAGGCCAGGAAAAGGATAGGGTGGAAGAACCCTACCCGGAGTTAATTCCCAAGGAGGTTCCTGGAGAGAAAAGGGGTAATTCCGGGAATTCAGAGCCAGAGCCCCCACAGAAGAAAGTAAGGAGCGAAGAAGAGGGGGGCTTCGCTACCAGGGGGAAGCATGACTGGGAGAGGAGTGTGGAGCCCCCGTTTAGTACAAACTTCACCGGTTACTTCGGGGACGACGGTGTAAGAATTGCGGTGAGGACAACTGGGGTGGATAGAAGGTTGACCGTCGTCACCGTACCATCAGATAATAAAGGTCGAACCTACCGAGGAGAGGTAGGCTTGACCCTTGGGGGTGGTCTGGCGTCCGAGGACATGGAGGAGAAGATGGAGAGTACCTCCACACAAGACCTATACTCAGGGTGTGCGAACAGGCTAGACACGATGAGGATTCCTCATCTATTTCTCTTTGACCACTCTGATCCTGCTAACTGACTTGTCTTTGTCTGCAGGTCCTTGCTCGTTTACCGTTGGCTTTGAACAGGGCGATGAGGACCGAGGAGCAAGTGCTGGAGCTAGGAGCCCAACTTGCGGCCAAATCTTCACAGCTTGGCGTTGTGGACGAAGAAAGGGTCAAACTATTGGAAGAGAGGGATAAGCTGCAAGAGGAGAAGGCCAAGCTACAGGACGAGAAGGCCAAGCTGTCCGAGGAGCTTGCAGCTCATCAGTCCGCCCTTGTTTCGGCAGGGGCCGCTAATAAAGCCCTGCAGAAGCAACTCATTGAGGCCGCCGAACAGCAGGAAGTCATCATCGCGGAGAAGTCTATGGCTGCCGTGGAGGCCTACAAAATGAGCTTACCCTGTAGAAAACTGAGGTTAAAAGGGATCAGGCGGTCATGGGAGGGACTGGCTTCCACTTTAATTCAAGCGGGGAAGGTTACTGCTGCCGAACTTAAAGAAGTGGATCCTTTCCCTTGCATGGCTGTTGATCCTACTTACAAGGAAGAGGGTTTTGACCTGTCCGACGAACTTATCCGTCGAGTATTTAGGCTCTTGGACAGGGCCGACAGGGGGTAACCCCTTTTCTTTGTAAGAGTAGTGAATGTAATCCCTTCGTATTTTTTGTAAGTAATAATAGAAAAAGTTTCTCATACCTGTTTTATTTTGATGTGTATGTAATGAACAGGTACCTTTGTATGAAATTAAGGTGTTCTGACTGGCTTTGAGAAAACCCCTTGATAAAATAATAAAAAGTTTCTGAACCATGCAATAGCTGAGTTTAGAACGTCTTGACTGTAGCCTCCTGGCAAGATAATGAGGAACTTTTGAACCATATAGTAGCTGAGTTCAAGTCTGGAACGTTCTGAAACCCTCATAGGGGATAATGATAACAGGAAGGATTTTGCCCAAGAGGGTTTATATGACCCAATGCCAAAAGGACTTTTGTCTGAAACATCATGTACGATGTTTGTACTTAAGGCAAGGGCTGACCTCGGGGATTTCATTTATCGGTGTGGTAGATATTTCTTTGTACACCTACACAGGGAAGAAGTAATAATAATAGTAGTAGAGATCCTGCCTGGGGGGAGTTATCTGACCCAATGCCAAAAGGACTTGAGCGTCTGAAACATCGTGTACGATGTTTGTACTTAAGGCAAGGGCTGACCCTCTTGGTATGGTAGATATCCTAGTGGGAAGCGAAAGCACCCTGCTTAGGGGGCACCTGTATAGTAAGTCGATATCAGGGACTGCCCTAAGGTTACGAGCAGGCCTTCAGACCTTCCGCTGGCCAGATGGGCTTACGGAAAGGTCCCAGATGTTCATAGGAAATCCCGCCTGCCAGGCTCAACTAGGCTTGGTGATCACCGTATAGCGAAGGTTAGCTGTGAGCTCATCGTGCTCGAGGTTCGTAACCTTGGGCACGATGGCCGAGATTTGAGTTCTGAGATCATATCTGAGCGACTCTAAGGTCGATATATACATATACATATCCCAGTGCATAGGGATCATTGCCACGAAAGCATTGGAGACATGAACTTTAGAACAATATAAAGAAAGTCCAGATGTTCAGGGAATAACCCCAGAATTTGATGATTGAACTCTGAATAACATAGAGCGCTAGAATGAACTGTTTGTAAGAGACTATGCGTAGAATTTCTTCAAGTCATCCCCACTCCAACTCCTAGGGATTTGAGTGCCTTCAGAAGTTATGAGGTAGTAAGCATTTGGCCCAGCGACCTCGTGCACGATGTAAGGACCTTCCCAAGTTGGCTCAAGCTTGGGAACCCTAAATTGCTGCCAGCGAGGAGCCGCCGCTTGAGGACTAAATCTCCTTGACTGAAAGTTCTGAGATTAACCTTCCGATTGTAATATCGTTCCACTCGTCGCTTATGCTCCAGGCGCTTTAACGCTGCCAACTCCCTTTTTTGCTCTAAGAGATCTAGGTCGACCCTTTGTGAATCATTGTTTTCATCTGCCCATGTTTGCAAAGTCTCGGGCTCGAAGTTAGCTGCAGTTTCTACTCTGGGGGAGAGGTGTTCCAGCTCAACTGGTATGACAGCATCCACCTCGAACGAGAGGGAGAAAGGAGATTCTTGAGTAACTTCGGAAGGAGCCGTATTGTACGCCCAGAGGGCACCAGGTAGTTCTTCTGGCCAACGGGTTTTGGCGCCGTCTAGGCACTTCTTCAAGATGTTTAGAATATTTTTGTTAGCGGCTTCCGCCTGACCGTTGGTGTGGGGATGCCAAACAGAAGCATACTTGAGGTTGATCTGGTGCTCTCCACAGAAATCATGGATTCTTTGATTAGCGAATAGGGTGCCGTTATCTGTGATAATTATCATGGGTATACTATACTTGTAGACGATGTTTGCCCAAAGGAAATTCTCGACATTTTGAGCAGTGGGTTGAGTAAGCAGCTTGGCTTCAATCCACTTCGTGAAGTAATCTACTGTCACTAGAATCCATTTATAACCTTTCATGGCTGTGGGCATTGGGCCTAGGAAATCCAACCCCCAAATAGCGAAGGGCTAAGATGAGTTGATAGGCTTGAGGTAACCCGCGGGTTGCCTTTGCATGTCAGCGTAGTATGGCATTGAGAGCACTTTTTCACACATACTTGAGCATCCTTGTGAATATTGGGCCAAAAGAATTCTTGACGTAGGATCCGCATAACCAGGCTTCTGTCGCGGGCGTGTGTCCCGCATTCCCCTTGGTGTACTGCTTCCATGACCTTTAAGGCATCTTCTGGCCTTAGGCACTTGGTAAAGGGTTTGGCATAGGATCTCCTGTAGAGCTCTCCGTCGACGAGGGTGTACTTGGCACAAATAAGTTTTAACTTCTGTGCCTCCTGTCGGTTGTCCGGTTGCACCCCATTCTTCAGGTAGTCTAAGATTTTGTCCATCCAGCTGGGCGGTGCTTCTTCAGAAGAAACCTCGGCGCATTCGAAACTAAGCCTTTCGAACACCTGAGTCCGGCGGAGGTCGGGAAGCCCCTCTTTCGCGAGTCGGTCTGCCACCTGGTTCTCTTCCCGAGGTATGTGTGTCAGAGAGAAATCCTCGAATAGAGAGATCAAGGACATGGCCAGTTGCAGATATTTCTTCAAAACCTCGTCCTTTATTTCAAATGTCTGGTTCACCTGATTGACGACCAGCAGGGAATCACTGAATACTTGTATGCGCTTTACGGCCATGCTAAGCGCGAAGTTTAATCCGGTAATGAGGGCCTCATACTCTGCCTGGTTGTTTGTTGCCTTGAACTGAAGCGTTACAGCCTGATGTAGTGTAGCCCCCATTGGGCTGGTTAAGAGGATTCCAGCCCCCTGGGATTGTGATCCGGATGCACCATCAACATGAAGTGACCAGAGATTTGCCAGAGATTTGACGGGTGGTGGTTCCGAAGTAGAAAACTCAGCGACGAAGTCGGCCAGGGCCTGAGCCTTGATAGTTGTTCGTGGAACAAATCTGATGTCATACTCTCCCAGTTCGATAGACCACTTGAGTAATCTTCCTGAAACCTCGGGAGTATGCAATATCTTTAGGAGCGGTTGGTCTGTGACAACCTGAATAGTATGGGATTGAAAGTAAGGCCGTAGCTTCCTTGCAATCGTTAGGAGAGCCAGAGCGAGCCTCTCCAGGGTGGGGTATCGACTTTCAGTATCCAAGAGTATGTGACTGGTATAGAAAATAGGATGTTGTACTCCATTCTCGCTGTCAAGGAGGACCGCCGAAACTGCAGTATCGGAAATCCCCAAATAAAGAGAGAGGATAGTACCTTCTTTCGGTGCTACTAGTATCGGGGCCGACGTAAGATACTTTTTTAGTTCAATAAAGGCAGCTTCACATTCGTTGTTCCATTGCCCTTTCTTGTTATTGAGCAAACACCGAAAGAAAGAGGAACACCGATCGCCGACTTTTGAGATAAATCTGCCCAAACTGTTGATTCGCCCTGCCAGCTTCTGGATCTCTTTTGCCGTCCTCGGAGAGGGCATGCTCAGAATAGCTGATATTTTATCGGAATTGGCCTCTATCCCTCTGATAGAGATCAGATATCCCAAGAATTTTCCTGAAGCCGCACCGAAGGTACATTTAGCAGGGTTAAGCTTAAGATTATACCTTCGGAGAGTATCAAGCGTTTCCCTGAGATCATCAAGATGCTCTGCCAAGGTTTTGCTTTTGACCAGGACGTCGTCTACATAAGCTTCGAGATTCCTCCCCCTTTGGTTTCTGAAGACTGTATCAATCATGCGCTGATAGGTAGCACCGACATTCTTGAGACCGAAGGGCATGACCTTGTAGCAGTAAGTGCCATAGTCAGTGATGAAAGCTGTCTTCTCCTCATCTTCCTTGGCCATCTAGATTTGGTGATACCCGGAGAAAGCATTCAGGAAACTCATAACCTCGTACCCGACGGTATGGTCTACCATCGTGTCAATACGGGAGAGAGGATAAGTGTCTTTAGGGCAGGCCTGATTTAATGTTCTAAAGTCTACGCACATCCTCCACTTCCTGTTAGCCTTTTTTACCATAACGATATTGGTTAGCCATCGGGGATACTGCACTTCCCTGATGTAACCGGCTCTCAGCAACTTGGTAATTTTTTCTTTGATAGCGTCTTGTCTTTCCCCCGCCATTACTCTTTTCTTTTGTGCAATAGGGGAGGTAGTCTAAGATACATTCAAGTGGTGCTCGCAGACGGCCCTGTCCATGCCTGTAACATCTTCAGGAGACCATGCAAAGACATCGATGTACTTAGAAAGCAAGGCGGTAACTTCCGCTTGCTGCTTCTCATTCAGATAAGATAAAATATTTATAATTTTGGAAGAGTCTTCACCCCTTAAGGCTATGTTGATGACGCCTTCCTGCGGTATGACCAGTTGGAACTCTCTGGGATCCATTTGATCGACCATAAGCTGTGCTGCTATTTGGAAACACCGGGTAGCTTGTTTGGCGTCTCCTCTGATGGTGACAACGCCGCTGGAGGTCAGAAACTTCGCGCATAGGTGGGGCGTGGAAATCACCATCCCGAAGGAGTTTAGAGTTGTCATCCCTAGGATGACGTTGTAGCCCGATTTAGCCTTGATGACTGCGAAGTTGACCATGCTCATAGCGTGACCGTTGTTGTCGCCAAAGGAGACGGGCAAAGTGATGAACCCCAGAGGTTGAACCCTTTCACCAGAAAAACCGAGCAAGGTGGTCCCAGCGCGAAGGAGGTTTGCCTCTTTGAGTCCCATCTAGAGGAAGGCGGATTCAAACAGGATGTCGGTGGCGCTCCCTGAGTCGAGGAGCACCCGTCGGACATCGAAATCGGTGATGCGCGCAACGACCACTATCGGGTCGTTATGTAGATTGCCCTGTTGGGGAAGATCTTTGCTGCAGAAAGTAAAGGGGATGGATGAGGCGTGTTGCTCGGAGATACTGCCAACTTCTGCAGTTTGGCGGTGAGAAGTAGGGTCGATGCTAAAGATAGCATTGATCGTCCTGGTGGCCGAAGGGTACGGTCGTCCTGCTTGATTAGGGCCTGTAGATGGCGAGGCCTTAGCAGGGGCTTCAGCACCCTCGGGAGCCTTCCCTTTCTGGGCAGTGGTAAAACTTGGCGCCATCTGCAAGAATTCCTCTAGCTTGCCCTGATTCATCAACTTCTCGAGCAGGGTTCTAAGACCTCGGCACCTGTGAAGCCTGTACCCATAGTTCCCGTGGAACTCACAATAGTCGTTGGGATCCACTCCGGGTGGTGGTCCTGGCCTGGGTCCGGCAGGTCGTATCCAGCCCTGCTTGACGGCCGCCGCATAGACCTCGAGGAGTGGCCTAGAGAGAAGAAGCTTCGGAGGCTGGGCGTGTCGAGGCCTTCCCTCTTCTCGATCATGAGGCCTGGCCACTCGCATCCTCATGGCCGAGGATTCAGGACCCCGATGCTTCCTTTTGCTCCTCTCTTGTTTAACCCTGGGGATTCCTGTGGGGGAGGATTCGGCATCCTCTAGAAGCATGAATTGACTGGCCCTAGCCACCAGCTCTGGATAACTTTGAGGTTTGGCCAGCTGTAGGGATTTGGATAGGTCCCTTACCTTGAGTCCTCTCCGAAAGTTGTGCATGGCCACTGCAGGTTCTACATCCTCAGCTTCTGCTGCAGCGGTGAAGAAACGATTGGTGTAATCCCGGAGGCTTTCTCTCTCGCCCTGCTTGATGTTGGCGAGCACCATATCAGAGACGACCATGCGGGTCCGTTCTATGAAACGGGCGATCAACTCCCACTTCAGATGTTCGTAAGAAGAGATGTGACCCCAAGGCAACTTGATGAACCAGCTGAACGCTGCTCCCTTTAGAGTATTGGCCAGGAGGTGGCACCTCGTGGCCTCGTCCGGCTGGCGGTACCGGACAGCGGCCTCAAACCCCTGCATATGCTCACGGGGATCTGTTACGCCCTTGTAGACCTCCAGTCTGGGCGGTCGGAAGTCCTCTGGTATTGGGGCCAAACGGATGGCATCGGAAAAAGGTGCATTTCTGTCCATCGGTCCAAAGAAGGGATCAAGCCCATGTGAGGGGCCTGGGTTCCTGTAAAAAGGGGATCCCTTCCGGCAAGAAAAGGAAGAAAAGCAGGTGAAAGAAAAGCGGGTTGTGGTAGTGGACAAGGTGGAAGGGGGTTTTGGTGAACCTCCTGGAGACGGAAAGGACACCTGGGTGGTCTGGAGGAGCCAGAAGATTGGACGGAGGGCACCGCGACCGGAGGTGCTAGTGCAGGGACTCCAACGGCCGGAGGGAGAGGAGCCAGGACCGGCGCGACCGGCGGGAATAACTCCGGGACCACCGCTGCCGGCGGGGGGGGAACAGGAACTGCCGGAACCGGCGGGAGAAGTACAGGAGCCGCCGCTACCGGCGGGAGAGGGTGCACGGCATATACTGGCTGAGTCTGTCTAAGGATCACGGCCTGTTGGGCGGTGAGACCGGTGACTTTGTCAGTGAGATTTGCGAGCATCCCCTGGAGTTCTGAGACACGGGTGCCTCTGAAAGAGGAAGCAGACCCGAAGCAACGCTGGGAAGTTGAAGTTGAAGCTCCGTCGTCCGGTGCTCAGACAAAGGGTTCTCCCGCGTGCAGACTGCGGTCAGCGGAGTTGGTTTTGCGCGTTCTGGCCACCATCTTTCTAGGTCTCAATGAAAGCACCAGAAGATGTTGACGTAGGATGTGGGGGTCCCAGGAAACATCAAAGAGAAAGAGAGTTCCGGGAGACGGCGACGCGCAAAAGGGTGAGCCTGTTAATGGAAGCTAAGGAAGAAATCAGTTCAGAGCATCCAGAGAAGCACACAGAGGCTTAAGGTGGTTCAGGGAGATGATCCCCTACGTCCACCAGACGGTCCGCAAAGAAGTTTCACTAATGGCAAAGAAATAGCCCTGAAGGCTTGTACAATGTTGTTTAGAGGAAAAGGAGAAGAAGAAGAAGAAGAAGAAGAAGAAGAAGAAGAAGAGGAGGAAGAAGAAGAAGAAGAAAAGGAGCCCCTCAGTTGGGGCCTCTCTAAAAGTTAGGCGATTTCTCCCGTTGTTCCTTGATCCTCCCTCCTGGTGGACTGTTCAGCGGTATTTGTAACCGATGGAGTGTGTAGCTTCACCCTGGATTTCCGGAGAGGAGGCGATGGATAGGCGCTGGGTTCGCGCCGTTTGCCAGCCACTGGAGAGGCCTGCAGCTGTGCAAGGAGGACGATAACTTTTAATACTGGTACTTCTTCTGAGGATCCGCGATGGTCGGAGCATGCGGATTCTTGATTTGCGGTTTTCTGGGGAAGGGTGCCTGCACGGAGAGTGGCGCGGTTAGGTGAAGTTGATAGTGACAGGCGTTGCTCCGTAACCTCGTGCCCGACGTTATAGGGGTGGTCCTGAGATGTCGGGGACGAGGTTAGGCTGAACCCTCGTGGCCAAGGTTTGACCTGGTCAACAGTTCTACAAAATCTCACAACCAAGAGAGCTGAGTCAGCAAATCAATTAATCAAGTGGAGGCCAGCTAGGCGCCACGCGTACGGTCCGGATGCAGCGCAGGAACCACGTGTTAACAGTTAAATTTAACAAAGTTAAAATTAAACTTAGATAGAGATATTTTTTTATTAAAAATTGTGAATGATGTGAAATAAAGTTAGTTATTATGTTGGGATATGTGAGGGATGTGATATAAGTTTGTTATTATTTTAGTAATATGTCTAGGATGTGAAATAAAGTTAATTTTTAATATTAAATTTTATGTGATGTGATATGTCAGGTTAAAATTAAGGGCAAATTTCACCCAGGTCCCTGAGTTTAAGGGTTATTATCACACAGGTCCACATTTTTAAAATATATCATCGGGGTCCCTAAGTTTTCAAAAATTATCATCTGAGTCCTTTTTTATTTTTTATTATTAAAAAATATACAAAATTACCATTATACCCTTGCCCTCCCAATCTCCACAGATCAGGTAGCCGCGCTGCCTCCAGCGGCCTCGCGCGGCCGCACAACCTTGCCGGCGGCCTCGCTGCGCGGACG
>JAEMOT010002859.1:42722-54195 GCA_019297695.1 Apostasia ramifera | reverse complement strand
TGCAGCCGCGCGAGGCCGTTGGAGGCGGCGCGGCTGCCGGATCTTTGGAGATTGGGAGGGTAAGGGTATAATGGTAATTTTGTATATTTTTTAATAATAAAAAATAAAAAAAGGACCCAGATGATATTTTTTGAAAACTTAGGGACCCCGATGATGTGATTTTAAAAATGTGGACCTGTATGATAATAACCCTTAAACTTAGGGACCTGGGTGAAATTTGCCCAAAAATTAAACTAGGTTAATTTTTAACTTGGAGACAAACGGTTACTTATTTATTACATCAAATTAAGATTAAATATTGGTACTATTGGGGGAAAAGAAAAGCATAATTAATTACATGGTGCAAATTAAACTACTACAAATATGCAATATTGTATTTGGGAAACGTGATGAGGCAATAACCCCGTCTTTGAAGGGCCGGTCGTAGTCGGAAGTCGGTAGTCTCTTTCAATGCAACAGAATTAGGAATTAGATGGTATAATACTTTGAAATGGTCACAAGTGCAGAGACATACATGCTGGGCATGGAGCTAGAAGTCATCTCCACATCCTTTTGAAATCAAAATCAGCTTCTTTGACCGTCGGAGTTAAATAGATCTTTCTTTCCTTTCACAGCTTGACTCCTCTCCCTATAAGAATTACCCCAGCCCGGCCCGGCCCCTCAGCAATATTTCATGTGTACTATCGAAATTAAACCACTGACCATATATATTATAGCGGATTGAGTGACGGATCAATATTAATTAATCGGTGATCGAGTAATCCAATATCAGGAAATTGCCTAATTATAACCTGCAGGTAATTACCAGCTGCAATATAAATATATATATATATATATATTGCAGTACAGTACGTACTACGTACTTTGAACGAAAGATGGCCACCGCCGGAGCTCCTGCGAAGCGCATTATTGCCAGCAGAGTTGTAAGCTATGGCAAAGGCTTCCTGAAAAGCCGCGTGCTTCCCTTCGCAGCTGCCAGCGATCGGAACATCAATATTGAGCTTCCACGGCGGCAGAGGAGGCGGTCTGCGGTTGTTCCGGGGCGGCGCCGGCCTTGCGACGTCTTCATCAACCATCGAGGCGTAGACACAAAGCGAACAATTGCGGGATTGTTGTACGACCGCTTGGCGGGCCTCAACTTGCGGCCATTCCTGGACAACAGGTCGATGGAGCCCGGCGACAAGCTTTATGACAGCATCCATTCAGCCATCCACCGCTGCCGGCTCGGGATCGCCATCTTATCTCCCCGATATTGCGAGTCCTTCTTCTGCCTCCACGAGCTAGCGATGCTGATCGAGTCACGGAAGAAGCTTATCCCCATCTTCTGCGACATCAAGCCCTCTGAGCTCCACATCGTTGATGATTGCAACCTTCCACCGGAAAAGATGGAGAGGTTCACAACGGCTCTTCAGGAGGTCAGGTATACTGTGGGCCTCACATTTGACTCTAACAACGGGTGAGTACATACTCTGCTATAGCTACCTTAACCATTTTTTATATTGATGATCACGTTCGTACATGTATCATGTATATATATATATTTACATATATCTCTTAATTAATTAATGCCTCATAATCTATTAATTCTTTATGATTTTCGTTTCTTTCATTTTTTCTAGATTTTGGCTACCTAGCTACTATATATATGTGTTCTAAATTAACAAAACTCCATGGAATTAAAACAATAAAGCACATTAAAAGCATTAATCATGAATATATAACATACGTTACATTTTCTTCAACGTTCATATAACATGTATATTCCGCATGCATGATTCAAACTAGCTACTAAAAGCATATTAATTCTTATTCTTACATTATATATCTTAATTTATTTAATGAATCTGCTGCAGAAATTGGTCGGATCTCGTTTCTCGAACTGCGGATATTGTCATCAACTGCTTGTCTGAAGAACTTGATAGCTGAAAGCGGATTCGCCGGTCCAGGTGGAAGCATATTAATTGCATGCGCATCTTCACTATACAGATCATCAGATTACTTATTCTATTAATGATTCCCATACCAAGATCAAGCTGAAGTTAATCATGAATACTTATTAATGTTTTGTTTCGTTTCATTATATATATATATAATGAAAGCTAACCCATTCTTTTGTTCTTAAGCATTAATACCAAGTGAGGACTGCTGCATGCAGGCAGAAAAATATATGTTCATTCTTTCCTTCTTTTTTAATGTCAACAATTTCAATAAGCTACTACTGCAATATTAAAATTGATTACAGTACGTCATGTATATATCCAAGTTAATCATGAATGGATCAAAGCTGGAATTTTATCAAATGAATTACGGCTATATATTTAATACTGCATGCACGATAGAGAGCAATATATATATAGAGCAATGACACGTGCATAACATACAACGCCAATTAAAGCAGCATTTGATTTCCTAACAAATTAACTCATATTTAACACAAACCACGTAACATCCTGGTGAAAATTTAAATAAAATTTTTATTTTATTAATAAATTATTGTGTATTTGATTTGATGCAGCCCTTATATATATACAAATATTTTTTGTAAAATATTAATTTGTTATTTATTTGAATTTTAAGAAAATTATTAAATGAAAAATTAATTGAATTTATTTATTATAAAATACAGTGATTACCTATTAATTGATGTACGACTAAGTTACTCCTAAAAATATCTAGAGCCTAAAATAGAAGAGATTAAAGGCAATTTAATTAGTTTTTTACGATGATATCTATTTACATTAAATTACTGGATTGAAGAATTGATGAATAAATCAAATGCTACTTTCATTTTTCATATGTTTTCCTTGGATTGATTCTATATTAGATTACATAATTGTACGTGATATAATGCCTTGAATGGATGTTTATTTCCATATTTTAGATAGAAATGCAAGCATTAGAGCTTTAGTTTGTAAGTTGCTTTTTTATTACCACATTGCATGAACGAAAGTTTAGGTGATAATTAATTAGATGCTTGAACTTTTCTATCAACAGTAAAGAGCTGTGAACCTTTATTTATTTATTTGATGACAAATGCATAAGCTTAGGCTTTTTTTTTTGAAAGGTATTAAGCTTAGGCAGTTAGTGTGATTTATTTTCCTAGCTAATGTTGTGCTCTTAATTTATTACAATGTTGTTCTTCCAATTAATCATGAAGTTGGAGGTACAATCTAACTTCCTGTGATTCCAATGTAGAGGTATTGTCTTGTTTGACTTTAGAAAAACTATATAACTTGAGCACTTTCGAGAAGGTCACCTATTCCAGTACTACTCTAGCCCAAACCGGTTAACTACAGAGTTTTTTATCATTGGCTTTATGATTTTTTCTCAAAAAACATTTCTACCATTTAAGATAACGTTATCTACTTATACAGCTCAAGATCTTCCTCCTTTATTGATGTTGGTATTTTAACATAATAGTTTAATTGAACAATTAATATTTGCTATATCGACGTATTTTAGTCGAAATCAGATTTTTGGTGATTTATTAGGGTCATACGTTTGAGTTTTAATATAATACCAGTAATTTCACATCATTTTGGTAGTATATCGATCTATTTTAATGTAGTAGGTATTTTTAGATATTGATTTATGATGCATCAATGTATTTGAATTGAATAGTGATGTTTTTAGAATAATTCATTGCATTAACATTGAATACAAATATTTAGAGAATAATTCATTGCATAATAAATAAGTTTAACTGAATACTAGCAATTATACAAGTATTTAAATATTTTTTGTTTTATTTGAAGTGAAATATAAGCAATTTGATTTTTATTTTGACTATATCATGGTATTTTAACATAATTCTCTAATTAAACAACTAGTATTTGCTATATCGATCTATTTTAGCGGAAAATAGATATTGCATTGGGACCGCGGAGAGCATTCGGTCCATTAGAATTCTTATTCATAGATATTTTATGAGCAATGTTACACTTATCCTATTAAGGGTTTTGCTCTATTTATATATGTCACTGCTAAAATTGAGGTTTTTATTTATTTCATTTTCAAAGTGAGATATTTATATTTTTCACTTCATACTTTGAATGTATAATTATAAATATCACTTTTTTCATCAAAATGAAAGAAACCATTCATGATCTTATTAAAGGAGATGAAAATCCAACTATTTATTATTATGAGAGGGTGATGCTTATAATTATATATTCAAAGTATAGAAAAATAGTATAAATATCTAATTTAAGAGGTGAAATGGATAAAAGGATCAAGTTTAGAGATGACATACATAATATTTTTAAGGAGGATTTACATACAGAACACTGAATTCATCACAAATTACGCATTTCACCATCTTTTAGTAAATATTACACATATCACACTCTTTTTACATCAAAATAAAAGATAGTCATTCATGATCTTATTAAAGGAGATGAAAATCCAACTATTCATCATTATGAGAGGGTGATGCTTATAATTATATATTCAAAGTATAAAAAAATAGTGTAAATATCTAATTTAAGAGGTGAAATGGATAAAAGGATCAAGTTTAGAGATGACATACATAATATTTTTAAGGGGGATTTACATACAGAACACTGAATTCATCACAAATTACGCATTTCACCATCTTTTAGTAAATATTACACATATCGCACTCTTTTTACATTTCTATTGTTATAATAGAAATGTAAAACCCATAAGCAGAGTGTGATATGTGTAATATTTACTAAAAGATGGTGAAATGCGTAATTTGTGATGAATTCAGTATTCTGTATGTAAATCCCCCTATTTTTAATCAGTCCGATCTAGGTCCAAAACTGATAGGCCAAATGGCCCAAATCTAAAATCATTTTACGTTAGATATGGTTCTAGATTTTGAACAAGAACTGGAGAGGCACCTTTTAAAAAATGGCAGCGGGCACTTGGACATGCCCACTGCCATGGGGGCAGCGCGGCACTGTCCCCTACTTAATTTTTTTTTTTTTTATCCAAGTTCCAGTTTTGCTGCATCCCAAGTTTGGCACATGGTCAATTAGCACTAGTTAACTATCAAAAGTGATAGTTTTTGCTACTGATCAACTAGCAAAAATATGTTATTTAAATATTTTAATTTAGGATGCAAAATAAAATAAATATTTTTATTAAAAATTATTGAGTATGTGAAGTAAAATAATATTTTTTATATTAGAATTTATATAAAATAATTAAAAATTATTATTTATTATTATTATTGTTGTTTTTTAAACTAATACCATTTTTGTCCTGATTTTGATCATCGCTCCAAACAGGGCCTTAAAGTTGTCAAAATCCCCTAAAAAGGCAGAATATGTCATGCTTTATAACAAATAATTTGGAAAAACACTTTAATTTCAGTTATTTGAAAAAGACTTAATGAAGTATTTCTTATGTCAACCAATACAAAGCTATTTTTATGATGTAATGGGCTAGAAACCCAGTTGATTTTTATGCTACAATTTT
This sequence comes from Apostasia ramifera, assembly GCA_019297695.1. Classification (NCBI taxonomy): domain Eukaryota; kingdom Viridiplantae; phylum Streptophyta; class Magnoliopsida; order Asparagales; family Orchidaceae; genus Apostasia; species Apostasia ramifera. The sequence continues at coordinate 48,750 of JAEMOT010002859.1, read as the reverse complement.
AAGAAAATACATGACTGCGGAAGGGAGAAGAGCAAGTGTAGGTGACAACACAGAGAGTGCAATGTATGAAGTTGCAATTAGGATTTAGAGATTTCTGAAGCTAGGGTTAAAATTAAATATAAACAACTTAAATTAATTAATTATTATTTAAATTTACTCAAATGATTGGATCAATATCAAATCAGATCCAGGTAGATCCAAAATCCGATTCGATAATTACAAATGGATTAGAGAAGATATCAATTTATTTATTATATTTGAATCAGCTCTTGGATCGGGTCAGATTAAGATCTGACCCATTTATGATAGGCCTATCCATAATCCTGTCCTCACCTCTCAATCAAACACAATATAGTTTCCTGAGTCTAAGTCTACATTACTATCTCCTTGAGAGTTTCTTTATGTGTGTGTGAGAGAGAGAGAGCCTTCTTCTTTTTCTTTCTCTGATCTAATAATCACCTTCGGTAACCCTACGTTCTTAATTACTAAAATCACCATGAACAAAGAAGGGTTCCTCAAAATTACATAAATTGCTTTGCGATCTTCAAACTAGCTTCTTTAGTTCTCTTTAGTTGTTTCTTACAAATGTTCACAGCACACTGTTGATCTTCAATGGATATAAATCTCAGCATGGGAGAACTGTTACAGTGAGGTAGTCATCTTTAAAGAATATATATAAGGATTAATTTATTATTGACGTGACATGTGCTGCTCATAAAAGTGAAGTAATCTTGGTGTGATGAGGCATAATCATGAAGAGTTGATCTTTTAAGGAAGAAAGCCACTAATAATAATTTCTAGATAATACACATATACGCCCACACACACACTTCTAGCACTAGTAGAAGATAGACCTTTTATAGCGGTTCAAAAATGCTGTAAAAAGCCAATTTTATACAGCAATTGTCTTTTATAAAATTTATTTTTATAGCAGTTGTCACAGCCAACCACTATATAAGATTGATATTATACAGCGGTTGTCCTAGACACCTGCTGTATAGGCTCTTTTCTACAACAGTTGTCTAGGACAAATGCTATAGAAGTTATTCTTTTTTTTTTACAAAAAATTATTCAAATATAAAAATTTTAAAAACCTGCAATGTATATGGAGATATTTATCCATTCTCACATATATACACACAATCAATAAATTACAAATACAATACCCAAAAAAAATTTCAAATATAATACAACAACAACAACAACCAAGCCTTAATCCTACTAAGTGGGGTCGGCTATATGAATCCTTTGTTTCCATTGCGCTCTATCAATTACCAAATTCTTATCTAAGTTTAAATAACTAAGATCACTCCTTATAGTTTCTTGCCATGTCTTATTTGGTCTCCTTCTTCCTCTTTATACATGGGCAAAATTCAATAACTCATTTTTTCTAACTGGAGCTTCAATCGACCTACGATTTAGATGTCCAAACCATCTAAGCCGACTTTCTCTATGTTTATCCTCAATTGATGCAACACCAATTTTCTTTCGAATATACTCATTTCTCATTATATCTTTTCGTGTATATCTACACATCCACCTTAACATCCTTATTTCTGTAATATTTATTTTATTTGTATATTTTCTCTTTGCAGGCCAGCATTCATATATCATCGCTGGTCTTACTATAGTTTTATACAATTTATTTATGATTCTGGATGAGATTTTTCTATCGCACAACACACCAGAAACATTTTTCTATTTTACCCATCCTGCTTGAATCCTGCTAATAACATCATTATCTATTTCACCATCATTTTGTATAATTGATCCAAGGTATCTAAAGCGCTCACTCTTCTTGACAATTTGATCACCAATTGTCACATCTCCAATGTAAGTATTTCTTTCTTGACTAAATGTGTACTCCATATATTCAATTTTTTAACTATTGAGATGAAAACCTTTAGATTCTAGAGCATTCCTCCAAAGCTCTAGTTTCGCTTTAGCTCCCTCTTTAGTTTTCTCAATAAGTACAATATCATCTGCGAAGAGCATACACCAAGGCACTTCATCTTGGATATTTCCAGTCATGACTTCCATAATCAAAGCAAAAAGATATGGACTTAAAGCTGAGCCTTGGTGTAATCCAACTGTAATAGGAAAAGCCTTAGTCAAACCTCTTTGTGTCCGAATAGAGGTAACAGCTCCTTCATATATGTCTTTAATAACTTGAATATAAGCAGTGCAAATCTCTTTCTTTTTTAAAACTTTTCAAAGTACTTATCTTGAGACTTTATCATAAGTGTTTTTTAAATCAATAAAAACCAAATGTAGGTTTTCCTTTCTCTCCTTAAATTTTTTCATTAAACTTCTTAATAAATGAATGGCTTCTATAGTAGATCTATTTGGCATAAAACCAAACTGATTCTCTGATACCTTAGTATTATGGTATAATCTTTGTTCGATCACCCTTTCCAAAGTTTTAAAGTATGACTTATTAATTTAATTTCTCTATAATTAGCACAAATTTGTACATCGCCTTTATTCTTATAAATAAGTACTAATATACTCTTTCTCTATTCATTTGACATCCTTTTAGTCTTCAAAATCATATTAAATAATCTAGTGAGCCAAAAAACTCCTTCATCTCCTAAGCACTGCCAAACATCTATTGGAATATTATCTGGTTCTATTGCTTTTTTATGCTTTATCTTTTTTAAATCTTTTCAGACTTCAGCTTTACTAATACGTCGAATATAAGAGTAATTTTTACTTTCTTTTAGGGTGCTGAATTCTGTAAGATCAATTGAATTTTCACAATCTTCATTGAAAAGCTGTTGAAAGTAACTCATCCATATATTTTTGATATCTTCTTCCATGAAAAGTACTCTTTGATCTTCATTTTTAATACATTTTACTTCAATTAAATCTTTAATTTTTCAATCTCTTGCCTTGGCAATCCTATATAATTGTCTTTCTCTTTTTTTAGTGTCTAGCTTCTTATATAAATCATCAAGAGCCATATTTTTTGCATTGCCTACTGCTTTCTTAGATTCTCATCGAGCTACTTTATATTTTTCCCACTTATTATTATTTTTATTTTTAAACCAATCTCTATAACAAATCTTCTTCTTCAAGCGTCTTTATCTCATCATCAAAATTAATGTCAATAGAACTCAAGTGTATTGTGATGACATTAAATTTATTAATGTGATCTGTGACAAGATCCTTCAGCTATCTTTAGATTGAATGGATGATGTATTGGATAAACTTTGTTTGATGCCGAAGGCTTCTCGTACGTATTACACAAAGCCTTCATCAAACTGTTGTCATCTTTTCATTGGCGATATTGAAAGCCACATTTCTCACCAATGTGGGTCTAATCATCCCGAGTACCTGGCGATATATAAGATCCCATTTTTCTTGCTTCATCAATTCCGACTTCGTGCCCACCAAGAGTAGATATAGCTTCTTCTGATATAACAGATATTATATATGCATCTTCCAAAATTTGAAGTCATGCCTCTGAATCAATCAATCTTCACCTTCGCATCATCCATCATACTATTCTGATTAACCAAGCAATTCAAACTTACTCTGGTACCAATTTGGTGGGACTACAATCTTACTTGGCACACAAATCCCAGGAGAAATCTCACACAATTGAAGTAAAAATTCGATCTAAAACAAGAGAGATATAAGAAAAACTTGATACAAAAAGAAAACGTAAAGTAATCAAGAGTAACATACTAGATTTACATGAAAGACTATAAATCTAGGAAACAATCACGACTATACCAGACAAAATTTTACGATTCTTCAAAGTGTCTTTAGAGAGAATATAAAGATTTCACATGAAATGTCATCCTTTCAAACTTTGGAATAGCTTACAATGATCAGATTAAATTAGGGTTGAATATACAAAAGATATTTATAAAGAAACCCCATAACAAACTCGGATCTGATTCACATTAAACCAATTTTCGTCACATCGCCCTGTCTATTCTCCCCGAACGGATGGACCATATTTTTAGGCATCTAATTCCAGGCAGAACAGACAGAGTTCTCTGTGCCTAATCGGACCATCCGATCCCCAAATAGACGGGAAAATTTTGCCTATGTCATCTATTCCCAAAGTGTAACATCCCGGTAAAATTTAGATTTAGATTTTTGATTAATTTAATTTATTATGATGAAATTAATTTTTATTCATGAGATTAATTATTTAAAATTAAATATATGAAATATTAAATGGTTGTTATGCGATTCAAAATTTAAAATGGCTGAAATTAATATTTAATTTAATTAAATCAGATTATTTAAAATTTAAATCCAATGAATTTAATTACCCATTAAATATTCATAACTACCTCCATAAATTAAGGCTAAGAAAAATTACAGAAATACCCCCAGATTATTATTTAGAGAAAGAAATAGAGTTTCTGCCCCTAAAACACCGATTCAACTCTTCCCCTTCTTTAACCGCCACCGGTCTAGAGAGAGGAGAGAGAAAGTGACGAGTTGGAGAGAGAAAGTGACGGTTGGAGAGAGAAAGAAGCCGGATCTCCCTCAAAATTGACGATTCTTCTTCATCTTCTTCTCGATCTACACGTTTTCTTACGCCTTTGACTGGATCTAACAATTTGGAGTGATATTTTCTCTTCGGATCTCAAGAAAATCTAAGATCATGGTGAATTCGAGATAGGTTTTACTCTAACTTGGTTTAGATAAATTTAAATCTAATATCGAATTGAGCATTTTGACAAAGAAAAATCAATTTTCTTTTTATGCAAGGATCATGATTTGTTATGAAATTTTTAGTCGATCTTTCTCGATGATATTTTATTTCTTTCACATGTTAAAATGTTATTTAAATTATATAATTCATCTTGTTGTTAATCTTTCATACCATACTTTATGTTTCCCGTAGTTGATTTTAAAAGTTATTTAAATTATATAATCCATTTCACTGCTAATGCTTCCATATGCCATGCTTTATGTTACCTGTAGCAAATTAAATGATGAATATATAATGCTTTTTCTCAATTTATTTTCATAGTAAAACTAAACTTGATTAATTGATAATAGTTTTTGCAAATTCTCCATTTTCATTGTCATTGACACTAGAACCATGCAAGTTTCAGTTATTCTATAGTATGCAGAACCTATAACTTGATTGTTTTATAAATATTTCATATTTCAGATAAAATTCTTCACGTGATCTGATCAAGTAGATAGTAAAAATTTCAATTAATTTCAATTGAAAACTAATAGTTGTCTTTTGCATACATATTTAAAACCTTGAACGGGATTTGAGATTTGGTTATAATTTTGGACAATTATTTCTCGAATGTGATACCCACTAGAAGGGCAAGTGTACGGGCTTGCGTGGGTAAATAAGTGCACAAACTGGTTATACAAAATTAATTAATATTTGTGCAAGTGTATGGACTTGTCAATTTAATAAAGTAAAATATAAGAATTTTAATGCGACAATGGATTAAATTTAAATGTGATTTTTATGGGATTACGCACCTGCCTTAGCTCGAGCATATGATATGATATTTGGCGCGACGGCGTCCATTGGCAGTTTCCGGCTGTCATGGGGGATGACGATCCCCAAAGCAGATACGTGTCTGCTGTGGATACGTGACCACTAGAGGTCCTCACATGATATTTGGCCCGACGGTGTCCATTGGATATGCCTACGGAGGGCTATTCATGGGGGGTGACGATCCCCAAATGTGTAAAAGGCAGCTGAGGCGTAGTACGAAAAATCACGGGCCCAAAAGATAAAAGTAAAATTAATAAAAAGAAATCTGCTCGTTACTTATTTTATTTTATTTTGTTTCTGTTTATATGTTGATTTTGTACTTGCTATGCAAATTATGTTATGTTTGTTTAAGACTTGCTATTCACACTGTGCTATGCCATCTCTTTATCCTACATGCATGCTTAATTGAAATCTATGTTATACATATTTAATTATTTGTAATTCTTATTATATCATGTTAACATGCTATTATTATTATTATTATTATCGTTATTATTATTATTATTATTATTATTATTATTGTTTAATATTTTT
>JAEMOT010002859.1:30292-40454 GCA_019297695.1 Apostasia ramifera | reverse complement strand
GGGGAGAATGCCGGTCAAGAGAAAAATTAGTTTATTGTCTTATTTCCTAGAGAGTGACTATTTGCTTATGTGTTCAGTTGAGACTACAGTAGTTCTGCTTCATTTACTTTAGTTGGATGTTTAATTCTGTTCTAAGTTATAGATATGTGAACTCTTGTAGTAGCTTTTGATCTATTTAGTTTTCTTCCGCTGTTGAATTAATCTTCCTTCTCCCCTAACTTAGAAAATTTTTAGTGTGACGGCTAGGGTCGTCACACAAAGACTTAGATACAAATATTAAATCACTCTTTTGTTCTCAATCTATATCATGTCCATCCTCAATGTTTATGCTATAGAAGATTTCGATCCATACTCTCATCACTTACAAGTTGTTTATACTTAAAAATTTAATTTTATTTTATATTTTATTCTTTTTAATATGAATTATTAATTTATTATTATTATTATATTGGATGTGTTGTATTGTATTTGTATCTTGTATTTTAGAAAATCGTAATATTGTCATATCGCACATATCATATTCTTGTGTCCCTATATCGTATCTGTACTTTATAAGATGATTGATATAAATATATTATATTTATTATATGATATAATATTTGATGATCAAAGATTTGGCCTGTGAGGAAGCTGTAATCTTTTTGTTTTATGCACAAGAATTCAAGTTGTAACAGATTAGTAACCAACTTCCCTCCTTCCACCACTATAGTTTGTGGCTGAATAGTGGCAAATATGCATCATCTTATTACAAAGACAAAAGCTTTGTAACTCCATAAGTGATCCTATGCTTTGAGTCCAACTAAAATTTTTATGTGACATCATTGCCACATAAATTTGCTGCATGTAAATAATAGTTGAATTCAAAATTTCGAATCATTTACTGGGTATGTATAATATTACTCTATTATAAATTGCAACCCAAAAGGGATTTTTTTTTCCATTGAATTGAACCACATAGTGGATCTTTTGTGCCTGTTTTTGTGCTTGCGAACAAATTCACTGACGGTGTTTTTGTGCTTGCCAACAAATTCGCTCAGCTGTCACAAACATCTACATCTGATATCATTAAATCATAATATCAAAAAAAAAAATCATTAAATCATAAAAATTATTTGCTACCAGAGAATTTGCGGACTATATAACGACCAATAATGATAGTTGCAAATGCTCATTGGTGATTGATTATGCTACATCCATGACAGATATTACGGTCTCAGGTGTTAGATTTTTTAGTGATGTTTCCCACAAATTTCCTCCCTTTTCCTGTCAAGTACATCCGCAGGCAAAGAAAGAAAAGAAACCTAAGAACTGCACCTCACTTTACTTGCTTCTCTGTCAGTCGCTCTCCATATCATAAGTTGGGCTTAGGGCCCTTTTTCGCCAGGTTCAATTCATCAAAATGAAAAATCTGATCCAATAGCAATCCACTTAAGAACTTGGTGAGAGCATCGATGTCGTCTTTCTTGAAAATCAAAAATAGAGCATCCTTTAAGATCCTTGAGATCAACTTTGAGGTGCCAAAAAAGTTGAGACTTGTGGCATTGACAATATTTTCTCAAAAAGTAGCCACGAGAAAGATGCACTGACAGATATCTTTCAACTTTTAGGACAGATCAACGCTTTAGTGTGGCATTGAAAAAAAAATATATACTATTAAAGGTAAAAATATAATTTTAATGATTTACTAACGAAATATTTTTTTTTCAAATAAATTTTGACTGAGTTTTAACTCAAGTGTGTGAATGTAAGATTTTGTAATGTTTTGAGTGTGCAAAGCGTAATTAACTAAGAATGAATGAGTGATACATAAATAAAACTAAATGGTGTGACATGTAGATAATTATTCCAAAAAAAATCAGTAAGATCTAACACTCAAAACTATGGTGAAGCTGAAGACTGTCTATTCACCCCAAAATTGATAGCTCCACCACATAAACAAAATGGCCTAGCAAGTTCCTAGGTGATACAGGATACGGTGAGCACACAAAATGAAGGATGCTTTGTACAAGGGTATAGTCTTATGGGGACATAAAACAAAATGGCACCTTGGGAAGCAAACTTGCCATTCTTGTAAAAATGGTTTCAATAAATAGGAAAAAACTTATATTTGTAGATCCAATTGAAAGTTGAATCCCAAGTGAATCTAAGCGGCAATCAGAATCTTTTGTCTTCTCCGCTCTCTTTGAAAGCTTTTGAAACCCAATTGAAAGCAATTGTCTTTTTTCCTCCAAGGTGTGAGAAACAAAGAGTAGAGCATAGAGAAAGGAGGGAAAGCTCTGCCACTGTTTCCATCAATGGCAAATCGGGCATTTGATAATACTAGATGACCCACAAAACCTCACTCTGTGTGGCATCCTTGAGCTTTTCAGCCAGGAATTAAAAGGAAGAGAAAGCTCGAGGGCAGTAACAGATAAATCTATACTGCTGACTTCATTAGCATAGATTTGTTTACACCTAACAGATCTTTTGGCGTGTCATCAAATCTCATCACTAGAACCACCACCAGATGCTCTTTGTAATAGGTGGCGTTAAGAAATCTGTACTCCAAGGATTGCGTAGAAAATGTTGTCCATAGAAGACATCATAACAAAATGAAATTGTATTGCTTCGATGTAGTGTGATTGAAGTTAACCATCTTATAAGAAGTAACTACATATATGATATTCTTTAACACAACAGAGAACAATCTTGCTGTTCAACTTAACCATGTGAATTGATGATATATGATATTCTGTAAGTGAAATGCAAATTAAGTTTATTAATGTTTCATGAATATGCATGCCTCAATATTACTAAAGATATTGAGGCATATTCATAAAATGATTAATAAAAGATAGCTTTTGAATTCCCCGGCATTCTCCAGCAAAAGTTTTCTTCTTAGCACTTCTTTTCCTAGAAGCATATTAAATAAGGCCCTCATCTCCGCCTCTCCCAATTTCCAGACAAACAAAGCGGAGGACGATTCTAAGATGAATTTATGGAATTCGGATCAACAGATCAGTATTGAGTAACATTCTCGCGCTATTCTCTACATATAATTTTTTTTTTTGTTTGATGAAATTCTCTCCAGATTTTGAGTCGAGAAGAAACGGGGAAAAAGTATCATGCAAGCTTCGCATACTGTTCACCGTCATCAAATCAGCTTCCCCGTTCCTTTTATAATTAGAAGTCCTCCTACATCTATACGCGTGATTAGATACATACTCTGGTAGACATGAAGAAAAAGAAATTAAAGAGAAGAAAGAGTATATTGCAGCCCAACCCAATCAGTAGACATGAAGAAAAAGAAATTAAAGAGAAGAAAGAGTATATTGCAGCCCAACCCAATAAGCCCTTTCGCGCTCATATCATCTTATCTTAAAATTTCTAGACCGGAAATCGGAGCATATAATTGACTCCCTCTCCGTCCACCATGGTAATATCCTGTCGTACAGAGATGGGATTTCGAACAAACAACTGCTTAACAACTGAGCTACCCACCGAGCTTTTCATAACATATCACGTTATTTCTAGAGGAATATAAAGCATTCCATCGAAACCAGGGGATTTTCAAGTGACTCCTTCCCACCTGCTGCGGCACCTGCACCGTGGCCCATCACATCATGTGCCATCCCCCTCTCTCTTCCTAAGGCCGCAACTCCATAACCGGTGTTCCTTCGTGGCGATGACCGGACAGTCGCCCTGGAAGACGATACGCTCCGGCATTTCCCCGCAGCGGTACTTGCCTTTGTGGCTGGTGACACGGATCTCCTCCCAGATCTCTCCCCGGGGTCCTGCCATATCCCGGTACTGGCCACGCCGCTGTTACTCGCCGCCATAGACTCTCGCACCGAGCGCGTTCTCACGGAGCTGTCTCCGTTCGTGCGCCTCGACGGAGAAGGCGATGACCTAACGGTGCGACATCCCACAGCTGCGAAGGCACCGGTTCCCCTCTCCCTCTTGAGCACGACCTCACTGGCGGAGCTGGATCGCTTCCGCTGGAACTTCGCCGGAAAAGTTAGTTGGGCCCGCTCCTCCCCGGGGGTTTCCATAACCCCCAAGGAGACAGAGAGGCCGTCGCTGAAGCTGCAAATCTCCGTGGTCGCCTCCGATCTGTCATCACCACCGTCACTTACCTCGGTCTCGCTGCCCCTCTTCTGGACAGCCGAATGCGGATCCCTCCTCAAAGCCCGAGACACCCTCGCTGTCGGAGTTTCCGACAGTACCTCCTTTACCTTCTCCTCCTCCGGAGGGGCCGCCCTGCAAGCCTCGGAGCAAGTCGCGTTGGAGTGGCCTGGCGACCGCGGTCCTCTCGTGGTGCTCTTCTTACTCCTGCTGAAGCAGCCTCCCATTACCTATCTCATCCGCTTGCTCTACGGCTCTCTGGTTTTATGCCCACCAGCACCGTGCGGCTCGCATTTTGTATCTATAAGAACTCAGCTAGCTGGCGGTTTACACTGGCAATTCTGCTCGACGGATCAGAATCATGGTCAGATCATTCATTTAACTTTGATTCTCTTTCAACTCATTTATTAAATCAATCCAACATTATATTTGTATCTGATTTATTTAATAAACAAATTATCGGCTGATTAATCTATTTATTATAATTTTTTATGTATTAAAATTTTATTGATTCAATATTTTTAAATTTAAATCAATATAATAGTAAAAATATTTATTATGTGCATTAAAAAAATATTTAAATTATATAATACACGTTTAATATTTAATATTAAATTATATAATACACTTTTAATATTTAATATTAAAATTTATACTAAAAAATATATACTAATTTAATAAATAGATCATTACAAGATTATAAAATCTAATTATTATGTTGGATGTATAATAGATATGAGATAAGTTAATTATTATTTTAAAAAATAATATATATCTTTAATAACTAATCATTAAATTGATTAATCATGATTTAAGCTTTTAATTAACTGGATTGTTCAATTGCTCAAAATTCTATTATTTTAGTATGAGTGTAGGATATGAAATAAAAATACAATAATAATAATAACAAATCAAGTTTTTATTCTACTAGGTGAGGTCACTTACATGAATCTTTTGTTTTCATTGCATTTTATTAAATAGAAAATCTTTATTTAGCTCCAAATACGTAAAATCCACTCCTTCCAGTTTCTAATCATATTTTTTTTGGCCTTTCTCTTCCTCTTGTTGTATGGGCAAAATTCAATAATTTAAGCTTTCTTACTGAAGCTCTTATCGACTTATAATTTATATATTCAAACCATCTAAGCTCACTCTTTCTGAGCTTATTTTCAATTGAGGTCATTCTAATTTTCTTGCGGATATATTATTTTCTTATCTTATCATTTCGCGTATATTTGCTCATTCACTTTAGCATCATTATTTCTGTGACACTCATCTTATTTGTGTGTTTTACTTTATAGCCTAGCATTTAGTGTTAATATATGACTGATCCCGTGAATTCGACCTAAACCCAACTCAAAAATTCTAGGTATGGACCAACAATTTTGACTTGTTTATTAAACGGGTCAGGTTCGAGTTGGGCATAATTGGGTTGGGTCAAGTTGTGTTCGGGTTGGACATTTATCAAAAAATATTCTATAATCGAGTTGGGTCGACTCGCTAACCAAACTCATTTATTAATTTGGTCGGGTCAAGTCATGGATTTTGATTCGAGTTCGACCCAAGCCGACGCCAACCCATTTTGCCACCTCTATTCTCCATAACTCAAGTTTCACCTTTATCATTTCTTTAATCTTATGAATAAGGAGAATATCATCTACAAAAAGTATAGACTAATACACTTTTTCTTAAATGTGTTCAGTCAAAATCTTCATAACTAATGCAAAGCGATATGAACTTGAAGCTAAACCTTGATATAATTCAACTACAACAACAACAACAACCAAACCTTAATCCCACTAGGTGGGGTCGGCTACATGAATTCTTTGTTTCCATTGCGCTCTATCACTTGATATAATTCAACTAAAATAAGAAAATTCATAGTTAAACCCTCTTGTGTTCGAACGCATATAGCAGTCCCCTTTATATATGTATTAGATAATTTGAATGAAAGTAGTGGAAATCACTCTTTTTTTAACTCTCAATTTTAAATTAATGATATGTTAAAATTAATATAATTAATTTTAAATTGACTAAAATTGTAGGATGAATCGATGGCAGCATAACTATAACTCTCAATTTTTCTTTAAAAGTTGCTCCAAATATTGAGTTACTCGCAATCAAATTTTGAAAAAAATATGAAAATATCAAATGGAGCAATGAAATCAAGCCAGTTGCTCTAAATACAGTATTAAACATTAACTTGTATAACCAGGTCATTGTTCCTGAAATTTCTAATGCTTATGATGTGAGATACGCTTTAGCATTTAAAGCTAACCAAATTCAAACCTTCTCCTTTAATAGATGCATCTTTGAATTTTATTTTTATTTTAATTTTATGAATTTGCAGTTTCATATTAAAATTTGAGCATATGAAACTCAAAATTTTGCTTTGAAGTCATATCAGCTTTAAACGAAATAAAATAAATATTATTATCATCTTTTATTAAATAAAGTAAATAATTAAATAATATTTAAATATAATTATAAAGTTTCTTTTCTTTATGAAGATGTTCCCCGGTTGCAAATTGCAATTGCAGGGCGACAGCTTGGAACCAGCTAAGCAGTCAAAAATAAATAATAACAGGATGTGTCGATATAAATACGGCAGTACTTGTCTGCCATTTAAGATGTACGCATTTTTCTTTATTATAATTTAATTGATTTATTGGGAAGAGCTCCGGTAGTATCAACTTGATACTATTAATTAACAACAGTTTTTCCGTTTCAAATTTAAAACTTCTATGATAAAAAAAATTTTTTTTTTTTTTTTTTGAAGTTCAAACGACCGACATGAGCGTTTTGTTATCTATCCATTTTTTATTACAAATTTTATAAGTTAATTTAAAATAAAACATTTAAAAAAAATTCAATGCACCAATTTTTTAAACATTGATCGTGCTTTTATTCCTAATACCGATTTTAGATGAGGTTGCTAATCGCGTGAAGTACATCATCAATGAGGAGTAAGGACACAACTTCATATACACAGTTGATGCATATTTATGGATAACAGTTAATTAAGGAGAAATTTTGATTTATAAGATTTAGTGAGTATTTTATTCAATATTATTCTAATATTATATTATATTATTTAAATAAATAATTATTTAATACGATAATATATATAAATAATTTGATAAAAAAAATTATAAAATTTTACTAAAAATATATTTAATTTTCAAGAAATCTAAATACATAATATCTGAGTAACTTTGAAATAATTAATAACTCCTAAGTTAAATTGTAAGGTCAAATGCAATTAATTAGGTGAAACATATTTCTTATGTAGAAGCGTTTCACAATTTTTAAGTTAATTAAAAGCATATTTCTCAGAAGCATTTACATGTATATTATTTTAAAAATGTATATTTATCTACAAACTATTCAGGTTTTATAATTAACCTTTTTAACTTTACATTTATACATATACCAATTAAATAATAAAATATTTACAAAATCATAATTTGAGTTAAAAATATTAATTAAACATATATACTTAAAATTGTTTTTAAGTAATATATGTACACATATGTATTAATTAATAATACATATATGTGTATATATATATATATGCATATTTATATATTAATTTATATATGTGCCTCTGCATTTATGTATACATACAAGAAAAAATAATGCATATATATATTAGTATTTAAGTATATAAATATATTTACATAATTGCATGTACATTTATTTATTTATAATATACATACATATATATTTATATACATATGTGCACGTGTGTGTGTGTATATATATATATATATATATATATATATATATATATATATATATGTATATATGTATGAACATATGTGTACATGCATATGCTTTTATGTATTTACTAATGTATTTATAATGAACCAACTGGATCAATTGGACCAAAGTGAGTGGACTGGACGGAAGTGAGTGATAGGAGATTATGACGATGGATTGCTTTTGAAATGGATGCCTGACCACAGCCCGGAGGTCATCCTTATATACACGATAAAGTTAGTTAATAATATAGTGCTCTATTATTTGTACAGTGCTCCATGTAGTGCTCTATTATTTGTACAGTGCTCCATTATTGTACAGTGCTGCACAGTATTGTCACTTATTGCTACAGTAGTACTCCATTATTATACAGTACTATCACAGTATTGTCACTTATTGTTTCAGTACTGTCACTTTGTATTATTGCACTTTCTTTTGTCGTGGAATATGCGCCCAAGCTTGAGGTCTTTAATCAGATTGTAGAGAGATATTATCGGGTGTTGAAGAGAACTCGATTTGAATTTTCTGGAGTAATTCTGCTGTTTTTGGTCCCCAGCAGAATTCAAAATTATTTTCGCCTTGATATACTTCAATTATATGATCTTGATCATATATCATAATTCGTCCGTTACAAATGTACCGATACTGATGTCTTTTTTGGTGAACTGATAAAAATTTAGGATAAAATTGAGTATATAAATACCTTACATGAGATAAATATATTAGAAGATTTCACTGACTTTAAAGAAATCTATAATTTTTTTCTTATAAACAAATAAATTTTAGAAGAAAAAATAAAAGAATATATGTCTGATCCCACAACAGAAAACCTAATTGCTATTCAAGAATTATATCAATCAAAAGAACATATTTTCCAATCATATGATTATAAACTAGAATATGAACTTTATCAAAAACAATCTCTCGATGGGAAACTGATTAAATAAAAATTTTCAACACGAAGAAAAATTTTCTAAATATTTGCTTCAGAAATGTGAAGACTTTCATCCACAACAATATGAAAAACTATATCCTATATTAAAAGTAATATATAACTACAAAAATATCAAGTCTCCTCATATGAAAAGGGCTAAATGAAAGAAATGTCTGAAGAAGGTGAAGACACTACTACCAGAGGATCTTCAAATACGAATTTTGGATATTATCTATGAAGATAAAGCTCTATCATACTTACTGAAAGAATAATTAATTACTCTATCAGATGGGCGACAATAGAAATTTATTGCATTTGAACCCAATATGGAACGATAAATTGAATTAGAAATTGTCCGAAGAGTTATAATCGATATACCTCACTACGATGAATGGAAGAATTTTTCACAGATAGTAAAGACAATAATATCTACTACTAAGTTCTATGAAAAAATATTGGAGTTTGAAATCATATCAATATTAGTCGAACCAGATAAATATTTAGTATATCCAGCTTATCAGATATAGAAATTATTTCGATAATAAACCCGAGGAAGACCAGTTACAAAAGAATTTTTTGATTATTCTTGGGATTATGAACAAAATACGAATTTATCCGAATTATTATCAGTTCACCAAAAAAGACATTAGTATCGGTACATTTGTAACAGACGAATTATGATATATGATCAAGATCATATAATTGAAGTATATCAAGGCGAAAATAATTTCGAATTCTGCTGGGGATAAAAACAGCAGAATTACTTCAGAAAATTCAAATCGGGTTCTCTTCAACACCCGATAATATCTCTCTACAATCTGATTAAAGACCTCAAGCTTGGGTGCATATTCCGCGATAAAAGAAAGTGCAATAATACAAAGTGGCCAGTACTGAAGCAATAAGTGACAATACTGTGGCAGCACTGTACAATAATGGAGTATTACTGTAGCAATAAGTAACAATACTGTGACAGCACTGTACAATAATGGAGCACTGTACAAATAATGGAGTACTATATTATTAACTAGCTTTATCGTGTATATAAAGATGACCTTTGTGCTGTGGTCAGGCATCCATTTCGAAAGCATCGATCTATTTGAAAGCATCCATTCTCATAATCTCCTATCACTCACTTCCGTCCAGTCCACTCACTTTGGTCCAGTTAATTCAGTAGATCCAGTTGGTATAGATTGCAAAAAAATCATTTTTTCACATGTATACATACAAGAAAAAATAATGCATATATATTAGTATTTATGTATATAAATATATTTACATAATTGCATGTACATTTTTTTATTTATAATATACATACATATATATTTATATACATATGTGCGCGCGTATATATATATATATATA
>JAEMOT010002859.1:0-17574 GCA_019297695.1 Apostasia ramifera | reverse complement strand
CGCCCTGCGCGCACTTGCCCGCACACACCAGCCTGCCCGCGCGCCCATCTGTGCGCCTGCCCGCGCCTGCCTGCGATTGCTTGTGCGCCCGCCTGTGCTCGCATCCGCGTGCCGTTTGCGCTTTGTCCGCACGTCGCCGGTACTCGATCAGATCAGTTAATCATCATCGTCAGTGACTCTTCTCCGATTCAATTCACTGGTAAATTCTTTTCCGAACGCAACTAAACTGATTATTTGATTTCAACACAAATTATTCGCTTGACTTGAATTATTTATTTAGCTCTAATTGTGTGATCCGATATTTCTTGTGTGTCAATTACTGTTGAATTTAACTGTGAGACGTCTGTCCTAAATTCCTGAACCTCGGATCTGATTTATTGAATTTAAATTGACGCCCTAATCTAAATTAATAAATTCTTATTTATCATACAATCCAATTTAATCTTAATTTTAAAATACCTTAATTTACGGGATTCAAAAATCTTATTTATCATATAATTTATCTAGAAAATATTTTTTTTCTTAATTAAAATAATTTGTCGATTAATTTTGCTAAATATAAATATAAAATATCATTGGCATCCTTTTTTCGTTCCGTATCAGAAAATCCAATAATTCAACTTTCCTTATTGGATCTCCCATCGGTGTACGGTTTATATATCCAAACTATCTTTAACTTTAGCAACAAATATAATTTACAAGTAAATATCACTCATTATAATTATATAAAATTATTTTAGCTATTTCAACTTCTTCCCTCAAGTTGTTGTCCTTGAATTCATCTACAAAATTCTAGTGTTAATTTATGGATTTAGACACGGATGTAGCTAGGGGTTACAAATGCGAACAAGTGAACCTCAATCTATTAATATAATGGTTATGCCAAGGTGTGTATGCACTAGATGTCTTTTATTATGTTAATAAAACATAATGCTACGTGCTATTAAATACCTTAATCTATGGACATTAAACTATACTATATGATTTTAAATTTGAAATTATATATATATGATCCCGAAAAGCTCAGACTTTAAAAAATTTTAATTTAGACTTCTAATATACTACTAGCTATGCAATGATGCTATGATATGGAAGAGACTAGAATTTAAATATAAAAATTTGCACATTCACATGAAGTTTCATGAAATTTTAAAGAAGATTGTCAATGCTCTAAATAAATCCAGAAAGCTCATGCGTTTAAGACTAAAATGTTATCTCAACTATTAAGGTAAATTAGCTATCATGCAATAGAGATTTGAAACATAAATTACACAGAACAATACTGTGGATAATAAGTGAGGAAACCATTTATCCACAGTGACACTGAGATATTATATATAAACCATATTCAGATCAAGCTTGTCCAGTGAAGAAGCAAATTGAACCAAAACTTCAGAAATGTATTTAGGATCAATAATTAGTTCAACAAGGATAGAAACTGAGACAAGTAAATCATTCTGAACAGGAAAAAGGAACAAGAGAGAAGCGGAAATTCAAAAGCATAACAAGGAAAAAAGAAGAACACGCATTTGGGAACTTACACGAAGAAAACCAAGGACAGCGAATAGATAGAAGCCCTAATGCCGAATTAGTACCTCAAGCCTCTAAGGAAGAAGTCACAGCTCACTACTCCAACTCGAAACGACCCGATCTACAGCCCCCTGCTCCAGAATCATCCCAATGGTGGTCCGTTGCAGCCCTCTGCCGCCTGGTTCAATCCGCAGTCCCCCTGCTCCGGAATCGACTCAACAGTGAAAAAGAAGCTTTTCTCACAGCACACTTTGGTGAAATCCTTCTCAGCATTCAATCATCAAGATCAACAACGTCAACCTTCATCACCAACAGCATCAAGAAATATATAGGAGAGGGAAGTGAACTGGACCTCCTCTCCGCGTGCGATCCTGGCAACGTCGAGGCCGGCCCTCGCCGAACTTCGCGTCTTGCGGTCGACTCGTAGCTGAACTTCCCGCAACTCGGCAGAAAGGAGGCGTCGGGCTAGGGCAAGACGGCAACATCCGAATATAAGGCGCCAGGGGGGTGTGTATTAATAGAACCCATCCAGAACTAAACCGAATCGGTGCATCTCTGTTTGGCGCAGGGATCAAAACCGAACTAAAATAACATCAAATTAATATTAATTTAAAAAATAATAATAATAATATTAAATAAATTTTAATATTATTTTACATAAATTTTAATATAAAAAAAATTATTTTACTTTATATACTCAATAATTTAAAATAAAAATATCAATTTTATTTTACATTCTAAACTAAAATATTTGAATCGAGTATTTTGATCTAAAATGTGAAATAAAATTTATATTTTTATTAAAAATTATTGAGTACGTAAAGTAAAATATTATTTTTTATATTAAAATTTGTATAGAATAATTTAAAAAAAAAATATTTATTATTATTATTGTTGTTTTTTAAATTAGTACTATTTTAGTCCTGATTTTGGTCCTCGAGCCAAACAGGGCCTTTAGATCTAATGGGCTTGTTTGGTCAATTAATTGGAGGATAAATTTGAGTAAAAAAAAAAATACTTTATAGAATTGATGAAAAAAAATTTAATATTAAGAAGTGTGAAGGATGTGAAATAAAATTGATTTTAAGGTTGAAATTTGTGTTGGATGTGAAATAAAATTGATTTTTAAGGTTGAAATTTGTATTAGATGTGAAATAAAGTCATTAAAATTTATAATAAATTAAAATTATTATTATTATATTTTTTTGTCTAATTTGAGGTATTTGCTAAACAAGGCCACTCCTTTTTTTTTATGTTAAAGATAGTTCTAAATATTTTGGACCCAATCCAGTTTTCAAATTTAACGTATAAGCATAACAGAACTGAATCAATCCAGTTTAGTTAAATAGTAAAATATAAAATTCTAAAATAACTTTTACCAATCATTTTAATTTAATTTTTTTTTACAATTCACTTCTAAAAAAAATACTTTGTGAACAAAAATTTGAGGCATGAGAAATTTTGATTGTGCCACAAAATATTGTAGGATTCAATTCATAATTATGGCCCAGTGCTCCTTAATTTCCAAGAATGAATAGGTAAAAATTAACAATTTCACGTTGTTATGCAAATTCGACTATTAACTCTAAGGTGATATTGACTTTGATTTAATAAATATCACAAGGTGATAAAGACCATGAAGAGAAAATGCTATGAGGTAATAAAGACAGTGAAAGTAATAATGAGTATTCCATGACCCTTAATTAAATGAAAAGAAATAAATAAAAAGTATACATTATTTATTTATCTCTGTGCCTCGATACATGTTCGTGAACTTTTCTAATAATTGGTTGTATTGATATGATATAATTAATTATGTATATAAAATATTTAATGTAAAATTAATGTGATCACATGCTTGTTTGATTTATTTTATTTTAACTAGTAGACAGAGTTTGAATTCTCAGTTAATGTTATTGGGGAATGATGTCATTTTTATAGTAGGTACTGCAAAATAAATAATACGTAAGAGAAAGGGGTTCGTGATGAAGAGAAATGATAAAACGAGATAGGATATTATCTTTTATTTAGTTTGCTTTTAAATCATGCATATTTTGAATGATATAGTTGATTTGAGATTTACTATTTGCTTTGGATATTGGTTTAGATGTTAGTAGTCTCTACTCATGATAGAGAACTGTAAGCTTTATTTTCAATTATTTGATATTTAATTATTTTTAGGTAATTTTGATTATTCTCTTTATCACAACATCACGATCATGACTTATTGTAGTCTAGGTCATGTGTGTGTGTTAACCACAAGAGACTGTAGTAAATTTGGAGTGTAACGGACTGTTCAATTATTTTAATCTAATATATAGTTTAGTTAAAACTATAAAAAACAAGAAATTAAGACACTAATAAATCATTCTGCATAAAGAAGAAAATATGACCACCAGTACTTCAGACCTATATATTCTTTTGTCTTCACGATTTTAAGGACACGGTTATGATTGAAGATGGCAGATGCTAACATAAAACATAATTAATATTTATATTTAATAAAATAAAGTTAATAAACTTCAAAAATAAAGACTAATTCTGAGGATCTGTTTGGTCTTAAAATTATTTTAGTCATACTCAAGATCAAAACAGTTCATTCATCATAAAATAAATAATATTAAATTAATTTATATCATGTTTTATATAATTTTAATATAAAAAATTCACTTTACTTTATATTTTACATTAATTTTAAATTTATTTTACATCTTACATAAATTTAAATATAATTAATTTTATTTTTCATTATCTCAAAACAAATTTATAATTTTTATATCATGATCAAATTAATCTCTTTCTTAAACAAATACTTATACTTATCTTGTTTGGTTGGGAGTTATTTTTAGATAAAAAAAGAGAAAATATTTTATTTTACAAAATTAATAGGAAAGAAATTTATTTTAATATTGGGGGGTGTGAAAAATATGAAATAAAATTAATTTTAATAGTAAAATGTATATTGGATATGAAATAAAGTTGATTTTAATAGTAAAATGTATATTGAATATGAAATAAAGTTGATTTTTTAAATTAAATTTTATGTTAAATGTGAAACAAAATTATTAAATTTATAATAAATTTAAAATATTAATTTTTTTTCTGGTTACCAAACAAGCTTAAATGTAGTTTAAAATATATATGGAAACCATTAATATAAATTATGTATGAAGGAAATGAAACCGCCGTACTTTTTCTCTTTCTGATCAAATTAATCAACCAAGCGTACACGGTCATCTTATGCATGCGGAAGTCTGCAGTGCCGTCAGGTTGTTTTTTATTTGTTTTGTTTGATGGAATTAAGTTGTTAGGTCGTTGCTGATACGTACCGGCATGTAACTTGAAAGAGATAGAGCTGATGATCAGTATTCCTCTCTACTTTGGGTGAAAGTGTGTGTATCATGTGTATATATATATATATATATATATATGTCCTTTTTCTCAGTCGGGGCACACAGCAACACCTACCGTTAAATTAATTCACATACATTGCTAACCAGCTAATTATGGATTGCAACAAGCTGATGATGATGAACATCATCGCCTTACTGTCTCTCCTTCCGCCCTCTTTGGCAGTCCGTCCCCTGGCGTCTCCTAGCTCAAGCATCTTCAGGGAATACATCGGCGCAGAGTTCAACGGGGTCAAGTTCTCCAACGTCCCCATAAACCCGGGCGTCGATTTCCACTTCATTCTCTCCTTCGCGATAGACTACACCGTTGGAAGCAGCTACCCTTTGCCCACCGACGGAAAATTCAACGTCTTCTGGGACGCCGAAAATCTCTCCCCAGATCAGGTGAACGCGCTGAAGCAGAGTCACAGAAACGTGAAGGTGGCCCTCAGCCTGGGAGGCGACACTGTCGGCAATGGCTACGCGGCCTACTTCAACCCGTCTTCAGTCGACTCTTGGGTCAGCAATGCCGTCTCCTCTCTCACTAGAATCATCCAACAGTATAATCTCGATGGGATCGACATTGACTACGAGCACTTCAGCGCGGATCCTAATACCTTCGCCGAATGCATCGGGAGGATGATAATAACTCTGAAGAGTAAGGGTGTCATATCGTTTGCTTCCATAGCGCCGTTCGACGACGAGGAGGTGCAAAGGCATTACCAGGCTCTGTGGAAAGGGTATGGAGACGCCATAGACTACGTGAACTTCCAGTTCTATGCGTATGATTCCAGCACGACGGTGTCTCAGTTTCTGAGCTACTTTGAGAGGCAAAGCTCCAACTACCATGGAGGGAAGGTTTTGCCGAGCTTCTCCACCGATGGGAGCAGTGGAGGGCTGTCTCCAGATAAGGGTTTCTTCAGTGCCTGCAATACTCTTAAGACGCAGGGGAAGTTGCATGGCATTTTTGTTTGGTCAGCAGATGACTCCATGAAGGATGACTTCCGCTATGAAAAGAGGTCTCAGTCAATGCTTGCGCGACCCCGTTGATTATTATTCTATATATTCCATCTTAAAATGGAAAGGAAAACAATGTTGACCATCTTTCATGCATCTTTCCACCGTCGACCTGGAATTAAAATCTGCTAGAGGCGCTCTTGCTAAAACGCGCATGTGTGTGCACTGTCATTACTGTTATGTATGTACCATTTAACTTGCACTTGTTCTATCCAAATTAAAAAAAAAACAAAAAAACTTGCACTTGTATTGTGAATTCTTTTGCCAGCTGTTTACCTAATTTTTTCTAAGATTTTAGGATCTTTATAAACCAAACCTAATGAAATTCGATAAAATTAAAACCTTAGCATCAACTATTTAATGTTTCCCAAAAAAAAAAAGAAAATAGCATTCAACACCATCCGCACCAATATCTAGCTTGCTTGCAAAAAGGATGCAAGTAGCCATTCAGAGAAATCGAATTAGATCACCTAGTCAAGAGTAAACCATGAAAATCTCAAATCAATAATTATCTCCACAGGCAATTTCATACTATCAACCACGAAGAAATTAATATCACCTAAATGCTCATTTTGATCTGGTTAAGGTAGTCCTTGATGAGTCAAACACTCAATTCAGCATGCTACCAGCATATACTTGCTTGTTTTAAGTCAAAACACTTTGATACTGCTTGAATTTCTCTCTAAATATGCATATTTAGTTTAAATGCCTCAATATAACTAACATGAGTTCTGTAATTGTGAACTATGTTAAAATGCCTTGTACGTAGTAGCATGATGTTTTAATATTGGTATTCTATTCAAATACGTTGAAAAATTATCAAATAATTATATAATTGTAAGTATTAGTTAAAATAACTTGATGTGCGATAAATTGGTCTCTAAGTGCTAGCATTTTGCCTAAACTAATCAATATTGGAATAATAGTTGTATAGTTGGCACTATTCGGTTTAAATATATTGATATGTGACACTCTCTAAAAGCATCTATTAAATTGAAATATATCCACGTACGACCAAATAGTTGTATAATTTCTTAAATTACGATAAAATACCTTGATACACATCAAATCGATCACCAAACATATATATATATATATATATATATATATATATGCAGTTTAAATACTTTGATATAATAATATTCCATCTTAAAATGAAAAGGAAAACAATGTTGATCATCTTCCATGCATCTTTCGATGGTCGACCTAGGATTAGCATCTGCTAGAGGCGCTCTTGCTAAAAAGCGCATGTGTGTGCACCATCGTTATTGTTATGTATGTACTAGTTAACTTGCAACTAATTTTTTTTCTATCGATGTATTTTAGCCGAAAATAAATATTTGACTATCTATTAGGGATATATGATTGTGTTTTATTATAATACCAGTAATTACATATTTTTTGACAGTATATCGATATATTTCAACATATTATGCGCTTTTAGAGACTGATTTATAACATATCAACGTGTTTGAATTGAATGGTAATATTTTTACGACTATTCATTGCATTAATGTTGAATATAAGCAGAATAGAAGCATTTAGAGAGCGATTCGTTGCATAATAAATTATTTTAATTGAATACTAGCAATTATATCAGTATTAAATTATTTTTTATTATATTTAAAGAGAATACAAGTAATTTGATTTTGATCTTGTCTATATTAAGGTATTTTAACATAATAGTTTGATTGAACAACTAATATTTACTATATTAACGTATTTTAGCTGAAATCAGATGTTTGGTGATCTATTAGGGTCATACGTTTGAGTTTTTATATAATACAATAATTTAATACTGGTATAATTGCTGGTACAATTGCTGTATTCAATTAAAATATTTGGTGATGCTTCCATTGATACTACTGATGGGCACGCTTGGCTAGCTTCGCATAGGGGGTGTTAGTTCCTTTCCTTTTCAAAAAGTCGAATGCCCTCCTACAAACCAAAGCAATTTCGCTTCTTCTTCTTCATGTGCAGCCCGAATGATGGCCCATAGCGCCTACAACAGCCTAACCCTCCTAGAGGGTAATTTCTTCTTGCCATTGGATAGAGTTTTAATATAATACCGATAATAACACATTTTTTTGATGGTATTTCAATCTATTTTGACTTATTAGACCCTTTCAAAAACTGATTTAGGACATATCAATATATTTGAATTGAATAGTGACAGTTTTACAACTATTCGTTTCACTAACATTGAATTTAAGAATAATATAAGCATTAAGAGAACGATACATTATATAATAAGTTATTTTAACTGAATAGTAGTAATTATACTAAAATTCAATTATTTTTTATTAAATTTAAAGAGAATACAAGGTATTTTACTTTGATTTTGTCTATCTTAAGGTATTTTAATATAATACTCAGACTAAACATCTAATATTTATTATATAAATATATTTTAGCCGAAAGAAAATATTTGACAATCTATTATGGACATTTGATTGCGTTTTGATAGAATACTGGCAATTACACATTTTTTTGATAGTATAATGATATATTTTAACCTATTGGATACTTTTAGAGATTGATTTATAGCAAATCAATATATTTGAATTAAATAATGATATTTTCATAACTATTCATTGCGTTAACGATGAATTCAAGCCGAATGCCAGCATTCAGATAACGATTCATTGCATAATAAGTTATTTTAACTAAATACTTATAATTATACGTGTATTCAATTATTGTTTACTGTATTTGAAGGTAATACAAGCAATTTAAATTTAATCTGTTTATATTAAGGCATTTTAATATAATTGTCTCATTAAACAACTAATATTTGCTCTATCGATGTATTACAGCCGAAAGCAGATATTTGACGATCTATAAGCGACATATGATTGTATTTTATTATAATACTAATAATTACATATTTTTTTGACAGTATATCAATCTATTTCAACATATTATGCGCTTTTAGAAACTGAATTATAATATATCAATGTGTTTGAATTGAATAGTGATATTTTTAAGACTATTCATTGCATTAATGTTGAATTCAAGTAGAATAAAAGCATTTAGAG
Organism: Apostasia ramifera; assembly: GCA_019297695.1. Lineage (NCBI taxonomy): Eukaryota > Viridiplantae > Streptophyta > Magnoliopsida > Asparagales > Orchidaceae > Apostasia > Apostasia ramifera. The sequence goes on along the minus strand of JAEMOT010002859.1, from coordinate 8,600 downwards.
AGCGATTCATTGCATAATAAGTTATTTAATTGAATACTAGCAATTATATCAATATTAAATTATTATTTATTATATTTAAAGAGAATACAAGTAATTTGACTTTGATCTTGTCTATATCTAGGTGTTTTAACATAATAGTTTGATTGAACAACTAAAATTTGCTATATCAATGTATTTTAGCCGAAATCAGATGTTTGGTGAGCTATCAGGGTCATACATTTGAGTTTTAATATAATACTGATATTTCATATTTTTTTTGGTAGTATAGCGATCTATTTTAACTTATTAGGTATTTTTAGAGACTGATTTATGATGTATCAATGTATTCGAATTGAATAGTGATATTTTTAGAATAATTCATTGCATTAACATTGAATACAAGCATTTAGGAAATAATTAATTTGCATTAACATTGAATACAAGCATTTAGGGAATAATTTATTGCATAATAAGTAAGTTAAATTGAATACTAGTAATTATACAAGTATTCAAATATTGTTTGTTGTATTTGAAGCAAATATCAGCAATTTGATTTTAATTTTGACTATATCAAATCATTTTAACATAATTCTTTTATTAAACAACTAGTATTTACTATATCGATCTATTTTAGCGAAAAACAGATATTTGACGATCTATTAAGAACATATGATTGAGTTTTAATATAATACCGATAATTACACATCTTTTTGATGGTATTTCAATCTATTTTAACTTGTTAGACTCTTTTAAAGACTGATTTAGGTTATATCAATGTATCTTAATTGAATAATGCAGTTTCACAACTATTCATTTCACAAACATTGAATTTAAGCAGAACATAAGCATTAAGAGAATGATACATTGCATAATAAGTTATTTTAACTGAATAGTAGCAATTATACTAGTATTCAATTATTTTTTATTGAATTTAAAGAGAATACAAGTAATTTGACTTTGATTTTGTCTATCTTAAGACATTTTAACATAATACTCAGACTAAACATTTAATATTTAGTATGTAGATATATTTTAGCCGAAAGTAAATATTTGATGATCTATTAAAGACATATAATTGCATTTTGACAGAATACTAATAATTACATATCTTTTCGACAGTATAACAATCTATTTTAATCTATTAGACGCTTTTAGAGATTGATTTACAGCACATCAGTGTATTTAAATTGAATAGTGATATTTTCAGAACTATTCATTGCATAAACGATGAATTCAAGCCGAATACCAGCATTCAGAGAATGATTCATTGCATAATAAGTTATTTTAATAAAATACTAGCAATTATATATATTTTCAATAACTTTTTATTGTATTTGTAGGTAATACAAGTAATTTGAATTTGATCTGTTTATATTCAGGCATTTTAAAATAATATTCTCATTAAACAACTTATATTTATTATATCGATATATTTTAGCTGAAAGTAGATTTTGACGATCAATTAGAGACATATGATTGTGTTTTATTATAATACCCGCACAATACATCATAAATCAATCTACGAATCGCTCTCTAAATGCTTCTATTCTGGTTGAATTCAACATTAACGCAATGAATAGTGTACAATATCGCACTATTCAATTCAAACATATTGATATGTTTTAAATATTTCTCTAAAAGCGCCTAATATGTTGAAATAGATTGATATACTATCAAAAAATGTGTAGTTACGAGTATTATAATAAAACACAATCATATATTGATACAGATAATTTCACAATTTTTTGATAGTATATCGATCTATTATAACTTATTAGGCATTTTTAAAAACTGAGTTATGATATATCAATATATTTAAAATGAAAAGTGATATTTTTATAACTACTCATTGCATTAACGTTTAATTTAAGCCAAATATAAGCATTTAGAGAACGATTCAATGCAAAATAAGTTATTTTAACTGAATACTAGAAATTATACGATATTTATTCACTTTTTATCATATTTGAAGAGAATATAAGCAATTTAAATTTGATCTTGTCTATATGAAGGTATTTTAATGAAATACTCTGATTACACAATTTATTTTTTCTGTATCGATGTATTTTAGCCGAAAATAGATATTTTACAATCTACTAAGGACGTCTAATTAAGTTTTAATGTAATACCAATAATAATATATTTTTTTAATAGTATATTAATCTATTTTAAGCGAATAGGCACGTTTAGAGGCTGACTTATGACATACCAATGTATTTCAATTTAATAGAGACATTTTTACAACTATTCGTTACACTAACATTGAATTCAAGCGGACAACAAGCATTTAGAGTATGAATCATTGCATAATAAGCTATTTAATTGAATACAAGCAATTGTGCGAGTATTTAATTAATTTTTATTATATTTGAAGAAAATACAAGCAATTTGACTTTAATGTTATCTATATAAAGGTATTTTAACATAATACTCTAATTAAACAACTTATATTTATAATATTGATGTATTTTAGCCAAAACCAGATATTTGGTGATCTATTAGGGACATCTGATTGAGTTTTAATATAATACCGATAATTATACATCTTTTTGACAGTATATCAATTAATATTAAGCGAACAGACACTTTTAGATACTAATTTATGACATATCAATATATTTGAATTAAATAGTGATGTTTTTACAGTTATTCATTTCATTACGTTAGATTAAAATAGAATACAAGCATTTAGAGTATGATTCATTACATAAGTTATTTCAACTGAATGCTAGCTATTGTATGAATATTTTATTACTTTTTATTATATTTGAAGAGAATACAAGTAATTTAACTTTGATCTTACCTATATGAATATATTTTAATATAATACGCTGATTACACGACTAATATTTGCTATATTGATGTATTTCAGTTGAAAATAGATATTTAGCGATCTCTTAAGGACATTTGATTGCGTTTTAAAGTAATATCGATAATTACACATCTTTTCAATAGTATATCGATCAAATTTAAAAGAATAGGTACTTTTAGAGACTGATTTATGATATATCAATATATTTGAATTAAATAGTAATATTTTTACTGATATTCATTGCATTAATATTGATTTCAAGTGGAGTACAATTCATTGCATAATAAGTTATTTTAATCGAATACAAGCAATTGTGCAAGTATTCAATAAGTTTTTATTGTATTTTAGAAGAATACAAGCAATTTGACTTTGATCTTGTGTATATCGAGGCATTTTAAAATAATACTCTGATTAAGCAACTAATACTTGCTATATCAATTTATTTTAGCCGAAAACAGAAATTTGGTGATCTATCAGGGATATCCGACTAAGTTTTCAAGTAATACTCATAATAACACATTTTTTTGACGGTATGTCAAACTATTTTAAGCGAATAGGCACTTTCAGAGACTAATTTATGACATATTAATGTAGTTGAATTGTATAGTGATATTTTTACGTCTATTCATTGCATTAACGTAGAATTCAAACGGAATACATTCGTTTAAGTAAGACTCATTGCGTAATAAGTTTTTATAACTGAATACAAGCAATTATATAAGCATTCAATTATTTTTTATTGTATTTAAAGAGAATATAAATAATTTAACATTGATCTTGTCTTTATGAAGATATTTCAACATATTAGTCTGATTACATAACTAATGTTTGCTATGTCTATATATTTTAGATGAAAATTAATATTTGGCGATCTATTAGGGACATCCCAATGAGTTTTAATGTAATACCTATAATTACACATCTTTTTAATAGTATATCGATCAACGTTAAGCGAATAGGCACTTTTAGAGACTGAATTATGACATATTAGTGTATTTGAATAGAATAGTGATGTTTTTACGGCTATTCATTGCATTACATCGAAATTCAAGAGGAATACAGGCACTTAGAGTATGATTCATTACATAATAAGTTATTTTAACTGAATACTAGCAATTATACAAGTATCCAATAATATTTTAATATATTTGAAGATTATACAAGTAATTCGACTTTGATCTTGTCTATATGAGGGCATTTTTATAAAAAAATTTGATTACACAACTAATGCTTGTTATGTCATTGTATTTTAGCCGAAAGCAAATATTTGGCGATCTATTGAGGACAGATGATTGAGTTTTAATTTGATACGGACAATTTCACAACTTTTTGATAGTATATCGAACTATTACAACTTATTAGGTACTTTTAAAAACTGATTTATGATATATCAAAGTATTTGAAATGACAAGTGACGTTTTTATAACTATTCACTGCATTGATATTTAATTTAGGCAAATACAAGCACGTAGAGAACGATTCAATGCAAAATAAGTTATTTTAACTGAATACTAGTAATTATACGAGTATTCATTCACTTTTTATCGTATTTGAAGAGCATACAAGTAATTTAAATTTGATCTTGTCTGTATGAAGGTATTTTAATAACAGACACTGATTACACAACTAATATTTTTTATATCAATATATTTCAGCCGAAAACAGATATTTTATAATCTATTAGCAATATCTGATTGAGGTTTAACATAATACCTGCAATTACACATCTTTTTTATAGTATATCGATCTAGTTTAAGCGAAAAGGCACTTTTTGAAACTGATTTATGGCATATCGACGTATTTTAATTTAATAGTGACGTTTTTATTGATATTCGTTGCATTACATTGAATTCAAGCGGAATACAGGCATTTATAATACGATTCATTACAAAATATGTTCTTTTAACTGAATGCTAGCTATTTTATGATTATTTAATTACTTTTTAATATATTTGAAGAGAATACAAGTAATTTGACTTTAATCTAGTCTATATGAAGGCATTTTAAAATAATACGCGGATTACAAGACAAATATTTGTCATATCGATGTATTTCCGCTGAAATAGATACTTGGCGATCTTTTAGGGACATTTGATTGCGTTTTAAAGTAATACCACAATTACACATCTTTTTGACAGTATATATATTTATTTTAAGCAAAAAGGCATTTTTAGAAACTGATTTATGGCATATCATTGTATTTGAATTGAATAGTGACGTTTTTATAGCTAATTATTGCATTATGTTGAATTCAAGCGGAATACAGGCATTTAGAATACGATTCTTTACATAATATGTTATTTTAACTGAATACTAGCCAATATATTAGTATTTAACTACTTTTTAATATATTTGAAGAGAATTCAAGCAATTTGACTTTGATATTCTCTATAAGAAGGCATTTTAATATAGCACGTTGTTCACAAGGCTAGTATTTACTATATCGATGTATTTTAGCCGAAAATAGATATTTCGTGATCTATTAGGGACATTTGATTGCGTTTTAAAGTAATTTCGACAATTACACATCTTTTTGACAGTATATCGATTTAGTTCAAGCGAAATGACACTTTTAAATACTGATTTATGACATATCAATGTATTTGAATCTAATAGTGACATTTGTTTTTATATTTGTTGCATTACATTGAATTCAAACAGAATAGAAGCATTTACAATACGATTCATTACATAATATTATTTTCACTGAATGCTAGCCATTATATGAATATTTAATTACTTTTTAATATATTTGAAGATAATACAAGCAATTTGACTTTGATCTTGTCTATATGAAGGCATTTTAATATAATACGCTGTTCACACGGCTAATAATTACTATGTCGATATATTTCAGCTGAACATGTAATACCCATAATTACACATCTTTTTCATAGTTTATCGATCAATGTTAAGCGAATAGACGCTTTTAGAGATTGATTTATGACATATTAGTGTATTTGAATTAAATAGTGATGTTTTTAAAACTAATTCGACTTTGATCTTATCTATATGAGGGCATTTTAACAAAACATTTCGATTACACAACTAATGCTTGCCATGTCGATGTATTTTAGCCGAAAGCAAATATTTGACGATCTATTAGGAACAGATGATTGAGTTTTAATTTGATTCGCGCAATTTCACAACTTTTTGACAGTATATCAATCTATTATAACTTATTAGGTATTTTTAATAACTGATTTATGGCATATTAATGTATTTGAAATGCAAAGTGACTTTTTTAGAACTATTCATTACATTAATGATTAATATATGCCGAAAATAAGCATTTAGAGAACAATTCAATACAAAATAAGTTATTTTAACTGAATTACTAGTAATTATACGAGTATTCATTCACTTTTTATCATATTTGAAGAGAATACAAGCAATTTAAATTTGATCTTGTCTATATGAAAGTATTTTAATGAAATACTCCGATTACACAACTATATTTTACTATATCGATGTATTTCTATCGAAAATAGATATTTTACAATTTATTAGAGACATTTGATTGACTCTTAATGTCATATCGGCAATAATACAATTTTTTAATAGTATATTGATCTATTTTAAGCGAATAGACACGTTTAGAGGCTGACTTATGACATATTAATGTATTTCAATTTAATAGAGATGTTTTTACAGCTATTCGAAGCACTAACATTGAATTCAAGCGAAAAATAAGCATTTAGAGTATGATTCATTGCATAATATATTATTTTAACTGAATACAAGCAATTACGCGAGTATTCAATTAATTTTTGATGTATTTAAAGTGAAGATAAGTAATTTGACTTTGATATTGTCTATATCAAGGCATTTCAACACAATACTCTAACTAAACAACTAATATTAGCTATATCGATGTATTTCAGCCGAAAATAGATATTTGCCAATCTATTAGGGACATTTGATTGCGTTTTAAAGTGATACCGGCAATTAAACATATTTTTGACAGTGTATCGATCTAGTTTAAGCGAAATGACATTTTTAGAAACTGATTTATGACATATCAATGTATTTAAATTTAATAGTGACGTTTGTATTAATATGACTTTAATCGTGTCTATATGAAGATTTTTTAAAATATTACCATGATTACACTCCTAATATTTACTATATGGATGTATTTTAATCGAAAATTGATATTTAGCGATCTATTAGGGGCATTTCATTGCATTTTAATGAAATACCTATAATTACACATCAATTTGTCACTATATCGTTCAATTTTAAGAGAATAGGCTCTTTTAGGGTCTGATTTATGCCATATCGATGAATTTGAGTTGAATAGTTATGTTTTTGCATCTATTCATTGCATTACGTTGAATTCAAGTGGAATACAATTAGTTTTTGTTTGTATTTGAAGAGAATATATGCAATTTGACTTTAATCGTGTCTATATGAAGGTTGTTTAACATAATACCATGATTACACTCCTAATGTTTGCTATATAGATGTATTTTAATTGAAAATTGATATTTAGCAATCTATTAGGGGCATTTGATTGCATTTTAATGAAATACCTATAATTACACATCTATTTGTCGCTATATCGTTCAATTTAAAGAGAATAGGCTCTTTTAGGGTCTGATTTATACCATATCAATGAATTTGAGTTGAATAGTTATGTTTTTGCATCTATTCATTGCATTACGTTGAATTCAAGTGGAGTACAATTAGTTTTTATTGTATTTGAAGAGAATATATGCAATTTTACTTTAATCGTGTCTATATGAAGGTTGTTTAACATAATACCATGATTACACTCCTAATGTTTGCTATATAGATGTATTTTAATCGCAAATTGATATTTAGCGATCTATTAGGGGCATTTGATTGCATTTTAATGAAATACCTATAATTACACATCAATTTGTCACTATATCNATTGCATTTTAATGAAATACCTATAATTACACATCAATTTGTCACTATATCGTTCAATTTTAAGAGAATAGGCTCTTTTAGGGTCTGATTTATGCCATATCGATGAATTTGAGTTGAATAGTTATATTTTTGCATCTATTCATTGCATTACGTTGAATTCAAGTGGAGTACAATTAGTTTTAGTTGCATTTGAAGAGAATATATGCAATTAGACTTTAATCGTGTCTATATGAAGTTTTTTAACATAATACCATGATTACACTCCTAATGTTTGCTATATGGATGTATTTTTATCGAAAATTGATATTTAGTCATATATTAGGAGCATTTGATTGCATTTTAATGAAATACCTATAATTACACATCAATTTGTCACTATATCGTTCAATTTTAAGAGAATAGGCTCTTTTAGGGTCTGATTTATGCCATATCGATGAATTTGAGTTGAATAGTTATATTTTTGCATCTATTCATTGCATTACGCTGAATTCAAGTGGAGTACAATTAGTTTTAGTTGCATTTGAAGAGAATATATGTAATTTGACTTTAATCATGTCTATATGAAGTTTTTTAATATAATATCATGATTACACTCCTAATGTTTGCTATATGGATGTATTTTAATCGAAAATTGATATTTAGCCATCTATTAGGGGCATTTGATTTTATTTTAATGAAATACCTATAATTACACATCTATTTGTCGCTATATCATTTAATTTTAAGAGACTAGGCTCTTTTAGGGTCTGATTTATGCCATATCAATGAATTTGAGTTGAATAGTTATGTTTTTGCATCTATTCATTGCATTACGTCGAATTCAAGTGAATAGAATATATGCAATTTTACTTTAATCGTGTCTATATGAAGGTTTTTTAAAATAATACCATGATTACACTCCTAATGTTTG
>JAEMOT010002858.1:361362-478899 GCA_019297695.1 Apostasia ramifera | reverse complement strand
CCGTCTCCCGGAACTCTCTTTCTTTGGTGTTTCTTGGGATCCCCACATCCTACGTCAACAGCTTAGATGAGTCTCCAAAATTTTTAAATTTTCATTTAAATTTTTATTTTCTTTTTCTAATTTAATAATACTCTTTTTAAAAACAAAATACTTAATTATAGTGGGATGGACAAATCAAAGTATTTCTGATCGTCGGGCATTTTCTGTTAGGTAAATTAAATTTACCTAATGTACTAACCCGATTCCGTTCCACTGCTATAATTAAGTTATTTGGATCCTTGGTTATGTTAATTAAATTTGGGGGTGAGTAGGCCCAAACTTTAATTAACTAACCTACCAATTTTAGTTATCTCACAGAGTTTGGACAATTTAAATTATTAAATATTTTGAATTAGCTCAATTTATTATATCCAAAATCTGATCACTGAAATTTTATTTTGAGGCTTTGAAAATAAAATAACTATCAAGTACACCAGCCTCTAAATGATAAAAAAAAAACAGAAGTGAAAAAAGACACACGATGTATAGTGGTTCGGCTATTTTCTTGCCTAATCCACTCCCCTTTGTTCCTCCTTCGGGGTTCCACTATCCCAAGCTTGTTATGGCCAAGCTCAAGCCCTAATACAAGGAGGAAACCTATGCCTTTTTGGTTCAAAGGCACAAACCAATCTTTAGATCCTTTTTTACCGAGGGAAAGGAATAATCTCACCTCTCCTTTTACTTGGGGACAAGTAAGAAAAACCCCTCTCCGCGCAGGGAGACTCAAAACCAAAATCGAAAATAAAAGACAATGACCCTTATAGGTCGTACAAGAGATAAATTAACTCAATTTAAAATTTAATGAGAGCTCTATGTGCAAAGAAGCCAACTCAATTTTCTGGAGAAAATTTTAGCATTATCGTTCTCAATGTTCTGTAAAATGTAAAGAGAAGAGAAAGAGAAATCAAACTCGATGAAATATTTCAATACGATATAAAATGGAGTAAACAGAAACTTCAAATAATTTTTTAGAAAATAATGCTTAGCAAAAACATCTAAAACATTTTCTGTAGATGCAGTATTACCTAAATAGTCTACTATAAACATTTTGGAATTATTTGAATTTTGTACTATTTATAAAAATTAAAAAATCGAGACACAAATATAAATTTCCAGAGAAAATTTTGTTCACCAAAAAATTCCAAGAAAAATTTTAGATAAAATAAAAGCTCCCAGAAAGATGTAGTAAAATTTTCAAGGTATTTGGAGCTCAAATCAGTAGTACAAAAATTCATGAATCTTTAAGAAAAATCGATTCGGAGAGAAAATAGAAAATACCCGATTAAAAACACCTCCGAGGCTTTTGTTTTGGCCATCAGCCTTTGAGTTTCGGGATTCGAGCTTTGGGCTTTGGCTTTTTGGTTTGGCTTGGGCCTTCATGCTTGGGCCTTTGTGTTTCGGCATTCGGCTTTCGGCTTTCAAGTTTAGGCCTTGTGGGTTCGTGCTTGCGCTTTGGGATTTTGGCTTCAGGGTTAAGTATTTAGGCTTCTAGCTTCGACCATCGGCCTTCGAGCTTCAGGCTTTGGGATATAGTCTTCGGGCTTTGGTCTTCATGCTTGCACATGGAGGGTTCAAGCTTCAAGCTCTCGCGTCGCGTAGTATCGCACAAATGATGGACTGGGATTTCGGGATTGCGCTCGCGGTGTTGTCGCGGTGTCCTCAAAGACCCCGAGTTCTCATCGGGCCATTGTTGGGGCTATGGGCTTAAGGGTTCGAGCTACTAGCTTTAGGCTCGAGCTTGTTGGTTTTGGGCTTGGGCCTACTGACTTTGACCTTCGGCTTTCGTGCTTCTGACTAAGGTTTTTAGCCTGTAGGTTTCGGGCTTCAGGCTTCAGGCTACGAGCTTTGGGATTTCTCCTTTGGGATTTGGCTTTGGCCCTCAGGTTGTGGGATTTTTGGATAGGCCTTTAGGCTTTGGGCTTCAGGTTTGGAACTTTGGGCTTCAGCCTTTGTGCTTAACACTTTAGGCTTCGACCTTCTTGCTACGAGCTTCGGGATTTCACCTTTGGGATTAGGCTTTGGCCTTCAGGCTATGGGCTTTTGGGTTAGGCCTTTGGGCTTCAGGTTTGGGGCATTGGGCATCAGGCTTCAGCTTTTCTAGATTCGAGCTTGAGGCTATAGGCTTTGAGTTCTAAGGAAGGGACTTCAACTATTCAATCTTCTGGCTTGGGCTTTTGTGCTTTAGGCTTCGGGCTTTTGTGCTTTAGGCTTCGGGCTTTTGCCTTTAAGCATAGCGCTTGGGCCTTCGGGCTTTGAGCTCCTGGTTTCGGGTTTTTGCTTTCAACTGAAACTCCCCGGGCTTCGGGCTCCAACTTTAGGCTTGAGCCATTGGGCTTTGGCCTTCGAGCTTATAACTTCAACCATTCAGTTTCGTGCTTAAGGCATGCGCTATTGTGCTTTGAGCTTTGAGCAATGGGCTTCGGCGTTCCGGCTTTGGGCTAGGGCCTTCGGGTTTGGGGCTTCAAGGTTCGGAATTCAGAATTCGGGCTTCGGGCTTTGGACTTTTGGCTTCAAACTTATACCTTTGAACTTCGGGCTTTGTTCTTCGAGCTAGTGCGCTTTCGGGCTTCTGGCTAAGCCATTTAGTATTCTTTTATTGGCCATCGACCATTGGCCTTTGGCCATCATCCTTTGGGCTTCAGGCTATGGGCCATCTTTGGGCTTCGAGCTTTAAACATTAGCCTACATGATTGAGCTTCAAGCGTCGAGTTTCGGGATTGGACCTTTAAGATTTGGGCTTTTGGTTTCAAGCTTAGGCCTTTGGCCTTCGGGCTTTGGCATTTGGCCTTGAGGCTTCGGGCCTTGGGGTTTGGATTTCTAGCTATGGGTATTGAACGTTCGGGGTTCAGCTTTTAGGCTTTACACTTGCACCTTTGTGCTTCGATCTTTGACGTTATGGCATGGGGCTTGGTTTTCAGCCTTCAAGCTTTAGGATTCAGGCTTAGTCCTTTGGTCTGGCTTGGACCTTCGAGCATCTAGTTTCAAGTTTTGAGTTATAAGCTTAAGCTTTTGTGCTTCAAGCTTCGTGCTTCAGGCTTCAAGCCACGAGCTTGGGGCATTGAGGTTTGTACTTTCGAGTTTTGGCATTCAGGGTTCAGGCTTCAGGCTTGGGCCTTTTGGATTCAGGCTTCATGCTTCAAGCCAAAGCCATCGGGCTTTAGGCTTCAATCTCGAGCCTTTGCACCTCAGGCTTTGGCTTTTAAGCTTCGCATTTTAGGGCTTAGGCTTGCACCTTTAGGCTTTGATCACTCAGGCTTCAGGCATCAGGATTTAGTTTTTGTGCTTTATGATTCAAGCTTAGGCCTTCGAGCATTTGGCTTGGGCCTTTGGGCTTTAGGCTATTAGCTTGGGCATTTATGCTTTAGGCTTCAGGCTATAGACTTTTTATCTTCACAATTAAGGCTTGGGCCTTTTGGGGTTCGAACATCAAACTTTGGGCTGCGAGCTTTCAGCTTCGAGCTTCCTTCTTTAGGCTTCAAGCTTGGGCATACAAGCTTGGGGTTTGGGGCTACAATCTTTCGATTTCAGGCTTTGGGTTTTGGGATTTTGGCTTGGGCCTTCGGACTTTAGACCGTGAGCTTAGGCATTTGGGCTTTGAGCTTTGTGCTTTGAGCTTGAGAAACTGGGAATCGGGCTTCATCCAGTGGGCCTTCAGGCTTTGGGCTTCATGCATTGGGCTTAAGGCTTGGAACTTTTGGCTTTTGGCTTCGGGTTTCGGTCCTCGGGATTGGGCCTTTGCCATCGGGCTTCAAGGTTTGGGCTATGGGCTTTAAGTATGTGCCTTGGTGCTTTGGGATTTGGCCTCAGGCCTTTGACCTTCGGATTTTTGGTTTTGGCCTTCAAGCTTCAGGCTTTAAGCTTAGTCCTATAGGATTTGGGCTTCGGACTTTATGCTTGTGCATTTGGGCAATGGGCTTTAGGATCCATGCTCCGGGTTTTAGGCTTCAAGTTATGGCCTTCGAGTGGGTTTAGGCCTCACACATTGAGCTTGGGCCTTTGGGCTTCTGGCGTTGGACTACGAGCTTTGAGCTTTAGGCTTTGGGCAAGGATCTTCGGGGTTTAGTCTTTAGGCTTTCCTTCATGCTTGGGACACTGGCCACTTAATTTGGTGAAGCAAGCATGGTCCTTCGGCCTTCGGGCTTTGAGATTAGACCATCAGCCCACTGGCTTTTAGCTACGGGCTTTGGACTTCAGCCTTTGGCCTTCAAGGTTAGACCTTTGGCCTTCGGCTTTCAGGTTTTGGTGTTTATCCTTCGACCTTTAGGCATGAGTCTTCAGGTTTCCGACTTTAAGCTTCAGCTTTTGGGCATCGTGCTTGGTACTTTGGGCATCGTGCTTGGTACTTTGGGCTTAGGCTTTTGTGCTTCAAGTTTCAACCATCGGCCTTCAGGCATTGTGATCTCGCCTTAGAACTTTGTGCGTCTGGCATCGTGCTTTGGTTTTCATGCTTTGGGCTTCAGGCATTGGGCATTGGGTCAAAGATTCGAGCTTTAAGCTTTGATTTTCGGGCTTTATGTTTTGAGCTAAGGCTTGGGCCTTCAGAGTTGAGGCTTTAGGCATGGGCCTTCGGGTTCAGGCTTCGTGCTTCGAGCTAAGGCCTTCGATCTTCAGGCTTCAATCTTGGGCCCTCAAACTTCGGGATTTGGCTTTCAGGCTTTGTAATTCAAAGTTTAGGCTTGCGCCAATGGGCTTTGATCTTCATAGTTAGGGATTGAAACTTGGGTTCTCAGGCTTCAGGCTTCAAGCTTCAGTTGTTGGCATTTGTGCTACATGATTCAGGCATAGGCCTTTGGGCTTCTGGCTGGGACCTTTGGGCTTCTTCTATGAGCTTGGCTAGGAATGGCAATTGGGTGGGTTTGGGTTGGATTTATAAATACTTATACTCGACCCTATAAACCCGACCTGCTATATATTATTCATTACTCATACTCTATACCAGTTTTCGCCTTACCCCGGTCTGCCCTTATTCTAGTTTTCACAAATCCATACCCACCCCGCCCCGTTTCCTCACTAATATTAATGAAAATTAAATTATTTTATTCTATTTGAAACAATAAAAATTATAGTCATATGGTAAATATTACACTATAAAAGCAAGGTCTTATATTTCTTCATTTTCAATACACTCTTTTTATTTGACTTTATATAAGCCTATATAAAAATAGATAAAAATATATACATAACGGGGCAGGGCGGGGTTGGTTGCGGGTCGCGGGTAAAATTTTAGTACCCATACCCGTCCCATTAGGGGTGGGTCGGGGCGGTTTAATCGGGTATGAGTACAAATTGCCACCCCTAAGCTTGGCGTTTATGCTTTAGACTTTAGGCTATAGGCCTTTCTTGTTCGCAATTAAGGCTTGTGCCTCTAGGGTTCAGACATCAAGTTCGAGGATTCGGGCTTTGGGCTTTTGGCTTGGGCCTTCGGGCTTGGGATTTTCAGCGTTGGGGTTCCTGCTTTTGGCTTAAGACTTGGGCGTACGAACTTTGAGTTTGAGTTTATAAGCATTCAGATTCAAGCTTTGGGTTTGGGAACTTGGGCTTCGGGATTTTGGCTTGGGTCTTTGGACTTCAAACCGTGAGCATTGTCTTTCGGCCTTTGAGCTTTGTGATTTGAGCTTGAGCAATCGGGCATCGAGCTTCGAAGTTGGGCCATCAGGCTTTTGGCTTCGTGCATCAGGCTTAAGGCATGGGGACTTCAACCTACGAGCTTGGGCCTTCTAAATTTTGGCTTCGGGCATCGGGCTATGGGATCGAGCCTTTTGCCATGAGCTCCAAGCTTGGGCCTTCACACATCTAGCTTGGGCTTTTGGGCTTCGGGCATAGGACTACGAGCTTTGAGCTTCATGCTTAGGCCTTCAGGCTTCAAGCGTGGGGCATGGATCTTCAAGCCTGAAGCCTTAAGCCCATTGGCCGAAGGCCGAAGCACGAAGCTTGAAGCCCAAAGCCTGAAGAAACAAGCCTAAATCCCAAAGCATAAAGGCCCAAGATTGAAGCTCAAATTTCAAGACTTGAATGCCCAAGCTAGAAGACTTAATCCCAAAGCTTGAAGTCCTACATTCGAATGTGCTTTCCCGAAGCCTGAAGCCCGAAGCTTGAATCCCGAATCATGAAGCCTATAGGACCAAGTTTGAATTCCAAAGCTTAAAGGACTAAGCCCAAAGGCCAAAGCCTCAAGCCCCAAGCCACATTCTTAAAGGTCTAAGCCCATAGCCTGAAGCTTGAAGCTCGAATTCCAAAAAGGCAAGCGGGGTCTCCTATCAATATTTGGAATCTTTTCATATGCCTACTTGGCTAGCTGAGGGCTTGAAGGCCTGCTCATAACCTTAGGGCATCCCTGCTATCTCCTTATGATGCAAGTCCCCCCTAAGCAGAGTTCCTTCGCCTCCTACTAGAATCTGCCACCCTAACAGAGGTCAACTCAGGCTTAAAGTACAAACATCACTTACGATGTTTCAGACGATCTGTCCTTCTGGCAATGGGTCAGATAACTCCTCCTAGGCAGGATCTCTACTATTATCATTACTTCTTTCCTATGCAGATTTGTAACGGAGTATGGTTTTAAGTTAAAGCTCTAAATGTATTTTTTGCCAATCAGCCTATGCCACAAGTACGAACATCAATTACGATATTTTAGACAATCTGTCCTTTTGGCATCAAGTCAGATGACTCCTCCTAAGCAGGATCACTATTATCATTAATTCTCTCCTGTGCAAATATGCAAAAAAATGTGATCTTAAACTTAATCTCAAGAGGTACTCTATATATGGAGGTCATTCTAGCAGATTGGTTTTTAAGTCAGACTATGTTCCATCAAAGTTTCGAACACAGTATATAATCATCCAAGGTACCTGTTCATCTTGCATTACAAAAGATAGGTTTGTAAATGAAGCTTCTCATTCATTCATTTTTGAATTACAAAATTGAGGTTACATTCACTCATTTTTACATCAGAGCGGGTTGATCTTCACTAGCCTTATCCAAAAGATCAAACATCTGTTGGATAAAATCATCAGTCAAGTCCAACCCCTCTTCCTTATAAATTGAATCAGTGGCTAGGCATGGAATGGGCTCCACTTCCGCAAGGTTATTCGCAGTGATCTTGCCCTCTCGAATTAAAGTGGAGACCAAGCCTTTCTAAGTTCTCTTGATTCCCTCTAAACTCTCTTTCCTACAGGGCAAGCTTATTTTGTAGGCCTCATAGTTGCCGCAGATCTCACAGTAATGGTGGCTTCTTGGTCTTTAGAGATCTTGTCCAGCCTCTCCTGCGGAGCCTTATTATCAACCTTCAATGCTGCTATTGCGGACTTGTATACTATGAACTCCTCTTATAGTTTAGCCTTCTCCTCTTGTAAAGCATCATGCTGAGAAGACTTTGCTTGAAGTTGGACCTTCAGAGCTTCTATTTCTTCGGCTTGCTACTAAATCTGGCATCCCTACTTGATTACTTGCTCATTTGTTTGCATGGTTCTATTCAGAAATAAGGGCAGACGATCAAGTGCCCAAAAAATAGAATAGAGTTAATACATCTCAACCAAGCAGTTATCAAGAGGATAAAGAGTTCTATGAGAAACCCTTACAGCAACCATCCTATTGGTGATGCTGGCAAAGGCATCCGTCATCAAGGTTTTCTCAATCCTCTCCTCTAGGTCTTTTGTGATCAAGCCACCTCCTATCACCAGCCCCATAACCCCTAGGATGACGAGGCTTCATCCAAATGATTGCTGAGAAAGTATCGTTAATCTCTTTTCATTCCCCAATATTTCCACAACAATCTTTACGCTATCATCCCCGAACTGTCCGGTGAAATTGGCACAATAAGGGGCTCCATGCTTCGTTGCTACTCATGTGCTCCCATGGCAGTCGACTGTTCTTCCTTTGTGGCCTTCCGCTTCTTTGAATCTCTCTGAACTCCGGCTGTGGAGCGAGCATCATGTCGTATTCCACTTGTGCCCAGTATACACACACCGCCCCTTCAGGAGGTCTATTTGGTCGGAAATCGGTGGTAGGCTTGATGACTGTGAGGCTGGGATTCCCTCTAAACCCCCTTATTGTGTTGAGCACTTCGTGCTCCATCTGGATACTCTCTAGATAGCTAGAGTCGCTCTGGAACTATTCGGCTAGCTCAGCCCACTTAATCTCTCTTCCCCCTATGGTAAGGCTTGGCGATGAATGAGTACAAGAGGGATTTTCAGGTTTGAGATAGGGGCTAAGCGTTTCAAACATCCCTTCTCGAACTAAGGCTTTATGGGAAACAATTGTGACACTTCACCTTCTTGAGGAAATCCTCCCATTGAGATTTGCCTAAACCCCTCCTCATCAGAAAAGCACACCCTCCAATGACTTTTTGAAGCTTCCTTTTCTCTGATCGTTCCTTCAAATGTGTTGATAATGAGTCTGAGGATAAGAAGGAAAGGAAGGAAGCAAATCATTCTCAGCTATTGGGGCGAGCTTGTTGCTGCATTTCAGGAGTACTTTGGCCTTCATTAGGACATCTGCGGGGAGAGGCGAGCTGATACCCCAAGCCGGTGTAGGCACCTGTGGGGGGAATCTCCCCTGAACCATAGCTCTCAGTGTCGAAAGAACCTATCTGGACCCTTGGGGCCATAGAAAGGAAGAACGGCTGGACCTCTGATATTTCCCTGGTTCAGAATACTCACAAAAACCGGTGTTTGCAGGAGAACATCGAAGGCTGCTTGGCTCTTCACGTGCTGACCTACGGCTAAGGCGCTAATGATGTTCACCGCTCTCCTCACTGCCTCCTCTAGGTCCTCAATACGTCCCTCCATCCCATGCCATTATTTAACAGGGCACACATGGAGCGCATCTCAGACTTCAGCAGCTCGTCTCGGAGATGGGTCTCGAAGGCCATTTGCTTTGCCTTGGACTCTACTTCCTTGGCATCTATGACCTCGCCCCAGAGCATATTTCTCTCTCTTCTCAAAGCCTCTTTTTCAATATCTATTTCCTTTATTCTTTTCTGGAGATCCTTGACATGGGCAGAATGGGCCTGGCCTATATTCAATATAGCGCAGTGGAACTCTCCCCTTGCAACCTCGGCTTTGCCTGCCCATTCCGCGTTCTTATGAGTTATGGAGGCCAACTTGTCCTCCAAGTCGTGTAACCTCCTTAACTCCTCATCCTAGCTAGTTCGGGATTATTTTGTGGCCGCCGCCAAAGCCTTCTCCAGCTCCACTATCCTCTTAAGATAGCACATTTTTCTCTCCTTAATCTTTTTATTTATACTATTTACCACATCCACCATTTGGAAGGTATCTCTCAAGATCTTTTCCTCTCCTCTTCTTATCTCAGGGGCAGCCCGGGGAACCACCTCCTCCTTCTTAATATCCTCCTCCATCTTGCCTTCTTCTCTCTTCCTTCCCTTCTCTTCTTACTTCTCATCACCTCGAGCACTCGCCAAAAGAAGACAAGGAAAGGAAGGCCTCCTTGCCATAGAAGGAGGAGGCACTGACTTAGTAAGGGGAGCAAGGCCGCAAACCATCAGGGGCGTTTTCGTTAGCTCCCTCGCAAGCATAACCCCTACCTTAGGAAGGAAGTGCTCAATGTTCTCATCTTTGAATAGGATCTTCCCTGGGTTGAGGCTTTCTCCCACGAGCGTCTAATGCACTACACTCAGCTCCTTCTGCCCTTCAGCCTTTAGAGGCACCCTGACCAGCAAGTCAGAGATGTTCACCACCTCTGTCGCATTCTCCTTATTTGCAGGTTCCTATGCAGACTCCAGAATTTGCACCTAAACCCTGGTAACCTTGGCCTACGGTGTCTCCCCTGACAGAGCTATAGCCGAAGCACCACAATAGTCTCCTCAACCGCTGATCCTGGTGACCCATCAGACGGTTCTAAGATTCTCTTCTTCTTCGGAGGAGAGGAGCCGGATGGAGGGTTGCTAGCCCTCTTCTTCTTTAGAGGAAGACCCGACAGAATCTTCCACTTGTCGCTCCCCGCTATCTCTCTTACAAATCTACTCCATTTCTTATAGGATTTTCAAAAATGTTAGAGGAGAATGCGAATCAGCAGGGCCCCACTCTGGCTTTATCCTGACAGGCCTTGGGTAGCGCATCCACATCGCGATAGTTCACATTCTAGAACCCATATTAATGTTCGCGCCCTGACAATGTGGTGGGCTAATGTTAACATGAGGTTCCAGCGCTGCATCTCGGCCGTACATATGGCGCCATGAGTATTAACCTTTTTATCATTTTTAATATTATTCTTGTAGGTCGCTAGCCTCGGCCACAAGGATACGGTCAAACCCTGATCCCGATAATTCAAGGCCATTTCCTTGCAAACATCGATAATAATGTGTCTTAGCTACATCTGTCAAACCAAAGATCTATGTGCTTCAGCCATCGCAGACCCTTAGAAGAATTACTAGTATCAAGAAATAAAGTTCTCCTTCCACTACTTTCAGCTTCTTCCGTGACCGACAGCTGTAGGATCACCAATGTGGACTCAGCAATTAAATATTTTACTCTCTTCCGGCAAACTCGGACTGAGCTCTACTACCTCCTGCCTATAAAAGTCTTTGAACAAGTTTCAGGTGGGAAGGGAGAGGAGGCAGAAAAAAGGGTTGGATCAGCAATATCTTTATCCTTCTGTCATACTTGTACTAGAGCTTAAGATAAGAAAGCACTTTCTCTCTTTCTCTCTTTCTCTCTCTCTCTCTCTCTCTTTTATATTGTACTGGTCTTTACGACCACCCCCTTTCTATACTACTGAAATTATCTCGCTGATCGCTCAATGGATGTAGGAAATCTTCTCCCTGAACCATCTTAAATCTTTCTATACTATTTTGTATGTGTATTACTCTTATTTAAGCCTTAATCATCTAGCTTAGCTCTCTGCGTGCTGCATTTCTCGGGACTCTCTCGAATGCTGAAACCCGAATCCCGAAGGCCAAAAGCTCAACATCAAAAGGTCAAAGACACAAGACCGAGCCTGAAAACATGAATGTCGAAGCTCGAACCCAATGTTTAGGGCCCAAATTCCAAAGATCAATCCTATAGCTCGAATACCCTAGCACAAATTTCTGAAGCCTAAAGTTTAAATCCCAAAGTCTGAATGCCCATGCTCAAAGTCCGAAGTATGAAGCCTAAACATTAATGGCCCAGGCCCAAAGCTCATCGCCCAAAGCCCAAAACCTGAAGCCCGAGTCTAGAATCTTATAGCACAAACTACAAATACTAGAAGAAAATATGCATTATACAGCGAATATTACAAAGCGGTTGATCAAATCAACCGCTTTAAAAAAGGATGGCGAGACCTTTTACAGCGGTTGCTTTAGGCAACCGCTGTAAAGTAGTTATGTTTTACAGTGGTTGACCAAGTCAACCGCTGTAAAATTTCTTTTATAGCAGTTGACTTGGTCAACCGCTGTAAAAAATAATGCCCAAAAAAACAAATCTGGCGCTGTCGGGGCCGTCTGTCACTCTCTATTCTTTGCACTAGCGTAGCTTGCCGACGATCGAGTGGCCTCCTCTTCGCTGTTCATCGTTCCTCACCGACGACTCCACTTCGCTGTTCATCGTTCCTCGCCGACGACTCCACCTCATTGTCGACTCCACACCACCGACAGTCACTTCATTTTTTCAGTAAATCTTGAAACTCACTGTCATTCCCTCATGTTCTCTGATCTTTGCACTAGAGCAGCTAGTCAACAAGTGGCCTACTCACTGAGGACTCCACTTCGCTGTTGATCCTTCCTCGCCAACGACTCCACTTCACTGTTCATCATTCCTCGCCGACGACTCCACCTCATTGTCGACTCCACACTACCGACAGTCACTTCATTTATTCAGTAAATCTTGAAACTCACTGTCATTCCCTCGTGTTCTCTGATCTTTGCACTAGTGTAGCTAGTCGACGAGTGGCCTACTCACTGAGGACTCCACTTCGCTGTTGATCCTTCCTCTCCGACAACTCCACACCATCGACGGTTACTTCATTTCTTCAGTAAATCTTGAAATTCACTGTTGTTCCCTCATGTAACATGTTGATATTTTTTGAGTTTGTTTTTTCATTTTATTATTGTTCTACTTTTTTTTACTTCCTCTCAACCCTCCCATAGACTTCAATCGAATTATGCATTTGATCTTAGTGAATGAATAGCCTGATCAGTTATGTTCAGTGAGCCTTCTGCTGCTAACAGATGTTCACTAGACTCCGGCCGGGCTCAGTTCAATCCAACAATAGTCGACTAGATTCAAGTTGCAGTTTGAACCTCTTACTAAGTTTGATGAGTTAGATTTGTATGGTAGCAAAGTAGTTTGGGTTAGAGTTGACCTGAGTAGATAATTTCTTATTTTTTTAGAAGATTAATTCCTTTAAATAGATTATGTGATGACCCGTGATCAAAAATAGTAAAGAGTGACCGCCAAGTGATGTTTGAATATATATTTTTTAATTTTGTGTTCTTTTTATTTTAAATATATTTTTAAATTTTATCATCTTTAAAAGTAATAATCTAGATTATGGTATATATGTGTATATGTGTGTAATTATTATAGGAAATTAATCAATGGATCGGTCATGGATGAGAATGGATAGACGATCATTTGAATATAGCAATGGAGTCAAAAATTTCATAGAGTTTGCATTGAATAATTCAATTTCTTCTCAAGAAAATATGAGGTGTCCGTGTTTGAAATGTGGTAATATGAAACTTTTCAGTGCATCTACAGGGAAAGATCACCTTTTCTTTCACGAAATTGACGTGACCTATGAACGGTGAATTTGGCATGGGGAAGCTCCAAGAATTGAAAATATTAACAGGCCAAGAAGTTCTTCAACAGTTAATCCGGATATTGATATGAACGTTGAAGACACAATAGAAGAGGATAGACTGGATGAATTAATTAAGAATATTGATAATTTTACTCGTAAACTTGAACAATTTGAAGAATTTTTAGAAGATGCTAGAATACTTTTATTTCCCGGTTGCAATAACTTCACCAAACTTTCAGCATTAATGCGATTGTATAATTTGAAGGCAGCTAATGGATGGAGCAATAAAGATTTTTCTGATTTATTACAGTTATTGAAAGAAATGTTACCTGCACCAAATCAACTTCTGATTTCAACATATGAGGCAAAGAAGATAATTTGTAAATTAGGGATGAACTATGAAAAAATCAATGCATGCCCTAACGATTGTGTTTTATATAGAAATGAATATATTGATTTAAATCAGTGTCCACAATGTGAAAAATCAAGATGGAAGTTATGTGCAGATGGCACTAAGGAAAAGCATGGTATTCCAGCAAAAGTTATGAGGTATTTGCCACCTATACCACGTTTTATGCGATTATTTCGTAATGAAGAATATGCAAAGAATCTTACATGGCAGGCTGATGGTGAAGGTCGCATATGTGATCGGATGATGCGACACCCAGCAGGCTCAGCGCAATGGAAATCTTTTGATTTTATGTATGAAGATTTTGCCGAAGATCTTAGAAACTTAAGACTTGGGCTGTGTACTGATGGATTCAATCCGCATAGTGTTCAGAGCAGTCAGCACAGTTGTTGGCCAGTTTTTTTAATTATATACAATTTGCCACCCAATTTATATATGAAGCGCAAATTCATTATGCTAACTACGTTAATATCTAGACCGAAGCAGCCTGGTTGTAAAATTGATATTTATCTTGCACCTCTGATTGATGATTTGAAGAAATTATGAAAAAAAAAGTGTAGAAATATATGATGCTTTTCGTCATAAGACATTCATATTAAGAGCAGCACTTATGTGGACTGTGAATGATTATCCAGCTTATGATAATTTGGCAGGTTGTACTGTTAAAGGTTATTATGTATGTGTCATTTGTGGTGATAAAACTAATACAGAATATCTAAAACATGGCAGAAAAATTTGCTACATGTGCCATAGAAAGTGGTTGCCTATGAAACATTCTTTTCGGAAAAACAAAAAAGTTTTTAATGGTTATGTTGAGTTTGAAAAGCCGCCACGTCCATTTAGTGGAAAAGAATTGGTACAACAACTTGATACTATAGCTGATAGACTGCCAGCAATAAACTGTTGAAAAAGAAAATCTATACTATTTGAACTTGAGTATTGGGAGTCTTTATATATACGATATAATTTAGATGTTATGTATATAGAGAAAAATATATGCGATAATATTATTGGAATTTTGTTGAATATTTTAGGTAAAAGTAAAGATGACCTCAATACATGATTAGACATGATGGATATGGGGATTAGACAGCAGCTTGCTCCTAAAGTCCAAGAAAATAGAACATTTCTTCCACATGCTTGTTACACTCTCACTAAAGAGGAAAGAAAAAGATTCTGTAGATTTTTGTATAAATTAAAGGTGCCTGAAGGATACTCCTCAAATATTAGAAGTCGTATAAATCTGAAGGATTGTAAGTTGATTAATTTGAAATCGCATGATTGTCACGTCTTAATGCAACAATTGTTACCAATTGCAATTACGAAAATATGCATCTTCTTCAATTCGTTATGTGCAAAAGTGGCGGATCCCTGTAATTTAGATGCTCTTCAAAGTAATTTAATTGAAACTCTATGTGAGTTAGAGATGTTTTTTTCTCCACATTTTTTTGACGTCATGGTACATTTGACTGTCCACTTAGTAATAGAGGTAAAATTATGTGGGCCTGTTTTTATGCGATGGATGTATCCTTTTGAGCGTTACATGAAAATGTTAAAAGGATATGTTCGTAATCGCTATAGGCCTGAGGCATGTATTATTGAAAGCTATGTGGCAGAAGAGATAGTGAAGTATTGTACTGAATATATACATGATGTTAATCCAATTGGAATTCCGATTGACCATAATCTACCTAATAAATTTGGAAAGGGCCTAAGCACTGATAAGCCTAAAATTATTGATCTGAACTTATTGAAGCAAGCACATTTATATGTTCTGCGCAATACTGCAATAATTGATCCGTACATTGAAAAGCACATGGAACAGTTAAGGATAGAAAATCCTTTACATTCTAGGGATGAAGTGTGAATTCAGAATAAACATATCAAAGAGTTCATCAAATGGTTTGAAAATTATATTTTTACATTATTACAAGGACCTGATGGTGTTATGTTGGATAAGTCATTGAAATATTTATCATTTTCACCAAATCGTTGTGTCCTTAAGTATGATGGATATTATATTAGCGGATATCGATTTTCTACTAAAAATCATGACAATAAACGAGCAGCTCAAAATAGTGGAGTTTCTTTGGTAGCTCAAACAATGCAAATATAAAGTGCCAAAGACAAAAATCCGCATACGGGTGATTTATGCTACTATGGTGTTATTGAAGAAATATGGGAAATCGATTACATTGATTTTTGTCTTCCTATTTTCAAATGTACATGGGTCGACAGTAATGGTGGAAGCAAGGTTGATGAAAATGGCTTTACATTGATTAACTTCAATCGCATTGGCCATAGAGATGATTATTTTATTCTTGCGAATCAGGCTAAACAAGTCTTTTATGTTCAAGATCCTAGTAATTCTCAGTGGTCAGTCATTCTAACTTATAATCCAAGATTTTTGATGGAAGAACATGATAACGATATTACTTCACAAGAAATATTCGTATTCACAAGAAGCATATGTAAGAATGTATGTGATAATTTTGACGATATACCTAATTATCACATTGAAGATGAAGGTGAGATCGAGTTAGATATTACTGGGAAAAGAAGAAATAAGAAGAGAAAGAAATTAAAAAAACTAATTTATAGGTAATATTATTTTATTAAATATATACAGTATTTTATAGAATAAAATATTATTTTATAATTCTAACAGATATTTATTTCAGACGCTGATTTGCTACTTCGATCTTATTTATTGCTGGTTCTAACGATAACTACCTTACTTAATTGGTATGTCTCTCTGTATACTTTATTATTTCAATGATTATAATTTTATATTGCTAACAAGTATAATTTCATATTTCTATTTTACAGATTATTAATGGCAGATCAACAACCATCTTCTGCTCCTAAAAAAAAGAGAGGAATAACTCAATTAACAAAGTTGATTAAGAGCAGACAATCAGGAAAAATTATTATTTAGTTGGAGAATGGTAAGCCTATACTTGAAAAAGAAGCTGATCAATTGATGAGTATGTATGGGCTTGTGGTAAGAAATAATGCCCCTATCTCGTACATTAAGTGGCGTGAGGTTCTAAAATTAAATAAATAGAAAATTTGGACAGAATTATCTGAAAGTCAAATTATATTAGTACTTTCATTTATTCAAAAATAAAGAAATGTACTAATTATTTTACTCAACTTATGGTATCGATGAGATAAAAGATCAATTATTTGTACAAATGGGTATTATGTGGAGAAATTGGAAGTCCCATATGTATAGAATATTTATCGAGCCAGTAGAGGGTGATGCTCGATATATTATTCCTGAGGAGTATAAGACTATGATTAATCAGTAAGAGTGGGTGATTTTATCAAAGCTCGCACGAGTGATGAGTTTTTGGTAAACTTCTATAATTATATCTTAATTAAGTTTCAACTAAGAACTTATTTTTATAGTGTGCATTTTCCATAATCAATATTTAACTTCAATTTTAGGTTAAAAGTGCTGCAGCTAAAGAAAGTGCAAAAGCCTAGAAGTACTTTCACACTACCTCAAGGAAAGGATACGCAGGTCTAGAATATGAAATGGTATGAGAATTCAATTTAGATTCACTTTAGTTCTAAGATTCAGTGATAAACTTATATTTTTTTGTCTTCTACAGCAAAAAGAATCTGGCTGTGAGGAATCTATCTCAAGAGCCGACTTATGGATTGCTGCACACAAAAAAAAGGATGGTCAATTTATTAACATGCCATCACAAGAAGCAGTAAATCAAATGATAATTATCTTCTATATTAGTATTACTTTGAGGGCAGCAATCCATTTGTAGGGTGTTACTCACTTTGAGGGCAGGGATGATGAAGTCTCCAGGGTCCTTGGTCAGGAGCATCCGGTAAGAGTTCGAGTTGGTGGAAGATTTGAGACAATAACAACATACTTTAAAGATAATAGAAGGGGCAAAGGCATTGCTAGAAATGCTGAGATCCAAGAGTTAAGGACAAAGATGAGTCATGTTTGGGAAGAAATGGCTGAAATGAGAGCTGCAATGAATAGATGGGGCAGCTATGGGGCATATCAGGCTAGCCATCATGCTAGTCCTGATCTGGTAAATGCTCCAATAAGAAGCATGGGAGGCTCAGATGTGGACATGAGTCCAAGTCAGCCGCCACCACTATCTGAGGTAATAAATATTCTTATAATTATTATGTATGAATAATAATGCAATATCATTTATTTTTAATAATTATTATTTGTAGGGATCACCATGCCTGATTGCGTCGATGCAACCAAATAATATCGTTGCATGTGGAAGGGTGATTAATCCAGGTGGGTCAGGCGTGATTGTACATAATGTACCGTTAGGCCACGGTATATGCAGTGTATCTATTGATCATGTTATAGATAGTTCTGCCCCACTTCCTTTTCCTGTTGATGAGTGTTATATAATCGGGCAAGCTATTGAGTATATTATGCCTTGGCCTTTATATCTTATTTCTCATGATAGGGTATATATTTCGTAACTTTAATTTTTATTATTATTTTTGTCAATATTTAATTTTTTTGTCAATACAGAAAAAAATAAAAAATGTGAAAAACATATCACAAACCTCAAAAGACTCTACAATGCGTAGCAATCAGGTAAAATATATGTAACTATTTTATATCTCAAATATAATTTAAGTAATTATTGTTTATATTAATTTTTTTTCCAGCAACAACAGCACACCAATCTACCTAATACGTAAGTATTTTACATATATACATGTAATTGACATTGCAATAATAATCAAATTATTTTTTCAATAGCTCCATTACTCGTTTTGGAATGGAACACCTTAATAAGCAAAATCTCAAAGTAAAAGTGAACACAATTAAGGTATTGCTTTTAATTAATTTTTGTTTTAACTAATATAATTTTTAAATGCTTTATACTTAAAGAATAATATTTTGTTGTTAAAGCAATGTCCAAGACAAAAGGATAACATTCAATGTGGATATTTTATCCTTCATTATATACGAGAGATTATTCATTCGAGAGTTACGAGTATCCAAATGGATGTATGTAATAAATATTTTTTTAGAAATTTATTTTATTAGCACATTTTATTTTTCTATAATATAACTAATATTAGTTTTCTTTATTTGCAGTTTTTTGGAAATAATGTGACTTATAGTGACACTGAAATAGATCAAGTTCGTGAAAAACTTGCTGAATACATATGTGATTCGTGGCACTTATGGGATGATATATTATTTATAAATTCGACAATAGTACATATATTGTAATGTACTAAATCTTTAAAAAGTTTTAATCTAATACATTTTAAATGATAATGCAGGTGTACATCGTTAATTATATTTTTTATAAATTCTTCAAATAGGTATAGTTCTTATTGTTCATTTTGAGTATGTATGCAACCTCTAGATATATAGTGTACTTGTGATTTCTAGCTTTGTGATTGATATTGTTAATTTTGATCCAAATGCAACTTGAAGCCCTGCATCCTGAGGTTTATAGAAGTGTGCATGAGTATGGTGGTAAATTGATCTTTAAGTTGTGACAGATATACAAATTTAACTGTATAAAATTTTGGCACAAAAATTGTGATATTAATATTATTTTACATGGCATTTTTTGATTATATCAAGGTGCCAGCAATCACGTGAGCAGCGTAGTCTGATGAAAGCAACTGTTATGATTCGCAGGCTAGCTACATATATGCATGTTCTTTCGGACCTCCCTGTGAAGCGTAGGCAGTACGTATGTAATTAATTGTGCATATTTAAGTTATACAATTTTTTATTTGATGTAATATTTATAATTTCTTGATTGTGTGTATATATGTGAGTGTGGAAGGGGGTAAATTGCTTTCCTAAAATGTTGGTTAAACTGATTCAATTGCTTTCTTGAAATATTGATTAT
The DNA here is from genome assembly GCA_019297695.1 of Apostasia ramifera. Classification (NCBI taxonomy): domain Eukaryota; kingdom Viridiplantae; phylum Streptophyta; class Magnoliopsida; order Asparagales; family Orchidaceae; genus Apostasia; species Apostasia ramifera. The sequence continues at coordinate 459,831 of JAEMOT010002858.1, read as the reverse complement.
ACCTTAATTGATTGAGAATTTGAATGCTGAGAACATCCTAAAATAATTGAATTCTATAATTCTTATTTTGCTTTGATTATTTGATATATTCATTAATGTGATTTAAGATTCTTCCTTAATAGTGAGAATGTTGTACTGCAGGTTTTAAATAATTTCATAATTTACTAATTTTTTGTAAAAAAAAAATAACATATACAACGGTTGTTCAAGACAACCGCTGTAACAGATTATGCTTTTACAACGGTTGTTTAAGACAACCGCTGTAAAACAAACAGCTTTTACAGCGATTGTCTTAAACAACCGCGGTAAAAGATTAATCGTTTACAGCGTTGTCTTAAACAACCGCTGTAAAAGGCCACACCTTTTACAGCACTCGCATAGAAAGCAGTTTGTTTGCGGCCTTTTACAGCGGTTTTTAACCGCTGTAAAAGACCAATATTCTACTAGTGAAAGATCGAAGGCCAAAAGCCGAAGGCCCAATGCCGAAGCCTAAAGCCAAAAGGTCTAAGCCAAAAGCCATAGCCTGAAGACCGAAGCTCGAAGCACAAAGTTCAAAGGCCAATGCTTGAATCCTGAACCCCAAACACCAAAAGTCTAAGCCCAAAGCCCGAAGCTTTAATCCCAAAGATTCAAACTCAAAGGCCAAAGGCCCAAGCCCAAAATACAAAGCATAAATCCTAAAGCCCAAATGCCCAAGCCTGAAGCTTGAAGCCCAAAGCGCAAAATCCCATGCCTGAAGCTCAAATCTCGATGGCTGCTGCTTGAATTCTATTTGTGCAAGCATGAAGACCGAAGCCCGAAGACCGTTGCTGAAGGCCTGAAGCTGGAAGGCCGAAGGCTGTTGGCCGAAGCTAAAAGCCCAAATTCTTAAGCCTGATGGCCAAAGCCAGAAGCCTAAAGACCTAAGTTTGAAGCCAAAAGCTTGAAGGCCTTAACTCGAAGGCTCAAGCCCGAAGCTCGAATACCCGAAGGCCAAAAGCTCAACCTTGAAGGTCCAAGATAAAACCCAAAGCCCAATCTCGAAGCCCTAAGGCTCAAGCATAATTCTCGGAGTCTAAAGCTCAAATCCTAAAGCCAAAAACCCGTACCACAAATTCTAAATACCAAAGCCTCAGTCCCAAAATCGGAAGGCTAAATCTGGAATATCGAAGCACAATCCACTAAACACCAAGCCTAAATGCTGAAGCGTGATGGCCTAAACCCGAAGGCCAAAGTTGGATAGACGAATGACCAACCTCGAAGCCGGAAACCCAATGCCCAAAACCCAAGCCTAAAGGGTCATGCCCAAAGCCCGAAGGGTCACGCCCAAAGCCTGAAGCTTGCAGTCCCAGGCTCAAATCCCAATAGAAAAAGCCCCACTCCCATAACCTGAAGGCCTAAGCTTGATGCCTAAATCCTAAAGCATGAAGACCGATGCTGCAAAACAAAAGATCGAAGGTCCATGCCCAAATCCTAGAACAGGAAGGCCAAAGCCTAAACCCTAAAGCTTAAATCTGAAAGCCCCAAGTGAACTTCGAAACTCGCCTAAACAACGAAGGCTCAAGCCCACAGCTCAATGCCCAAAGCCCAAAGCCCAAAGCCTGATGTTGGAACTAGAGTTTTATGTCCCGAAGCACAAAGTTCGAAGGCCAAAGGCCCAATGCCGAAGCCTAAAGCATAAAGGGTCAGCCCCAAGCCTAAAGCTGAAAAGCCCAAGCTCGAGACCAAAGGTTTAGGCTTGAATCCCAAAGCTCGAAGTTGGAAGGCCGAATCCTGAAGCCTAAAGCCTGAAATCTCGAAGCTTCAAACTCATATGCCAAAGGCTGAAGTTTAAAAAACAAAGCATGAAGCCTAAAACCCAAATGCCAAAGCATGAAGCGTAAAGCACAATGCACAAAAGACCATGCCTAAGGTTCAAATCCTAATGCTTGAATAAGCTTGCAGACTGAATGTCGTAGCCCGAAGCCTGAAGCTCGAAGGCTGAAGGCAAATTATTGAAGCTAGAAGCCCAAATTCCTAAGCCTGAAGCCAAAAGCCCGAATGCCCAAGCGTGAAGCCACAAGGCCTAAATACGAAGCCCGAATCCCGAAGGCCCAAGCTTGAAGACTGAAGCACGACAACAGAATGCATAAGCTTGAATTCCAAATCTCAAAGCCTGAACCCTAAATACCGAAAGACTAGGCCCGAAGCCCCAAGCTTAAATCCCAAAGCTTCAAACTCAAAGGTGAAAGGCCCAAGCCTAAAATAAAAGGCACGAAGCCTAATGCCCAAGTGCTCAAGCCTAATGTTTGAAGCCCAAAGCGCAAAAGCCAACGCTAGAAGCTCGAATCCTGGTGGCCTAATCCTGAAGCTTGAACCCTCTATGTGCAAGCTTGAAGACCGAAGCCAGAAGAATGTAGCCAGAAGGCCAAAACGTGAAGTTTGAAGCCCAAAGGCCTAAGCCCAAAGGCCCCATCCCATAGGCCCACGCCAAAACTTGAAGTCCTGAGCTCTAAGCCATAAGGCCTAAACTCGAACTCTCGTGTAAAGCTTGAAGCCTGAAGGCCAAAGTTAAGTGTTAAAAGGTCGAAGACCCAATACTGTGCCCGAAAGCACGAAGATCAAAGCTCAAACCCAAAGCTCGAAGCCCCCAACATGAAGTCCCAAGCCTAAAGCCCGAAGCCCAAATCCTGAAACTTGAAGGCCCAAGACAGAAGTATGAAGCACGAACCTCGATGGCCTAAGGTCTAACCCAAAGCCGAAAGGCCAAAGCTCAAATAAACCTTGATGGCCTAAGGTCTAAGCCGAAGCCCTAAGGCCCAAAACCTAAAGTCGAAAGCTCGATGAACTAAGCCCAAATCCCAAATACCAAAGCCTAAAGCTCTATGCCCCAAGCCTCATCACTGAAAACTGAAACCCGAAACCCTAAGGCCAAAGCTCAAATCCCAAAGCCTAAAACCTAAAATCCAAATCCCAAAGCCTAAAGTGCCAAGGGCCAAGCCAGATGCCCAACCCTGAAGTCCTAAACTCGAAGCCTCAAGCCCAAATCAAGAAGCCAAAAGTTGTAACCTGAACACTAAATCTTGAAGCACGATGATCGAAGAACGAAGGTTGAAGCTTGAATCCCAAAGGCTCAAGTTCGAAGCCGAAAGCTCGAATGCAAAAACCTAAACGCCCGAAGGTTGAAGACCAAAGTCCAAACCCGCAAGCTCAAAGGCAAAGCATAATGCCCAAATTACGTAGCTCAAGCACAAATAGCGAAGTCTGAAGCACAAATCCTAAAGCCAAAGGCTAAACAACGAAAGCTCAAGGCTGAAGCCTTAAGCCGGAGATCGGAAGGCCTTAGCCAAAAAATTGAACCACAAACCAGTAAAGACCATGCTTAATGGCCAAAGCCTGATGGCCTAATCCAAAAGGCTAAAGTCCGATGGCCTAATCCAGAAGGCTAAAGCCCGACGGACGAATGCCAAAGCCCGAAGCATGAAGCAAGAAGCCCAAAGCCCGACGTCCTAAGCACAAGCTTGATGCCTAAATCCTAAAGCCCAATGACTGAAATTGCAAAACCAAAGCTCGATGGTCCATGCCCAAAGTCTAGAACTCAAAGCTAAAGTTCGAAGGCTAAAGCCCAAACCCCGAAGCCTAAAGCTTAAATCCCAAAGCCGAAAGGCCCAAGCTCGAAGTTCGAAGCTCGAAGCCTAAACATTGAAGGACCAGCCCCAACGCCCAAAGCCCAAAGCCCAAGCCCCAGGCCCAAAGCAAAAGGCCCAAAGCCTAAAGCCGAAAGCATCCAACCCTAACCCAAAACTTATAGTAGGAAGCACAAAATTCAAAAGCTAAAGGCCCACTACTGAAGCTTAAAGCCTAAAACCTATAGCTCGAAAGCCCAAGCCCGAAAATCGAAACCCAATGACCAAAGGCCTAAGCTTCAATCCTGAATTCGAAAGTTTGAAGGCTCAAGCCAAAAGCTTGAATGCCAAACACTGCAAAACAAAAATCGAAGCTCAAATCCTGAAGCTTCAAAATTAAAGGCCAAAGTCCCAAGCCTAAAATACAAAGCATAAAGCTTAAAGCCTAAATGCCTACGCCCAAAGCTTGAAACCCAAAGCGCAAAAGCACATGCCTGAAGCTCGAATCTTGATGGCCTAAGCCTGAAGCTTGAACCCTCTATATGCAAGCATGAAGACCAAAGCCAGAAGACTATATCCCGAAGCCTGAAGCTCAAAGGTCGATGGCCGAAGCTAGAAGCCTAAATACTTTACCCTGAAGCCAAAATCCCAAAGCCCAAGCACGAACCCACAAGACCTAAACTTGAAACCCAAAAGCCGATTGCTGAAACACAAAGGCCCAAGCATGAAGGCCCAAGCCCAACCAAAAAGCCAAAGCCTAAAGCTCGAATCCCGAAACTCAAAGGCTGATGGCTAAAGAAAAAGCCTAAACTTGAAGGCCCAAGTCCGAAGCTCGAATGTTGAAGCCCGAAGCCCGAAGGCTCAACATCAAAAGGTCAAAGACCCAAGACCTAGCCTGAAAGCATGAATGTTGAAGCTCGAACCCAAAGTTTAAGGCCCAAATTCCAAAGACCAATCCTATAGCTCAAATACCCAAGCACAATTCCCAAAGCCTAATGCTTAAATCCCAAAGCCTGAATGCCCATGCTCAAAGTCCGAAGCTCGAAGCCTAAACATTGATGGCCCAGGCCCAAAGCTCATAGCCCAAAGCCCAAAATCTAAAGCCCGAGTCCATAATCTTATAGCACAAACCACAAAGTCCGAAGGCCAAAGTCCGAAGGCCAAAGGCCCAATGCCGAAGCCTAAAGCCAAATGGTCTAAGCCAAAAGCCATAGCCTAAAGACCGAAGGCTGAAGCACAAAGTTCAAAGGCCAAAGCTCGAATCCTGAACCCCAAACACCAGAAGTCTAAGCTCGAAGCTTTAATCCCAAAGATTCAAACTCAAAGGCCAAAGGCCCAAGCCCAAAATACAATGCATCAATCCTAAAACCCAAATGCCCAAGCCTGAAGCTTGAAGCCCAAAGTGCAAAATCCCATGCCTGAAGCTCGAATCCTGATGGCGCACGCTTGAACTCTATTTGTGCAAGCATGAAGACTAAAGCCCGAAGACCATTTCTTGAGGCCCGAAGCTGGAAGGCCGAAGGCCGTTGGCCTAAGCTAAAAGCCCAAAGAGTGCTTTAGGCTTCGGGCTACGATCTTCAAGCTTGCACATAAAGGGTTCAAGCATCAGGCTTAGGCCATCATGATTCAAACTTCAGGTATGGTCTTTTGCTCTTTAGACTTCAAATCTCAGGCTTGGGCATTTAGGCATTAGGCTTCAGGCTTTATCTTTTAGGCCTTAGTTTGAAGCTTCGGGATTTAAGCTTCAGACTTTAGCAATAGTCTCTTAGTATTTGGGGTTCAAGCTTTGGGGTTGGGCCCTTGAACTTTGGGCTTCGGGATGCAAGCTTAGGCCTTCGAACTTTGGACTTGGCCTTCCACGCTTCAGGCTTCGGGCCTTTAAGCTTTTGGCTTTAGGCTTTAGGCTTCAACATTGGCCAAACATTGGCACAACATTGGCCCTTTAGTATTCACACTTTGTGCTTTGGGGTATAAGATTTTGGATTTGGGCTTCAGGCATTTGGCTTTGGGCTTTGGGCATTGATCTTTAAGCATTGAGCTTTGAGCCTGGGCCTTCGACCTTTAGGCTTTGAGCTTTGGACATCGAGCTTGGGTATTCAAGCTTTGAGATATAAGCATTAGGCTTCATTATTTAGGCTTTGGCCTTCAAACTTTGGGCTTCAGGTTCTAGGCATTGGGCATGGACATTAGAACTTTGTTATTGTAATTTCGATGTTCGGGCTTTAGGATTCAGATATCAAGCTTGGGCCTTCAAGTTGCGGGCATGGGCTTTCAGTCATCAGGATTTTGTCTTACAACGTCAAGCTTTAAGCTTCCCAGTTGTGGCTTGGGCTTTCAATCATCGGGATTTGGGCTTAGGACTTCAAGCTTTAGGCTTCCAGCATGGGCATTTGGTTTTGGGCCTGATCCTTTGGCCTTGGGCTTCGGGCTTAGGCATTTATCAATTGAGCTTTGGCCTTTAGGATTAGGTCAGCAGGCTTCAGCATTTAGGCTTTGTTTTCAGTGGTTTGGGCTTTAATTTTCAGGCTTTGGCCTTCCGATTTTGGCCTTTGGGCTCCGTGCTTTAGATTTTGGGCTTTACAATTTGAGCTTTAACTTTGGGAGTTGTCCTTGAGCCTTCGGGCAATGGGATTGGGCTTCAAAATTTGGGACTTAAGCTTTGGGTTTGTGATTTCGAGCTCTACGGGCATGGGCCTTCAGATTTTTGGCTTCAAGCTTAAGAATTTGGGCTTCTAGCTTCAGCCATCTACCTTCGGCCTTCAAGCTTCAGGCATCGGGCTACGGTGTTTGGGCTTTTGTCTTCAAGCTAGCACTTAAAGGGTTCAAGCTTCAGGCTTAGGCCATCAGCATTCAAACTTCAAACATAGGCATTTGCATTTTAGGCTTGGGCATTTTGGCATTAGGCTTCATATTTTGTATTTTGGGCTTTGGCCTTTGACCCAAGCTTTTGAAGCTTTGAGATATGAGCATGGGGCTCCAGGCACAATCTTTCAATATTTGGGGTTCAGGCTTCGGGGTTGCGCCTTCGAACTTCGGCCTTCAAGATTCAAGCTTAAGCCTTTGGTCATTGGGCTTCAGTCTTTGGGCTTGGGCTTTTAGGGTTTTGGCTTTGGGCCTTTAGGCTTGAGGCTTTAGGCTTGAGGCTTTAGGCTTCAACATTGGCCCTTTGGCCTTTGCACTCTGTGTTTCAGGCTATAAGATTCTGGATTTGGCCTTCAGGCATTGGCCATTTGGCTTTGGGCTTTAGGCTTTAGGCATTAGGCTTTGGCCTTCGATGTGTTGTCTTCGAGTTTCGAACTTTGAGCTTGGGACTTTGGGCTTTTAGATTTAAGCTTGAGGCTTCGGGCTTTAAGCTTGGCTTACGAACTTTGGGCTTCATCTTCTAGGCTTTGGGCATGGACCTTCGAGCTTTGCTATTGCAATTTTGGTCTTTGGGGTTTAGGCCTTCTGGTTGTAAGCATGGGCTTTCTGTCATCGGGATTTGGGTGTAAAACTTCAAGCTTTAAGCTTCCAGCATAACCCTTTGGTCTTTGGATTCACTATCCTTGATAAATCATTTCCTATTAGGCTTTAGCCTTTGATCTTAGAGTTTAAAGCTTCAAGATTTTAGCTTCGGGCTCCGAGTACAGTATTGCAGTATTTGGGGTTCAGATTTTAAGGTTAGGCCATCTAAGTTCAGGCTTTAGGGTTCAAGCTTAGCTAAGCCTTTGGCCATTGGGATTGGGTCTTTGAGCTTGGGCTTTCCGGCATCAAGCTTCGGGCTTTAAGCTTTCGGCTTTTGGCTTTGAGATTGGCCCTTTGGCCTTCACACTCTGTACTTCAGGCTATAAGATTCTAGATTATGGCTTTAGGTATTGGGCATTGGGCTTTGAGTATTGATCTTTGGGCTTGGGCCTTCAATGTTTAGGCGTCAAGCTTCAGATTTTTAGCTTGGGCCTTCGGGCTTTGAGATTTAAGCTTCAAGCTTTGGGCTTTAAGCTTGGCTTTCAAACTTTGGGCTTCATGTTCTAGTCTTTGGGCATGAACCTTTGAGCTTTGGTGTTGCAATTTCAGTCTTTGGGCTTTAGGATTTAGATATCAATCTTGGACCTTCAGGTTGCAGTCTTGGGCCTTAGGTGGGGATATGACTTCAGGCTTTCGGCTTTTGCCGTTTGGCGTATGCCTTTGGGCTTGCGGTTTGGGCTTTAGGGTTGGGCTTCAAACTTTGGGCTTTAGAATTCAAGCTTAGGCCTTCAGTCATTGGGCTTCGGTTTTCGGGCATGAGCTCTAGACTTCGAGATTGGTCCTTCGGCCTTCGCACTCTATGCTTAGGGCTATAAGATTTTGAATTCCTTCTTCAAGCATTGGGCATTGGGCATTGGGCATTTGATGCACTACACTCAGCTCCTTCTGCCCTTCAGCCTTCAGAGGCACCTTGACCGGAGAGTCAGAGATGTTCACCACCTCCACCGCCTTCTCCTCTATTGCAGGTCCCTGTGCAGACTCCAGAGTTTGCACCAAAGCCCTGCAACCTTGGCCGACAGCGTCTCACCTAATGGAACTATAGTCGGAGCCCCTATTACTTCTTCCCGAAGCACCACAAGAGTCTCCTCAGCCGCCAATCTTGGCAACCCATCAGACGGTTCCAAGATTCTCTTCTTCTTCGTAGAAGAGGAGCCAGATGGAAGGCTGCTAGCCCTCTTTTTCTTCTGAGGAAGACTCGATAGAATCTTCCACTTGTCGCTTCTAGCCATCTCTCTAACAAATCTACTCCCTTTCTTGCAGGATTTTCGAAAATGGTGGAGGAGAATGTGAATCGACAGGGCACCGCTCCATCTTTATCCTGACAGGCCTTGGGCAACGCATTCACCATCGCGACGGTTTGCATTTCAGGACCCACATTAATGTTCGTGCCCTGACAATGCGGGGGGCTGATGTTAACACGTGATTCCAGCGCTGCATCTCGGTCGTACACATGCGCCATGGGTATTAACCACTTTATCATTTTTATTATTTTTCTTGTAGGTTGCCATCCTCGGCCATAAGGATACGGTCAAACCTCGATCCCAACAATTCAAGGCCATTTCCCTACAAACATTGATAACAATGTGTCTTAGCTACATTTATCAGCGTGCCATGACCTCATTATTTCCAACATAGCATGCTTCTTCCATGCACACAAACCAAAGGTCCACGTGCTTCAGCCATCACAAACCCCTAGAAGAATTACTAGAATCAAGAAATAAAGTTCTTCTTCCACTACTTCCAGCTCCTTCAGTGACCGAGAGCAGTAGGACCACCAATGCGGACTCAACAATTAAATATTTTACCCTCTTCCGGCAAACCCGGGCTGAGCTCTACTGCCTCCTACCTATAAAAGCCATTGAATAGGCTTTAGGTGGAAAGGGAGAGGAGGCAGGAAAAAGGGTTGGATCAGCCACGTCTTTATCCTTCTGTCAACTTGTACTAAAGCTTGAGATAAGGAAGCTCTTTCTCTCTTTCTCTCTCTCTTTTCTTTTTATATTGTGCTGATCTTTATGACCACCCCCTTTCTTTTCTTTTGAAATTACCTCGCTGATTGCCCGGTGGATGTAGAGGATCCTCTCCCTGAATCACCTTAAATCTCTGTTTGCTATTTTATATGTGTATTACTCTTATTTAAGACTTAATCGTCAGGCATTGCTTTCTGTGTGCTGCTATTTCTCGACACACTCTTTCTCTGTGTTTCTCGGGATCCTCTACTTCCCACGTCAACAGCTTTAGGGTTAGGCCACTGGGCTTCGAGCTTCGGGCATCGGGCTTCGAGCTTCATGCTTCTGGCTTCCGGCATCGGGCATCGGACATCGAGCATCGGACATCGGGCTTCGACCTACGGGCTTCGGGCTTCGGGTATCTGGCTATGGGCTTCGGGCTTCAGGTTTCATGTTTTGGCCTTTGAGATGCAGGCTTCATGCTTTAGGCTTTCGGGATCGAGCTTTATGCTTCAGTCTTGGGCCTTCATTTCGGATTTCAAGTTTCATGTTTTGGCCTTTGAGGTGTAGGCTTCATGCTTATGGCTTTGGGGATCGAGCTTCATGCTTCTGTCTTGGGTTTTCATTTTGGACTTCAGGCTTTAGGCTTAAGCTTTTAGGCTTCAGGTTTTAAGCTTGAATCCAAAAGCTCAAAGGCTAATGGCCAAAGAAAAAGTTTCTCGAATCCAAAAGCTCAAAGGCTAATGGCCAAAGCAAAAGCTTAAAGACCTAAGCTTGAAGGCAGAACGTTCAAGGACCGAGCTCCAAGTCAGATGGCCTAAACTTGAAGGCCCAAGTCCAAAGCATGCTGAAGCCCGAAGCCCAAAGGCCAAAAGCTCAACGTCAAAAGGTCGAAGACCCAAGACTAAGCCTGAAAGCATGAATGTCAAAGCTCGAACACAATTTTTAAAGGCCAAAGCTCAAATCTTGAACCCCAAACACCAACTAAAACCAAAGCCCAAAGCTCTAATCCCAAAGATTCAAACTCAAAGGCTAAAGGCCCAAGCTTAAAATACAAAGCATGAAGCCTAAAGCCTAAATGCCCAAGCATGAAGCTTGGGGCCCATAGCTCAAAATCCCGTGCCTAAAGCTCGAATCTCGATGGCAGATGCTTAAATTCTATTTGTGCAAGCCTGAAGACTGAAGTCTGAAGAGCGTTGCTTAAGGTTTGAAGCTGGAAGGCCGAAGGCCATTGGCCGAAGCTAAAAGCTCAAATTCTTAAGCCTGAAGCTGAAGGCTCAAGCCTGAAGCCACAAGACCAAAAGTCGAAGCCTAAAGCTCGAGCCTCCATGCTTGAAGGCGCAAGCCTAATGTCTGAGATCAGAAAGTCGAAGCCCAAGGCCCAACCCAAACCCCGAATCTCAAAGCATGATGGCCAAAGCCAGAAGCCTAAAGACCAAAGTTTGAAGCCAAAAGCTTGAAGGCCTTAACTCGAAGGCTCAAGCCTAAAGCTCGAATGCTCGAAGGCCAAAAGCTCAATCCCAAAAGTTAAAAGGCCCAATACCAAGCCTAAAATCTTGAAGGTTCAAGTTCAAGCCCAAAGCCCACTCCTGAAGCCCCAAAGCTCAAGCACAATTTTCGGAGTCTAAATCTCAAATTCTAAAGTCAAAAACTTGTACCATAAAGTCTAAAGGCCGAAGCCTCAATCCCAAAATCGGAAGGCTAGATCCGGAATATCGAAGCACAATCCACTAAACATCAAGCCTAAATGCTGAAGCGCGATGGCCTAAACCTAAAGGCCAAAGCCGAATAGATGAATGACCAACCTCGAAGACTAAAACTCAATGCCCAAAGCCCAAGGCCAAAGGGTCAAGCCCAAAGCTCGAAGGGTCGTGCCCAAAGCCTGAAGCTTGCAGTCCCAAGCTCAAAGCCCAACAGACAAAGGACCACTCCCACATCCCGAAGGCCCAAGCTTGATGCCAAATCCTAAAGCACGAAGATCAATGCTGGAAAACTAAAGCTCGAAGGTCCATGCCCAAATCATAGAACAGGAAGGCTAAAGCCTAAACCCTGAAGCTTAAATCTCAAAGCCCAAAGGCCTAAGCTTGAACTTTGAAACTACCCTAAACAACAAAGTTCAAATGTCGAGTTTGGGCATTCAGGCTTTAAGATTTAAGCATCAGGCTTCAGGGTTCTAGGCTTTGAGCATGGACCTTCGAGTTTTAGTATTCCAACTTCAGTCTTTGGGCATTAGGATTTAGGCATCAAGCTTGGGCCTTCAGGTTGCTGGCTTGGGCCTTCAGGTTGCGGGCTTGGGCCTTCGGTCGTCAGAATTTGGGCTTGGGACTTTGAGCTTTAGGCTTCGGGCATCGACCTTTTAGGCTTTGCGCATGACCTTTTGGGCTTGGTCTTTGGGTTTCGAGCTACGGTCATCAAGCATGCACATGGAGGGTACAAGCTTCAGGCCTAGGCTATCAGGATTTGAGCTTCAAGTAGTGGCTTTTGTGCTTTGGGTTTCAAAGTTTAGGCTTATGCATTTGGGCATTAGGCCTTATGGTTTGTATTTTAGGCTTTGGCATTTGGGCTTAGAGTTAGAAGCTTCGGGATTTGAGCTTCAGGCTCCAGGCATAGTCTTTGGTGTTCAGGCTTTGGGGTGGGCCTTTGAACTTTGGGCTACAGGATTCAATCTTAAGAGTTCAGTCATTGGGCTTCGGTCTTTGGGCTTGGGCTTTCAGGCTTCAGCATTCGTGCCTTTAAGCTTTAGGCTTTAGGCTTTGACATTGGCCCTTTGGCCTTCGTACTCTGTGCTTCGGGCTTCAAGCCTTGGGCTTTGAGCTTTCTGCTTTGGGCCTTGGACTACAAGCCTCAGTATTCAGGCTTTGGGCTTTGGTTTTTGGGCATTAGTATTCTGGCTTGGGTTTTTTGATTTCGTTCTTCAAGATGCAAGCTTGGGCCTTCATGATCCATACTTCAAGCTTCAAGCTTTGATCTTTGGGCTTTGGATTTTGGTCGACAGGATTCAAACTTCAGAAATATAGTCTCGACTTTGGGCTGCAGGCTTTGGCCTTTAGTTTACCTATTTCGAGCGTTGTGCATCAAACTTGGGTCTCGAGCTTTGACCTTTGAGCTTGGGCCTCAGGCATTGGGCTTTAGGCTTGGGTTTTCGTGCTTCAGGCTTTAGGCTTGAGCCTTTAGGCCACATGTTTTAGGGTTTAGGCTAGTGCTGATAGGCTTTGATCTTTGGGGTTAGGGATTCAGGCTTGACTCTAGGTCTTCAAGCCTTATGCTTTGACTTTAAGACATTAGGCTTCAAGCTTCAGGCTTGGGCATATAGGCTTCAAGCTTTGTCTTTCGAGCTTTAGATTTTCGGTTTCGGGCTAGTGCCTTCGGGCTTTGATCTTCTCGGTGAAGGATTAGAGCTCAGCCTTTGGCTTCACGCTTTGGGCTTTGACACTCGGCCCTACAAGGTTTGGACTTAGGCTTTTGGGCTTCCTGCTTGGGACTTTGAGCATTTGGGCTTAGTGTTTTGGGCATAGATCTTGGGCCTTTGGGCTTCGAGCCTAACACTTTGGGCATCGGGCTTTGACCTATATGTTTCAAGCGTTCGGCTTTGATCTTCTAGTAATGGCCTTCGAGCTTCAGGCTTTAAGGCTTAGCCCATTGGGCTTCCTATTTCAAGCTTGCATCTTTGGGCTTCAGGTGTAGACTTTTGGGCTTCTAGCTTGGGACTTTGAGCTTCAGGCTCTAAGGGACGAGCTTGGGCCTTCGAGCTTTAGGCTGCAATCTACGAGCATCTGTCTTTGATATACAAGCTTCGAGTTTTAGGATTTAAGCTAGCACCTTTAGACTTCAATCTTCGGGGTTAGCAATTCGGGCTTGGGCCCTTGGGGCTTAAGGCATCGTGCTTCGACTTTTTGGCTTCCAGGATTTGGGTTTAGGCCATTGTGCTTCTGGCTTGAGCCTTCCGCCTTAGAGCATCAACCTTAGGCCTTAGGGCTTTAGGGGTGGGCCTTCTTGCATCGGGTTTTAGTCTTCAGGCTTGAGCCTAGGACTTTGTGCTTCTAGCATGTGCCTTCAGGCTTGCGCTTTTGGGCTTAGACCTTCAGGCTTTTGGCTTTAGGCTTCGAGCTTGGGCCTTTGGCCTTTGGGCTTAGGACTATGGGCTTCGAGCTTGGGCATTTGGCCTTCGGGCTTAGGACCATGGGCTTCGAGCTTCGAGCTTCGGGATTCAAGCTTGGGCCTTCGAGCTTAGACCTTATAGGTTTGGCTTTCAGGCATGGGCCTCCGGATTTTGTCTTTGGGCTTCCAGCTTCCGGCTTCAAGCTTCGACCATCAAGTTTCGATCTACAGGAATTGGGCTTTGAGTGCTGGGCTTTGAGATTTTGGCTTGGGCCATTATGGTTCGAGCAAGACCCTTCGAGCTTTGAGCTTCGCACTTTAGGCTTGGGCCTCGGGATTCAAGGTTCGGGTTTTAATGTTTAGGCTTTGGGATTCTGGGTTGGGCCTGTGCGCTTCTAGCTTCTGCCTTTTGCCTTCGAGCATGGGCATACGGGCTTCGGGCATCGGGCATCAGGCTTCGGGTTTTGGGCTTGGGCTTTCCTTTAGGGCTCTGGCTTTTCGTTTAGGCAATCTGGCTTTGGGCTTCAAGCTTTTTCTAGGGCCTTTAGGCTTCAAGCTTTTTCTAGGGCCTTTAGGCTTCAAGCTTCTGGTACGAGCATTTGGGCTTTGAGCTTCGACTGTCGGGCTTTGGATTGAGGCTTGGGCCTTTTGATTTTAGGCTCATTCTTCAGGCTTAGGCCTTTGTGATTTTAGCTTTGGTCTTCGGGCTTTAAGCCTAGGACTCAGGCTTCGGGCTTCGACCTTTGGGATTTGAGCTTAGGACTTGGCTACAGGGTTGGGCCTTGAGACTTGGGGTTTTGGGATTCAGGTTTGGGCTCTTGGGCCTCAAATTTCAAACTTCGAGATTTGGGCTTCGGTTTTTGGCCATCAAGTTTTTGGGCTTCAGCCTTCGGACATCAAGCTCTAGCATGGGCATTTAGGTTCATGGTTCTAGCTTGGGCCTTCAGGCTTTAAGTTGAAAGATTTGGGCTTCTGGCTTCAGGCTTGGGCCTAAATCCCCTTGCTCAAAGCCTTAAACTTGAAGGCCCAAGCTTGTTGCCTAATGCTCGGAGCCCAAAGGCCCTAAGCCAAACTCTAAAGTCCGAAGTCAGAAGGTCTAAGCTTGAATCTGGAAACCTGAAGTCCCAAACGCAAAGCATGATGTCTGAAGTCCACTGGCCCAAGCCTAAAGCCAAAAGCTAGAAGCTTGAAGCCCAATCTCGAAGCTCGAACCCTGAAGGCTTAAGCCTAAATCTAAAAAAAAAGCCTGTAACCCTAAGCCTAAATCCCAAAGGCCCAGGCTCATTGCTCAAAGCTTGAAGCTAGAAGCTCGAAGGCCCAAGCTAGAAGCCCACAAGCCTAAGCATGAATCTTGCAGCCCGAAAGCCAAAGTCCGAAGCCTAAAGCCCAATAGCTCGAGCCTGAAACAATAACTTCGAAGATCGAAGTGCAAAGGTGCAAGTGTAAAGCCAAAAACCTAAACCCCACCAACCCACTCCTGATGCTTGAAGGACCATGTCTGAAGCCTGAAGCTTGAAGCCCTAAGCTCAAAGCCCGAAGCCAAAAGCACGAAGGCCTGAGCTTTAAGCTTGAAGCTGGAAGCCCAAAGCTCAAAGCCCAAAGGCCCAAGCTTGAGCACAAAGGCCCAAGCTTGTGCCCAAATATTGAAACTCATACGCAGAAGGACTAATCTCGAAGCCCAAAAGCTGAAGGCTCAAAAGTTGAAGGCCCAAATGCTGAAGGTCCAAATGCCAAAAGCTCAAACCCAAGGCTCAAAGGCTAAAGCTTGATGACCAAAGGCCCAAGCTAGTACCCTGAATCCCAAAGGTTGATGCTCGTCGGCAGAAGTCCAAAGCCCAAGGCCCAAAGCCTAAAGCTAGAAGCCTAAAACCTAAAGGCCCAATCCCAAACCTGGAAGCTTGAAAATCAATCATCTAAGCTAAAATTTAGAACTTGAAGCTTGAAGCCTATAGGCTAAAAACCATAGTAAGAAGCCTGAAGGCCCAAACCCAAAACCCAAAGGCCCAAGCCCAAAGCTAGCAGCTCGAACCCTGAAGCCCAAAACTCGAAGTGACTAGCCCAAAGCATGAAACCCAAAGTCACAAGCCCATTGCCCCAAGGTGGAAGCTCAAAGCTTCAAGCCTAAAGCCTAAAAGCCTAAGTCCGAAGCTCAAATCTCAATTGCTCGAATGCCCAAGCCTGAAGACCAAAGTCAGTAGGCACAAACATGAATCCCTAGGCTAAAAGCCTGAAGGCTTAATCCCAAAGCTTAAAGTCCAATATCTGAATGCCCAAGCTTGAAGCTTGAAGCTTGCACGAGGCTCGAAGCCTAGTGCCTAAAGGCACAAGCTCAAAGCTCGAAGTCTGATGCCTGAAACTCAAAACCGAAGGCACAAACCCATAGCTCAAAGGCTAAATGTCGAATCCTGAAGGCCGAATATCGAAGCTCAAAGGCCAAAAGTCAAAGCCCGAAGCTCAAAGGCCAAAACCTGATGCGCAATGCCCAAAGCTCAAAGCGTGAAGGCCAAAGCCTGAAGCTTGTAGCTCGATGGCCCAAGCTTAAAGCCCATAGTCTGAAGCCCGAAGGCCCATTTTTTAAGCCCAAATCGTAGAAGTGTGTCCCCAAAACCCAACGCCTGAAGGCTCATGCCTAAAGGTCAAAGGATGAACACCAAAACCTGAATGTCGATGGCCGAACATCTAATCTCGAAGGCCAAAGCCCGAAGTCCAAAGCCCTTAGCTAGAAGCTAGTAGGCTGAAGGTCTAATCTCAAAGCTCGAAGCCCAGTTGCTCAAGCTGAAAGCACAAAGCTGAAAGCCCAAAAGCTTATTCGCATAGTCTAAAGTACAAAGGCCCAAGCCAAAATACCGAAACCCGAAGTCCCAAACCCTAAACCTGAAACCCAAAGCTTGTAGCTCCAAACCCGAAGCATGTATACCCAAGCATGAAGCCTAAAGAAGAATGCCCGAAGCCCAAAGCTTGAACCCAAAGCTTGATGTCCGAACCCTAAAGGCCGAAGCCTTAATTGTGAAGAGAAAAAGCCTGAAGCCTAAAGGCCTAAGCCAAATACCCAAAGGCCTAAGCCTAAATCGAAAAGCACAAAAGCTAAAGCCTGAAGCCTGAGAGCCCAAGCTCGAATCCTTAACCCTAAAGATCAAACCCTAAAGGTGCAAGCCTAAACCTTGAAATGCGAATCTTGAAAGCCAAAGCCTGAGGTCTAAAGACCCGAGACTGAAGCCTAAAGCCTAAAGGCCCAAGCTTGAAGCGCGAAGCTTGAAACCAAAGGCCCAAGCTTGAAGCCTGAACCCTGAAGGCCAAAATTCGGAAGTACAAAACTTAATGCCCAAAGCCCAAGGCTTGAAGCCTGAAGGCCCGAAGCAAAAGATCGAAGCACAAAAGCTTATGCCCAAATTCTGAAGGCCTAAGCCTAAAGCCTGAAGGCCTAAGCCTAAAGCCTGAAGGCCTAAGCATGAACCCTGAAACCCAAAGAATGATGGCCTGAGCTCTAAGCTCAAAGCTTGAAAGCCAAAGGATGAAGCACGAAGCTTGAAGCGTAAAGGCCCAAGCCCGAAGATGTAAGCCCGAAGCTCGAAGCCCGAAGGCCCAAGCCAGAAGCCCAAAGCCCAAGCCCAAGGCCTGGTGCCCGGAACTTGAATGTCCAAGCTCAAAGCCAGAAGCCACAAGCCTGAAGGCTTAAGCCTGAACCCCAAAAGCCCATGCCTGAAGGCACAAGGCTCGAGGCCGAATCCCGTAGGCCTAAGCCTAAAGCCTAAAGCCTTAAGCCCATTGCCCGAAAATTGAAGCACAAAGCCTGAAGCCCAAAGCCTAAAGGCACAAGCCTAGATCCCAAAGTCTAAAGGCCTGAGATCTAAGCTTGAATTTTAAGGCCTGAATGCCCAGGCCTAAAGCATAAAGGCTTAATTCCAAAGCTCAAAGTCCAACATTCGAATGCGCTTTCCCGAAGCCTATAGGACCAAGTTTGAATCCTAAAGTCTAAAGGACTAAGCCCAAAGGCCAAAACCTCAAGCCCCAAAATTTGCAAGCTTGAAAATCCTGATGTGTGCCCAAACCCCGGAGCCTAAAGCCCAAATGCCCAAGCCTAAAGCTTAAAGCCCAAATGCCCAAGCCTAAAGCTTAAAGCCCAAATGCCCACGTCTAAAGCTTAAAGCCCAAACCGAAAATGCCCATGCCTGAAGCTCAAATCCTGATGGCCTAAGCCTGAAGCTTGAACCCACTATGTGGAAGCTTGAAAATTGATGTCCGAAGACCACAGCTTGAAGCCTAAATCTCAAAGGCTGAAGGCTCATGGCCGAAGCTAGCTGCCTAAATTCTTAAACCCAAAGCCAAAAGTCTGAAGGCCTAAGCCCCTTGGGTCTGTTTGCGGCTGGCTGCTTGTTGTTGAGTTTGCTGGCTACTGCTTCTACTACAGGCTATTTTCAGGATTGTTATGGGTTGCACGCTGTGCTGCAGTTTGCTGCGGTTTGGTCTGCTGCAGCTTCATTTCTTAATTAGCTGCATTGAACTTTGGCTGTTGCGATTCTTGCTTCATTGGCTGAAGTTTTTTCTTATTACAGCCGACTGTTTGGATGACTAGACCTCCCTACATTCCTTTTGTTTTCACCCAGCCTTCCTTTCTTGGGAGGGAGGTTTTCTGAAGTCTGGAGCTGGTGAATACAGGGAGTTGCCTTTTCTTCCTTTGATGTTTTTTCCAAGTTTTTATTTCTTTTTTGGTTGTTTTAGTTTGACTACTGATGATTGCTGCTCTCTTTTATTGTCACAATTTTTCTAGTTGCTGTTTTTTCTGCTTTTCTTTTCTGTTTTGGCTGATGTTTGTCTTAAACTCTGTCTTTCTTATTGTTGACTTTCTTGTTGCTTATACTCCTTCTTATTTTTGTTTTTCCTTGTTCCTTGACATGATCTTCGATTTAGAGGGTTGCAGGTTTTTATTGCAGCTTCCTTAAGCTGCAGTTTCTCTCTATTTCTTGCTACTGTGTCAACTACTGTGACAGGATGACTACTTCCCTTGAATGGCTAGCACTTTTTCTTTTGTGGTGGTCTTTCTTTTTGTTTGGTTATTGCAGACGGACCGCTTATTTCTCTGATGGCTGCAATAGCTTTTCTTACATTATTTTGGCTTTTACGGCTATTGGTTTTGAGCTTCTCATTTGCTTAGCTAGTTTCAGAGCTGGAGGATGTTTGGCTACTTCTGTTTGACTCCTTTTGTCCTTCTTTTTATGTAAGGGAGTTAGTACTCCTTATTTACCTTTTATTACTTAGCTTGTATCTAGGACTCTTATTTGCCAGTAAGGGGCTGGATGAATAAGATCCCTCCCTCAGTGTGAGGGTTCTTAAAAAAAAAAATGTCTGAAGGCCCAAGCCAAAGCCTGAAATTCAAAGCATGAAGCCTAATGCTCAAAAGCCCAAGCCTGAAATTTGAAGCCTAAAGCCTAAAAGCCCAAGCCTGAAGTTCGAATCCTGATGGCCCATGGTTGAAGTTTAAAACCTTTTATGTGCATGCTGAAGACCGAAGCCTGAAGACCGTAGCCTGAAGCCTGAAGCTTGAAGGTAGAAGGCCGATGGCTAAAGATAGAAGCCCAAATTCTTAAGCCCAAAGGACCATGTCCGTATCCACAAGTTCGAAGGCCTAAAGTCTAAAGGCCCGAAGCCTGAAGGTCGAAAGCCCAAGCCTTTCGGAGCTCCCTCTTCTCTGATTGTTCCTTCAAACGTGTTGATGATGAGTCTGAGGATAAGAATGAAAGGAAGGAAGCAAATCATTCCCACCTCTTGGGGTGATCTTGTTGCTATGCTTCAGAAGTACTTTGGCCTTCATCAAGACCTCTGCGGGGAGAGATGAGCTGATATCCCCATCTGGCGTAGGCATCTGTGGGGGGAATATCCCCTGAACCATGTCTACCAATATCGAAAAACCTGTTTGGACCCTTGGGGCAATAGAAAGGAAGAATGGCTGGACCTCTGATATTTTTCTAGTTTAGAATACTCACATCAACCAGTGTTTGTAGGAGAACATCGAAGGCTGCTTGGCTCTTCACAAGGTGACCTACGAGGGGTCTGTGATGGCTGAAGCATGAGGACCTTTGGTTTGTGTGCCTAGAAGAAGCATGCTGTGTTGGAAATTATGAGGTCGTGGCACACTGACAAATGTAGCTAAGACACATTGTTATCAAAATTGGCAGGGAAATGGCCTTGAATCATCGGGATCGAGGTTTGACCGTATCCTTATGCCCGAGGCTGGCGACCTACAAGAAAAATAATAAAAATGATAAAGAGGTTAACATCCATGGCTCTACATGTATGGTCGAGATGCAGCGCTGGAACCACGTGTTAACATCAGCCCCTCACATTGTCAGGGCATGAACATTAATGTGGGTCCTAGAATATGAACCATCGAGATGGTGGATGTGCTACCCAAGGCCTGTCAGAATAAAGCCGGAGCGACGCCCTGCCGATTCGCATTCTCCTGCAGAATGGGGGTATATTTCTTAGAGAGATGGCTGGGAGCGACAAGTGGAAGATTCTATCAGGTCTTCCTCTAAAGAAGAAGAGGGCTAGCAGCCCTCCATCCGGCTCCTCTCCTCCTTCGAAGAAGAGAATCTTGGAACCGTCTGATGGGTCACCAAGATCGACGGCTGAGGAGACTGTTGTGGTGCTTTGGAAAGAAGAAGTAGGGGCTCCGATTGTAGTTCCATCTGGGGAGATGCCGTCAACCAAGGTTGCCAGGGCTCTGATGCAAACTCTAGAGTCTGCACAGGGACCTACAATAAAGGAGAAGGTAGTGGAGGTAGTGAACATCTCTGACACTCTGGTCAAGGTGCCTCTGAAGGCTGCAGGCAGAAGGAGCTGACTGTAGTGTATCAGATGCTCGTGAGAGAAAGCCTCAACCGAGGGAAGATCCTATTCAAAGATGACAACATTGTGCAGTTCCTTGCTATGGTAGGGATTACGCTTGCGAGGGGGCTATCAAAAATGCCCTTGGTGGTTTGCAGCCCTACTCCCCTTGGTAAGTCAGTCCCTCCTCCTTCTATGGCAAGGAGGCCTTCCTTTCCTTGCCTTCTTCCGGCGAGTGCTGGAGGTGGTGAGAAGAAGGAAGAAAAGGGAAGGAAGAGAGAAAATCTCAAGATGGAGGAGGCTATTATGAAGAAGGAGGTGGTTCCCTGGGCTGCTTTTGAGATAAGAAGAGGAAAGGAAAAGATCTTAAGAGACACCTCCCAAATAGTGGAAATGGTAAATAATATAAATAAAAAGATTGAGTTGGGGAAAATACGCTATCTTAAGAGAATAGCAGAGCTGGAGAGGGCTTTGGCGCCGGGCACAGAATAATCCCGAACTAGCCAGGATAAGGAGTTAGGAGGTTGCACGACTTGGAGGAGAAGTTGACCTCTTTAACTCTTAAGAATGCGGAATGGGCAGGCAAAGTCGAGGTTGTGAGGGGAGAGTTCCACCGCACTATGTTAGACAAAGGCTAGGCCTATTTTGCCCACATCAATGATCTCCAGAAAAGAATAAAGAAATTAAATGATGAAAAAGAAGCTTTGAGAAGAGAGAGAAATAGGTTCAAGGATGAGGTCATGGATGCCAAGGAAGTAGAGTCCAAGACAAAGCAAATGGCCTTCGAAACCCATCGCCAGGATAAGCTACTGAAGTCTGAGATACGCTCTATGCGTGCCTTGATAGATAATGGCATGGGATGAAGGGGGCGACGTATAGAGGACCTAGAGGAGGCAGTGAGGACAGCAATGAACATTGTTAGCGCCTCAGCCGTAGGTCACCTTGTGAAGAGCCAAGCAGCCTTCGATGTTCTCCTACAAACACTGGTTGATGCGAGTATTCTAAACTAAAAAAACATTAGAGGTCCAGCCGTTCTTCATTTCTGTTGCTCCAAGGGTCCAGACAAGTTTTTGACTTTGGTAGCCATGGTTCAGTGGAGATTCCCCCTACTAGTGCCTACGCCGGATGGGGTTATCAGCTCGTCTCTCCCCACATAGGTCCTAATGAAGGCCAAAGTACTCCTAAAGCGTAGCAATAAGATCGCCCCAAGGGCTAGGAATGATTTTCTTCCTTCCTTTCTTTCTCATCATCAGACCCATCATCAACAGGTTTGAAGGAACAATCAGAGAAAAGGGTGCTCGGAAAAGACCATGGAGGGTGTGTTGTTCTGATGAGGAGCAGTATAGGTCAATCTCAATGGGAGGTTTTTCTTATATTTGAGATTTACACTATAACCCTAACTGTCTATGATCTAAAGCCTTATATTTTTCTTTGAATCCATTTCATGTCCTGTACTCAATAGAGAAATATGTAAGAGTAAAAAAATGAGATTTGTAACAAGTTTTATTATGAATAGAAAATATTTCTTTGAAAACTTGCTCTAGATGAATCTTGTTTATTTGTTTTCCTTCTTTTGTCTCCTTTCTCTTTTGTTTGAAAAAAATAGTAAAAGATTAGGTGAAACATGGTAAAATCTAAAGTTAAAAGGTACCAAAAACTAATTATCATCGTGGACAATGTTATGCTAGATAGGTGAAACATCGAATGACGATTAGTTGAGAATAAAATGGGCAATGCAACCTGATGTTTGGAAACATGGTGCACAATATCAGGAAGAGTGTAGGTAAAGGGACGCTTCAAACTCTAAGGCCAAAGGCTAAAGCCGAATGCCCAAATTCCCAAGCCTTAAATTTGAAACCCAAAGAGCAAAAGCCCATGCCTCAAGCTCAAATCCTATCGCCTTGGCCGGATGCTTGAACCCTCCTTGTGCAAGCTAGAAGACTATTGCCTAAAGCTTCAAGCATGAAGCTCGAAGCCCGAAGCCAAAATTCCAAGCCCAAAAGGTCAGACCAAAGACCAAAGGGTTATGCTGGAAGCTTAAAGCTTGAAGTTTTACGCCCAAATCCCGATGACTGAAGGCCAATGCTTACAATTAGAAGGCTTAAAGCCTGAAGATCGAAATTGCAATAGCAAAGCTTGAAGCCTAAAGCCTAAAGCCAAAAGCTTAAAGGCCTGAAGCTTGAAGCTTGGAAGCCCAAGTCTAAAGACCGAAGGCCAAAGCTTGAATCCTGAAGCCCAAAGTTCAATGGCCGAACCCCAAAGCTTGAACCTCAAATACTGAGAGTCTATGCCCGAAGCCCGAAGCTCAAGTCCCGAATCTTCAAACTAAGGCCTAAAAGATAAAGCCTGAAGCCTAATGCCCAAATGCCTAAGCCTGAGATTTGAATTCTAAAGCGCAAAAGACCATGCATGAATTTCGAATCATGATGGCCTAAGCCTAATGCTTGAACCCTTTATGTGCAAGCTTGAAGACCGTAGCCCAAAGCCTAAAGCAGTCTTTGGGCTTTTAGCTTCGGCCAATAGCCTTCAGCCTTCCAGCTTCGGGCCTCGAACAACGGTCTTCGGGCTTTAGTCTTCATGCTTGTACAAATAGAATTCAAGCATTGGCTATAGGGATTCGAGCTTCAGGCATGGGATTTTGCACTTTGGGCTTCAAGCTTCAAATTTGGGCATTTGGGTTTTAGGATTGATGCATTGTATTTTGGGCTTGGGCCTTTGGCCGTTGAGTTTGAATCTTTGGGATTAAAGCTTCGAGCTTAGACTTTTGGTGTTTGGGGTTCAGGATTCAAGCTTTGGCCTTTGAACTATTTGTTTCAGCCTTCGGTCTTCAAGCTATGGCTTTTGGCTTAGACCATTTGGCTTTAGGCTTCGACATTGGGCCTTTGGCCTTTGGCCTTTGGCCTTCGGACTTTGTGGTTTGTGCTATAAGATTCTGGACTCGGACTTCAGATTTTGGGCTTTGGGCGATGAGCTTTGGGCCTGGGCCATCAATGTTTAGGCTTCAAGCTTCGGACTTTGAGCATGGGCATTCAGGCTTTGGGATTTAAGCATTAGGCTTCAGAATTGTGCTTGGGTATTCAAGCTATAGGATTGGTCTTTGGAATTTGGGCCTTAAACTTTGGGTTTGAGCTTAGACATTCATGCTTTCAGGCTCGGTCTTGGGTCTTTGACCTTCTGATGTTGAGCCTTCGAGCTTCGGGCTTCAGCATTCGAGCTTCGGACTTGGGCCTTCGAGTTTAGGCTTTTGCTTTGGCCATCAGCCTTTGAGTTTTGGGATTCGAGCTTTGGGCTTTGGCTTTTTGGTTGGGCTTGGGCCTTCATGCTTGGGCCTTTGTATTTCAGCATTCGGCTTTCGGGTTTCAAGTTTATGTCTTGTGGGTTCGTGCTTAGGCTTTCGAATTTTGGCTTCAGGGTTAAGTATTTAGGCTTCTAGCTTCGACCATCAGCCTTCGAGCTTCAGGCTTCGGGATACAGTCTTCGGGCTTTGGTCTTCATGCTTGCACATAAAGGGTTCAAGTTTCAGGCTTAGGCCATCAGGATTCAAGCTTCGGGCATGTGCTTTTGCACTTTGGGTTTCAAGCTTTGGGCTTAGGCATTTGGGATTTAGGCTTCATGCTTTGTATTTTAGGCTTGGGACTTTGGCCTTTAATTCTGAAGCTTCAGGATTTGAGCTTCAATTTTTGTTTTACAGTGTTTGGCATTCAAGCTTGAAGACCGTAGCCCGAAGCCTAAAGCTCGAAGGCCGCAAGCCAAAGCTAGAAGCCCAAATTCTTAAGCCTGAAGCCAAAAGTCCGAAAGCCCATGCCTGTAGCCACAAGTCCTGAACTACAAGCCCAAAGCCCAAAGGCCAAGGCCTAATATCTGAGATTAAAAGGCCAAAGCCCAACCTTAAAACTGAAGCTTAAAGGCCAAGGCCCGAAGCTCAAAGGCTGATGGCTAAAGCCAGAAGCCTAAAGACCTAAGCTTGAAGCCAAAAGCTTGAAGTCCTAAGCTCTAAGCCAGAAGGCCTAAACTTGAAGGCTTAAGTTCGAAGCTCGAATGCTATAGCCCGAAGCCCAAAGTATTGGGATTTGGGCTTGGGCCTTCGGGCTTCGAGTTCGATCCTTCAGGCATTAAGTTTTGGGCTACAAATTTCTTGCTACATGATTCAGACTTGGGCCTTTAGAGTTTGGGATTTAGGGTTGGGCTTTCAAGCTTTTAGCTTTAGGCTTCAAGCACGTGCCTTCGCGCTTTGGGCTTTGGATTTTGAGCTGAAGACATCAGGCTTAGACATTTGGGTATCGGGCATCAGGCCTCAGGCCATGAGCTTTATGCTTTATGCATCAAGTTTTAGGAAGCAAGCTTCGAGCTTCAAGCTTAAGGCATGGGACTTCGGGCTTGGGGCTTCGGGCTATGTGCTTGACACTTTAGGCTTCGAACTTCTTGCTACAAGCTTCGGAATTTGGCATTTGGGCGTTGGGCTTCAGGATTCAGGCTTCGGACTTCAAACTTCAGGCTATAGGCTACAAGATTTAAGCATCGGCCTTCAAATGTTCAGGCTTCTGGCTTGGGCTTTCACCCTTTAGCTTTTGGGCTTTTGCTCTTGAGCATTGGGCTTTGGGCTCGGGCCTTTCAAGTTCAAGCTTTGCACTAGAGCATTCGGGCTTGGGGCATCGTGGTTCGGGGTTTAGGGTTCAGAGTCTGAAGCTCAAAATCTAAGCCCAAAGTCCTTTAACGGAAGCTTGAATCCCGAAGGCTAAAGCTCTAAGCTCAAAGCCCGAAGGCAAAAGACTTAAATCCCAAAGTTTCAAACTCTGTGGCCAAATGCCAAAGCCTAAAATACAAAGCATGAAGCCAAATGCTCAAAAGCCCAAGCCTGAAATCTGAAGCCTAAAGCCTAAAAACCCATGCCTGAAGTTTGAATCCTGATGACCTAACCCTGAAGCTTGAAACCTTTATGTGCAAGCTTGAAGACCGATCCCTGAAGACCATAGCCCGAAGCCTGAAACTTGAAGGCCGAAGGCCGATGGCTAAAGATAGAAGCCCAAATTCTTAAGCCTGAAGCCAAAAGTCCGAAGGATCATGCCCATAGCCACAAGTTCGAAGGCCTAAAGCCTAAATGTCGAAGCCTAAAACCTAAAGGCCGAAAGCCTGAAAGTCAAAAGACCAAGCCCGAAGATCAAAGCCCGGTGACCGATGGCCTAACCTTGAATCCTAAAGCTCGAAGTTCGAAGCCCAAGCCCAAGGCCTAAACCCCAAATACTTAAGGAAAAAGCTCGGAGCCCAAGGCTCAAATCGCGATGCATCAACCTCAAAGGCTGAACTTCCAAGACTAAACATAAAGCATGAAGCCAAAAACCCAAATGCCCAAACCCAAATCTTGAAGCACAAAGCGCAAAAGTCCATGCTTGAAGCTTGAACCCTCTATGGGCAAAGTAGAAGACCGAAGCCTGAAGACTGTTTTCGGAAACTTGAAGCTCGAAGGCCGAAGACTGATGGCCAAAGCTAGAAGCTTGAATTCTTAAGCTTGAAGCTAAAGGGCCAAAGCCCAAGCCTGAAGCCATAAGGCCTAAAGTTGAAACCTAAGGGCCGAATCGTAAAGCCCAAAGGCCCAAGCATGATGGCCTAAGGACAACAAGAAAGCTAAAGCCCAAAGCCTAAAGCCCGAAGCTCGAAGATCGAAGCTTGAAGCTTGCTGAACAAAGCTCGATTGTCGAAGATTGAAGTTTGAAGCTTGATGATCAAAAGGCCCAAAAGCCCAAGCCCGAATCCCAAAGTCCCCATCTCAAATTTCGAGGGCCTGAGTTGAGTGGCTACAACACAAAGCCCGAATGCCCGAGGCCAAAATTCGAAGTCCGGAGGCCCAAGCCCAAATCCAGAAGGCCCAAGACCAAAGCACGAAGCCTTAAGTCTGAACACTAAAACTTGAAGGTCAATGTTTGAAGCCTGATTCCTTTAGCCCAAAATTCGAATCTTAAATCATGATACCCAATGCACGATGTGTGAGGCCTGAACCCTAAACCTTGAAGGTCAATGTCTGAAGCCCGAAGCCCAAAGCACAAAGGCCCATGCCCCAAGCCAGAAGGCCCAAGACCAAAGCACAAAGCTGGATCCCTAGAACCTTAAGCATGAAGCCTGCATCCCGAAGGCCAAAACATGAAGCCCAAAGCCCGAAGCTTGAAGCTCGAAGCCAGAATCTCGAAGCCAAAAGCTCGAAGCCCGAAGCCTAACCAGAAAACCAAGAAGATCGAAGCCCGAAGGCACTAGCCTGAAGCCTAAATTCTAAAGCTCAAAAGCCAAAGCGTAAAGCCCAATGCCTCTAGTCTGAAGCTCAAAGCCTAATGCCTCTAAGCCGAAGCCCGAGGCTTGAAGCCTGAGAGTCAAGCCTGAATCCCTAGCCCCAAAGACCATAGCCTATCATCACTAGCCTAAAACCTAAATCCTATAGCCTAATGGCCCAAACCAATAGCCTAAAGCCCAAGCCTAAAACCCAAGCCAAAATCCCAAAGCCTGAGGCCCTAGCCCTTAGACCAAAGTCCCAGACTATTAGAACTCCCGTCGACCAAAATCCAAACCCCAAAGATCGAAGCTTGAAGCTTGATGTATGGATTAGAAAAGCCTAAGCATGTATCTTGAAGCATGAAACCAAAAAGCCCAAGTCAGAATATTGAACCTCGAAGACCAAAGCCCAAAGCCCAAATACTGAAGCTTGTAGCCCAAAGCCCTAACCTGGACTCAAAGAACCAAGCCCAATGCCTCTTTCCCCTAGCCCAAAGTTCGAATCCCATAACTTGATTCCCAGTGCCTGATGCCTGATGCCCAAAGCCTAAACCCTGAAGATCAAAGCTTGTTGCCTGATGCCCAAAGTCCAAAAATCGAAGCTTGAAGCTTGATCCCCGATGCCTTAAGCCTGAAGCCTGAAGCCTGAATTCTGAAGGCCAAAACATGAAGCCCATAGCTCGAGCTCGAAGCCCGATGCCCAAAAGCCTAAAGCCTGAAGTCTGAATCCCGATGCTTGAAGCCGAAATGCCTAAAGCTCGATGCCTAAAGCTCAAAGCCTGAAGCCTAAAGCCTGAAGACCGAAGCTCAAAATCTGAAGCCTAAAGCTCAAAGCTTGAAGCCCGAAGCCCGAAGCCTAAAGCCCGAAACCCAAAATATGAAGCCTAAGGTACGAACCTTGAAGTGTCATGTTTGAAGCTTAAAGCCCAAAACCTATAAGCCCAAGCCCGAAAATCATGGTCCAATAAAGAATACAAACTCAATTTGTTATTTCAAGATAAGTGAACAAAAGGAAAGGAATATTTAGAATGAAAAACAATGTTGGATTGCTTTACCTCTGGACAAACAATTTTTTTTTCTTATCCTTTGGATTGAAATAAGAGATAAAATGATTCAATCTCAGACCCTTTTGAATGTAGTAAATAATAGCAGAGCTCAAGAGTTAAAGAGTAAATTAGAATCTATATGGATTCTCTTATCTATACGAATTCAGGATAAATTTACTAGTCTTTTTGCCCTATCGATGTTAATATGACAAAGTATTAAATGCCATAAATAAGTGTCATCATTTTTAATCATCTTTTTTCTTTTAGGGGTTAGTTTCGCGACTTTAAACATTTCAGTTAGAAATAAATTTTTGAAAATTTGTATAATAAAATATAAATAATTTCAATATAACCATAATAAATATTTATGCCATTCTTATAAATTGAAATATAGTTGTTGACACATGGTTCCTGCGCTGCATCCTGGCCGAACACGTGACGCCTGACAGGCTTGTACTTGATTGATTGATTTGCTGACTCAGCTTCAGGTTTTGCAGGACTCTTGACCCAGGTCAAACATCGGGCACGAGGGTTCAACCAACCATCGCCCATAACGATCCAGGATTAACCTTCGTAACCTCGGGCACGAGGGTACGAGGTAACGCCTATCACAATCAACTTCACCTAACCCCGCCGATCGCCGTACAGACGTTCTTTCCCAGAAAAAGTACCAGCATTAAAAGATGTCACTTTCCCGTACGAATGGCAGATCTCTCCAGTGACAGATAAATGGCGCTCGGAGCTCGTCTATCACCTTTTTTTCGAAAAACCAGGACGAAGCCACGCGTGCTCAGCGGCTATAAAAACTATTGAACAATCCCAGCTGTAGAGAGGTCACTGGTTTTCATCCACCAACACCGGCCTTCTCCAAGACTAACGAAGGAGGAGGACTGGCCCCAAGAAGAGCAGAGCTCACCCACCACCTCTTGTAAAACAGGAGCTTGAGAGGAAGAAAGGCTCTCTTTCTCCTGTTCTCTCTCTTTTCCTCTTGTAAGCTTTTTGTATTAGCCTTCAGGGCCACCTCCAACCATTAGTGAAACTTCTTTGCTGATCGACCGGTGGACGTAGGGGATTTCCTCCTTGAACCACCTTAAACCTCTGTGTGCTTCTCTGGTTGCTTCTGAGTTAATCCTCTCCTTGAGCTTTCATTAAACAGGCTCACCACCTCATTGCGCGTCGCCGTCTCCCGGAACTCTCTTTCTTTTGGTATTTCCTGGGACCCCCACATCCTACGTCAACATCTTCTGGTGCTTTTATTGAGACTTCTCATTGAGGCTTACAACACAGCTCCTTCCGAGGTTACCCAAGAGTCCCCCTTCTCCCTCTTATTTGGAATGGATGCTGTCATACCAATCGAGCTGGAGCATCTCTCTCCCAGAGTAGAAGCTGCTGCCAGCTTCGAACTCGACACTTTGCAAACTTGGATGGATGAAAACGACGACTCACAAAGAGTCGATCTAGACCTCCTAGAACAAAAAAGGGAACTGGCCGTAATAAAACGTCTGGAACACAAACGACGGGTAGAGCGATATTATAACCGGAAGGTTAACCCCAGAATTTTCAACAAGGGTGATTTAGTCCTCAAGCGGCAACTTCTCGCCGGCAGTAATTTGGGGGTTCCTAAGCTTGAGCCTAACTGGGAAGGCCCTTACATCGTGCGCGAGGTCGCAGGACCTAACGCCTACAACCTCATGACTGCTGAAGGTACTCAGATCCCCAGAAGTTGGAGTGGAGACGACCTGAAAAGGTTTTACGCATAATCTCCCACTACAGTTCATCAAGGTGCTCTATATTCATTCATTTGTACAGATTCAATTGAAGGATTCATTTATAGAGGATTCAAACGCCAAATCCTGGCTTTACTCTCGATCTGGGTTTCTTTATATTTTGGAAGATTTCATATTTCCAACATACTCATGGCAAATGATCTTTGTATATCAAGATACATATATATATATATACATCGACCATAGTGTCGCTCAGGTATGATCTCAACTCAGTCTCAAATCCACGTACCTGAGGTTGCAAACCTCGCACACGATGGTACTCACTAACCTTCATTAATATGGTGATCATCAAGCCTAGCAGTGCCTGGCAGGCGGGGTTTCTTACAAACATTTGGGACCCTTCCATAAGCCCACCTGGCCAGCGGAAGGTCTGAAGGCCTGCTCGTAATCTTAGGGGTGTCCCTGATATCGAATCAAGATATAAGTCCCCCCTAAGCAGGGTGCCTTCGCTTCCCACTAGGATAACTGCAGTCCCAAGAGGGTCAGCCCTTGCTTTAAGTACAAAAGTCATACACGACGTTTCAGACGAACAAGTCCTTTTGGCATTGGGTCAGACAAATTCCCTTTAGGCAGGATCTCCACTACTATCAATACTTCTTTCCTGTACAAGTTTACAAAGGAATATCTATAACTCTACTAAAGGGGATCCCCGAGGTTAGCCCTTGCCACAAGTACAAATATTGTGCACGATGTTTTAGGCTCTCAAAGTCCCTGTGGCATTGGGACGAGGATACCTTTTGGGCGAAATCCACCCTGGCTATCAATACCCCCCCCCCCCTATTTTTTTATAGACTTCAAAGGTTCCAAATCAAACTTGAAGTTATTCTATATGGATTTCGGGAAGTTTCAAAGCTCAGACTTGTTTCGAAGGATCTCAAAATTAAGCTTGGGCTATTCTGCATGGTTCAAAAGCTCTACCTTATTAATGGGTTTTTCAGAAACCACTCAGAATATCTCAAAATTGAACAAAGACACTTATATATCTCATACGCAACAGAATGAACAGGTATGTGATAAATGAACCTCCTTTTTATTCATTTTCAAAAGTTACAAGAGGGATTACAACATTTTATAAGAAAACGGATTAACCTTCACTGACCCCATCCAACAGGTCAAAAAACTGTTGGATGGTATCGTCGGTCAAGTCAAACCCTCCTTCCTTATAAATTAGATCTGCGGCCATGCAAGGAAAAGGATCCACTTCTCCAAGATCGGCAGCAGTAACCTTGCCTTCTTGGATCAAAGTGGAGGCCAATCCTTCCCAGGCCCGCCTGATCCCATCTAACCGTTCCTTCCTGCAAGGTAAGCTCGTTTTGTAGGCTTCTACCGCCGCGACAGAACTACTCGCGATTGGAGCCTCCCTGTCTTCATCAGCCTTGCACAGCTTCTCCCGCAAAGCCTTATTGTCGGCCTTCAGCGCACTCATCGCGGACTTGTAAACCGCGAATTCCTCCTGAAGGGCGCTATGCCGAGAAGACTCCATCGCCAGTTGGACCTTCAGGGCTTCGATTTCTTCATTCTGACGATGCAGCTGGCCGGTCTGATCCAGCATCTGCTTCTCCACCCTCAAAGCCCTATTTAAAACTAAGGGCAAACAGGCGAGTACCTACAATGGGAGCAAGGTCAGCATCTACAAAGAATCGAGCCAGAAGAAGGTTAGAAGGGGTCCTTACTGTCGCCACCCTATTAGCCATCTGGGAATAAAGATCCGTCGCAGAGGACCTTTCCAACTTCTCTTCCAGATCCCTGATCGCCAGTCCTCCCCCCAGGATCAGTCCCAGATCTCCTCGAACGGGGTTGAATTGGCTCGAAGTTTGCTGTGAGATGACGGTCATCTTTCTCTCCACTTCCGTCGCGCTCATGGTAACCTTCGTTCCTTCGCCTGCAAACTCCCCGGCGAAATTGATGCAGAGTGGGGGCTCTGTGCTCTTCTCCCACTCACCTACATCTCTCTCCTCGGCATCCTTCCTCCCCTTTTTCAGAGGGGGTTCCAGGTTGTTCTCTTCAGGGAGGCCCCTCTTCCTTTTAGAAGTTTCACTAGTGACCAAAGCCTGACAGGAGGTAACCACTACTTCCCTTTCTGGACAAGGTACCTCCACCATCTCCTTCCCTGGGCCACTTTTGACCTCTTCTTTACCCCCCTTTCCTCCTATAGTAATCCCCTCGGCGCCTTTAGGGACTACCTTAGGTCTGGCCAGTGATGCAAGCTCTTTCCCTTTACCTGCTTCTTCCATCACCTCGGCCAGAGTTTTCCTATCATCCCCAGAGTCGTCCGGCGAGGACACTACATCAATAGGTATCCCACCACAAACAGGCTCTAGAACTTCCACTTCTTCTTCCACTCCCCCCTCAACAATCTGCTTGCTAAGTTGAGTGGCCGGGGGCTGTCCCTTTCTAGCCCTCCTCATCAGGACTGTTCCAGCAGGGGGGGCAACCTCCTTGAAGATAGTATATCCCTGTGACTTGGCGTACAGAGACACATCGTTCATCACCAATCTAAGAAAGTCCTTCAGGGGCCAGCTCTGCCTTTTTAAAGCTTCCAGGTTCCTCTGAACGGACGTCCCTGCCATCCATTGGGCATCGCCGATGAACTCGGTAGGGCAGACCCCAGGCGTCAAGGGGATCCCTAAATCCCCGCCTACAAAAAAGTAAAAATCCCTCTAGTCTGAATGAGAACTACTAGCCCCCGAAAATATCGCCTTCCTCGACTTCGATCGCAAGGCCAAACACCCCCCATACCCTGGCACTGCCATCCAGCTAAACAAGTTTCTGAACAGCGTCAGACTCCACGCTATCCCCTTGGCTTGCAGGAGTTTCAGAAAGGAATATATGTAGGCGATGGCGTTGGGGGAAAGTTGGGCTGGCACAAGTTTGAAGGAGTTCAGAATTTCCTTGAACTCTGGTTGAGGCGGCATCATCAGATCGTATTCTACCTGGGCCCTATACACACATACCGCCCCTTCGGGGGGACTGTTTGGTCGGAGGTCAGAGGTAGGCGGGATGACCATCAAGAGAGGGTTCCCCCTGAACCCTTTGGTGGTGTTGAGTACCTCATATTCCATCATGAGGGACTCCTGGTAGCTGTTGTCCTTCTGGAACTGCTCGGCCAGATCGGCCCACTCAATTTCTCTTCCTCCCATTTGTTCGATCTTCCCTTTCGAGCAGATGGAGCAGGTAATTTTTCTCTGAGACTTAGGGTTTAGAAGGAAGACGAAGCATTCCCTCTAAAGGGGCCGTTTATAGGGGACGAATGCGATCTTTTACCTTCCGACCGTCTGATCTTCTGGATCAGCGTGCGAGCATCATCAGGCTGCTCGCATCCTCTGCCAAATCCCAGGAATTGAAGCAGCATACGGGCCTCGAGGCGACGCATGGTTTACGAAGCATCACTCCCCATCCCGTCGTACGTCAAGAAAATCCTACCATCGTGCACGAGGGTTCGAGGAAAGATTTTTTCTTTCCCTGATGTTCGATATCCTACCATCGTGCACGAGGGTTCGAGGAAAGATTTTTTCTTTCCCTGATGTTCGATATCCTACCATCGTGCACGAGGGTTCGAGGAAAGATTTTTTCTTTCCCTGATGTTCGATATCCTACCATCGTGCACGAGGGTTCGAGGAAAGATTATCCTTTCCCTGGTGTTCGATATTGCTATATCGTACACGAGGGTTCGAGGGTAGCTATTTCATCTCTTTTACTTAGAATTTTTCTTTACTTTTTGAATTCTTTACCTTCCCTTATGGATTCATGTATTCTTTTCTGAGGCTTCGTGGTACCTGTTTTAAAACACGAAAGAAGAGATACAAGCAAGGATTCATTCACAACAAGTTCTTGAGAAGGAAAAATACATTTCATCCAATGATAGAATTTGTTATAATTTCTCTTTTTGTCCTCACATGTTCCTCTCATGAGTATAGGAAAAACAAAGAAAGATACAAGGCTTCAGAACTTAAACACTCGGTCTGACGAATTCAGACCTCTTAACCAGGGCCCCTCCTCCTCGAGGTCTCCTCTTCTCTGGGTTCTTTCTGCAGGTTGTCCATCCGAAAAATACATCCTTCAGATGACTCAGAGAGAGGAATCCTCCAGACCTCCTTTACCCTGGATTCCTCTTGCAGGTTGTCCATCCTAAAAAAAAAAGGATCCTTCCAGTACCTCAAAAGAAGAGGATTCTCCTATCAGGCTGAGGAGCTAGTCGAGGAGGGGGACCAGTTCCCTCTGACCCAGCTGACGCTCAGGCTGCTGACTTTCAGAGGGATCGCGCCGGCCTAGCCACCTGGCTTCCAGAGGAGTCACAGGGCTTTCTCTCAAAGTCCTGCGCGGAGGAGGCCAACTTCCCCAACCCCCATAGGACCTTGGCGGAGGAATCTCATTTGGAGGACAACTCCCAGCAGCGAAGAACCTGTCTGGCCCCTTAGGACCACAGAAGGACAAAACTGCTGGGTCCCTGATATTCTCCTGGTTCAAGGTACCTGCATCAACCAATGTCTGTAGAAGAGTATTAAAAGCAGCCTGGTGCTGCATATGGTGGCCCATCGGCAAGGCGCTGACAATCTTCACTGCCCTCCTCACCGTTTCCTCCAAGTCATCCATGCGTCGCCCCCGCCAGTCGGAGCTGTTCTCCACCAAGGCCCGCAGAGAGCGGACTTCAGATTTCAGCAACTCCTCCCGGCGACAAGCTTCGGAGACCGCCTCTTTCGTCCCTGACAAGGCCTCCCTGGCCTTAGTCATTTCCTCTCTCAACCTCCTCCTCTCCTCCCTCAAAGCCTCCCTATCGTCGTCCAAATCCTTTATCCTTTTTTGGAGGTCTTTGACATGGGCAGAGTGGGCCTGGTTCACACCCGCCAGATTGCGATTGAACTCTTCCCTCGTAATCTCACTTTTATTAGCCCACTCTGCATTAACCTGGGCTAGGGAAGCTAACCTATCCTCTACTTTATACATCTTTCCTAATTGCCCCTTCTGATCGGCCAGAGAGCGCTCTGTAGCATGAGACAAAGCGCCCTCCAGTTCCCTCACCTCTCGGAGGCAGCGGGCTTCCACATCCTCCTTGCCCTTCAGAGATTTCATCACCTTCAGGACTTCGGAGGTGTTCCCCAAGATCTTCTCCTCAGCCCGCCTTATCTCACTTAGCCGGTCTCCCAGCATACTCCAGACCCCCTTGGTACTGAAAGGGGCGCTGGAGACAGCCGGGAGGGCCTCTCCTTTCTCCTTCATCACCCTCTCCACCTCTGACCCTCCAGTACCAGAGGCAGTGAGGAGAGACTCGCCCCTCATTTCGACCAACCTTTTTCCCAATAGGCCCCGTGACTTTTCGAAAACTAGGGCAACATTAGAAGCAGGAATTGGGGCTCTTAGGGGAGTAGGCCTACCAACAACTAGGGATGGCTTTCCCTTACCTTCATCAGAACCCCCGACACCAAGAAGGAGCCGCTCAAACTCTTCATCCTTGAGCATGATCTTCCCCGGTGCCAGCTTCTCTCCAATGGATGTTTCTCCTATCAAAACCAACTCCCTTAACTCCTTAACTTTCAGAGGCGGCTTAATTGGAGAATCAGAGACTGCCACTACTTCTGCGGCTTCAGTACCCGCCGGACCCTGAAGAAGTTCCAACGTCTGCGCTAGGGCAACGGCAACCCTAGCCGTAGGAGCTTCTGCCTCCAAGGGTGCACCTGCCTCCGGCATCTTCTTCCCCGGAGGAGCATCTACCAGAGGTGCTCTGGCTCTTTTCTTAGAGAAGCCAAATGTGATCTTCCATTTCCTCTCTGCCATCTCTGTGAGAAGCTCTCACACTATTGCAGAACTCAACAGACAAAGGAAGGATAGAATGCGAAGCAGCAGACTCCGCTGCTATCTTATCCTTGCAGACCTCGGGCAGCGCATCCACCTTCGCGATGGTTCGCATTCCAGGACTCATATTAATATTCGCGCCCTGACAATGCGGGGGGATGATGTTAACACATGGTTCCTGCGCTGCATTCTTGCCGAACATGTGGCGCCTGACAGTCCTGTACTTGATTGATTGATTTGCTGACTCAGCTTCAGGTTTTGCAGAACTTTTGACCCAGGTCAAACATCGGGCACGACGGTTCAACCAACCATCGCCCACGATGATCCAGGATTAACCTTCGTAACCTCGGGCACGAGGGTACGAGGTAACGCCTGTCACAATCAACTTCACCTAACCTTGCCGATCGCCGTACAGACGTTCTTTCCCAGAAGAAGTACCAGCATTAAAAGATGTCACTTTCCCGTACGAATGACAGATCTCTCCAGTGACAGATAAACGGCACTCGGAGCTCGCCAATCACCTTTTTTTCGAAAAACTAGGACGAAGCCACGCGTGCTCAGCGGCTATAAAAATCATTGAACAGTCCCAGCTGTAGAGAGGTCACTGGTTTTCATCCACCAACACCGGCCTTCTCCAAGACTAACGAAGGAGGAGGACTGGCCCCAAGAAGAGCAGAGCTCACCCACCACCTCTTGTAAAACAGGAGCTTGAGAGGAAGAAAGGATCTCTTTCTCATGTTCTCTCTCTTTTTCTCTTGTAAGCTTTTTGTATTAGCCTTCAGGGCCACCTCCAACCATTAGTGAAACTTCTTCGCTGATCGACCAGTAGACGTAGGGGATTTCCTCCCTGAACCACCTTAAACCTCTGTGTGCTTCTCTGGTTGCTTCTGAGTTAATCCTCTCCTTGAGCTTTCATTAAACAGGCTCACCCCCTCATTGCGCGCCGCCGTCTCCCGGAACTCTCTTTCTTTTGGTGTTTCCTGGGACCCCCACATCCTACGTCAACAATAGTCAATATTAAAATATACTTTAATAAAATATAAAAGTTTTCTTCTTTTTATTTATATCAAAATAACTTTTAATCAATTAAATTATCAAAAGACATGCCTTTTCAAAATAACTGCAACTCTTTAATTAATTAAAACAGAGTGCCTTTTCAAAATAAATGCTATTTTTTTAATTAATTAAATTATTTAACTAATTAAAAGACATGTCTGGATAGGAAATATTTCTTTTTTTTTCTTATCCGTAGGATTGAAATGAGAAAAAATGATATAACCTCAGACCATTTTGAATGTAGCAGATAATAGTAGAGGTCGAGAATTGATGTGTATTCAAAGGACCAAGCTCGAAGGCCCAAGCTCGAAAAGACTCATCTTGCAGCCTAAAGCTCGAAGGACCAAGCTCGTCCCTCGGAGCTCGAAGCTCAATGTCCCAAGTTAGAAGCCCAAAAGTCTAAGACCAAATCCTGAAGAGCCAAGAGTCAACACCCAAAGGTTGAAGCCCGAGCACCCAAGATCGAATCCCTAACCTTGAAGATCGAAGCCCGAAGGCATAGCCTGATGCCTCCTGAAGGGACAAGAGTCAAAGTCCTATGCCTGAAGCTCGAGGCCTGATGCCTCAAAGCCGAAGCCTGAGGCTTGAACCCTGAGAGCCCAAGCCTGAATCTCTAACCCCAATGATCAAAGCTTGTAGGCACTAGCCTAAAGTCTAAAGAGCCCAAGCTTGAATCCCTTTTGCATTCAGGCTTGAGACTTTAGGCTTCGTGATTCAGGCGTAGTTCTCCGGACCTTGGACCTCGGGATTGGGCATTCAGGCATCATGTTTTAGGCATTGATCTTTGGCTTTCGGGCTTCTAACTTGGGGCTTAGGGCTTCGGGCTTAGGCCTTGCGACTTGAGATGTTCAACCTTTGTGTTTTGGGTATCGAGCTTGGGCCTTTAGGCTTTCAAGCCTAAGACTGAAGCCTAAAGGCCCAATCTTAAATCATGAAGTTTAATCCCCGAAGCATTAAGCTTGAACCCCGAAGGCCAAAACATGAAGCCCAATGCTCAAAGGCCATAGCTCGAAGGTCTTAGCAGGAAGCTCGAAGGTCGAAAGCCAGAGCTCGAAGCTTTAAACCCTAAGCCCTACGCCCTAAGCCCGTAGCCCAAAGCCTAAAGTCATAATACCGAAACCTAAAGCCCAAAGCGCTAGTCCAACGTGCGAACCATGAAGAGCCATGCTTGAAGCTTAAAGCCCAAAACCTGAAAGCCTAAGCTCAAAAACAATGGCAAGAGTTGGAAGCTTGAAGCCCAAAGTCCTAAGCCTAAAGCCTATAGCCCTAAGACCCAACCATGTATCCCGAAGTTCAAATCCCGAAGGCTCATGCCCATGGCACAAAAGACTAAACTCAAATCCTGAAGCCCAATAGCCGAAGCCCAAAAGCAAAAGCTCAAACCCAGAGGGCCTAAGCCCAAATACCTATCCCGAATGATTGAAGCCCAAAGTTGCTAAACTAAAGCCTAAAGCCCAAAGCCAGAAAGCCAAAGCCAGAAGCCTAAATCTCGAAGTTGGAAGCTCATAGCTTTAAGCCTAAAGCCCAAAGCACGAAGCTCGAAATCCCAATCCCAAGCATGAAGCCCAAAGCCTGTAGGCCCAAGCCTGAAGGCAAAAGTTGGAAGCCCGAAGCCTGAAGGCTTAAACCTAATGCCCAAAGCCACAACCTGAAAGACCCAAGCTTGAATTCCAAAGCTAAAAGCTCATTGCCTTAAGCTTAAAGCCTGAAAGCAAAAGCCTGAAGCCTATAGGCCCAATCCTGAAGCTTGAAGCCCAATGCCTCATAGCCGATGCCTGAGGCTTGAAGTCGGAGAACCCAAGCCTGAATCCTTAACCTTGAAGATCAAAGCCTGTCGGCATTAGCCTAAAGCCTAAAACCTGAAGCATGAAAGCCAAAACCCGAAGCCTTAATGCTCATGCTTTTAAAGCGTGAAGCCTGAAATAATGTAACATTTAGGTCATATAGCCAAGGCCGACCTAGAATCACACTTTCTTCCTCCATCGGTAGTACATCACACCAAAAGTCCTCCTGATAAGAATTGAAGCTGATAGTAACTCGACACCAATGCTTAACCTCGATGGAGGAAGAGTCGATCCATGCTACTCAATAAGGATGTAGGTGATTAATCGTGGTCAACCCCACATATGAGACAGTCATAGTGGAAATTGCATTAATACAACTTCCGCTATCGACAAGGACTTTGCAGATCTTTTCTTTTATTTTAATGTATGTATGAAAGAACGACGTTCTACGCCAGTCCTTGCTTTCCTTAGGTTGTGCCAGAGCACACCTGACTACTCCTAGAGGAGTAGAATAAGTAGTATGATTGTAGACCTCTTCCTTGTACTCCTCAAATTCTTCCACATATGCGGGGTCAGTAACATAAGTCGACTCTATGCCCTCAGCAAATAGAGGAGTATCCTCAGGGACCTACTCTATCATCAAGGCTTTGGAAGAACACTCAGCAGCAATGTGGTCAAAACTTTGGCATCGAAAATAACATAGTGGACGTCCGGTATTGCCACATAAGGACTCACCGACTACAGCTTTGCCCTTTTTCTCTTTAGAAAAAGGTGGGCGACTGACAGGAGCAGAAGTTGGAGATGGCTTAACACCTATAGGTGCTGGTCTAACAGAGGTATATCCCTCCCGAGTATTAGTATGTCGTGGGACAAGAGGCTTCTGAAATCGCTCGTCGCTCGTAGTCCTGGTCCATCTGATAAGCCTCCTCGAGCGTAGCAACACAATGTAAATATAACTCACATTGTATATCCTCCCTTAATCCAGCTCTAAACCTGGATAAGGTAGTCGTGGGACTCTCAGCCTAGCCACATCACATCATAAATTCATCGAATTTAGTGATGTACTCAGTCACAGAGTGCGTTCCTTGAGTCAAGCACTGCCACTGATCAAGGAGTTGATCATGATATGTAATGGGAATGTACTTTTCTCTCATGATCGCCTTGAACTTGTTCCAACACTCAATTGGCTTTAGGCTACGGCGCTGGCACAGATTCTCAACATTGCTAATAAAAGGTCTAGCTTGCAAGGTGAGCTTTATTTTAGCAAACATGACCTTTCTTTATTCACTCATAGTATACCACTAAAAATAGTGGTTCATACCATCCTCCCACTCAAAATATGCCTTGGGATCTAATGTCCCATCGAAGTTAGGGGCTTCCACCTTAATACTATACAGGTAGTTTTCGTCAGGATCACGGGGCTCATATGCCTTACCAGTAGACTAGTGAATAGTCCTCCTAATAGTAGGCTCTCTCCTAAGCTGATCGACCTCAATTTCTAAGGTGTGGGTGCGTCGCTCAACCTTAAGCTGAGCGACTCGATCACTCACCTCATCCAGTTTATTTTTCATATCATCCAGACAGTCTGTTCTAGCCATGAGAGTGGTCAACATAGCCTCTAGTTTAGGTTCCATGGGAATAGGAGAACTAGGCCTAGTGTATTCTAAACCATACCTAGTGGGCATATACAAATAGAAATAAATATGCCTATATGCACCCCATTCCAACTATGCTCTGATATCAGATGATGCGGGATAATATGCAAGATGCAATTCAAATTAAGGATCAGTAAATAATTATAGCGGATGAGCATAAATTGGATCAAGAATATCTTTAATGATAACTGTGTGATATTTAAGAAACTATAAGTACGAGAGGCAGATCATATTTAAATACCTAGAAACAAGTTCAAATGATATTTAATAAATTTATCAAATAATTTTAGGCAACTTTATCTCAACAAGTCAGAGCTAGGGATGCGCAGTAGTATAGGTGTGCTCACGAATAATAATACCAACAATAATTTATCACAGTATAATTTTAGGTTCACACGGGTGAGCAAATCAAACAGTCCCGATAATAAATACCGCAACAAGATCTCACAGAAGTTTCAAAGCATTCAGTTGATATTCGGGTTTACCTTGAGAGGAGATTCTAGATCCCAAAGCAGAATTGCAGTGACCGGCAGATTGTCTGTATATCAGCAGCTCTATGAGGTCTAGCAGA
The DNA here is from genome assembly GCA_019297695.1 of Apostasia ramifera. Taxonomy (NCBI): domain Eukaryota; kingdom Viridiplantae; phylum Streptophyta; class Magnoliopsida; order Asparagales; family Orchidaceae; genus Apostasia; species Apostasia ramifera. The sequence continues at coordinate 419,927 of JAEMOT010002858.1, read as the reverse complement.
GGGCTGAAGCTGGGAACTCGAAAGGTGATGGCAGGGGCGAGCGCAGTAACGGCGAAGTCGAACCAGTGGGTCTGCCAAACTAGGCGCCCCGAAGCAAGGGGGCGAGGTTGCAATGGACGACAGCGATAGGAGTCCTTGGGATGCACGCGGGGCCATGAAGCTGATGGACGCGAAAGTGGCCATTAGCCTTCGCATGGGATCGACATTGCAGGCGGGCAAGGGAAGCAGGCAGATGCGGCGGAGGCAAACAAGTGAGATGGTAGCGCTGCGAGGCCGAACAGGATGAGGGCTGTTGCGTTGATCAGGCTGGCGGCGACGAGGGCAGGTGGAGCTGGTCCCTCGAAGGACCGGGCGGCGCACACGGTCAGTGACAAAGACCGAGCCGGGGTTCTATTTGGGGAATTAGTGTTGGGAAATTACTTGCAGGAGCTTGGATTTTTGGTTAAGCTGAAATCATGGTTTAAAAGGTGAGAAAAGTCGGAGAAATACCTTAAATTTCTTTAAGGTATTTAGGTATTTTCACCCAAGGCCCCAACCTTTCCCTTCACCGAGATATAACACATAATACTCAAACTCAAAATGATTTTATTCCAGGATTAAGAAAAAATAGTACAAGTTCTTGCGCTTATATAGGCAATTACAATCGAATTTAAATTGCAGAAATAAATATAAAAATAAAAACTGATTATAACATGCCAAATGCAAATAACTAAAAATAGAAGAAAATAAATGAGATTCGCCCAAAATTTAGAATATTCTGGGGATTTTCAATCCACTGATCAGCCACCAATCGTGCCTGCTGCCAAATCTATAGATCAATCCTCCATCCAGATCGACGCCACATGATGAGATCTCGGCCATCGAGTGTAGACTCTGCTTGAAATAAATAGACTGTCTGATGTCATCGTGTCCCAACCATTACACTTGTAGCTTTGTGCTTCAAACTTAGATGTTATGGCTTCGGTCTTGGTTTTCGGGTTTTAGGCTTTAGGATTCAGGCCTAAGCCTTTGGGCTTCTAGCTTGGATCTTTGAGCTTCTAGCTTCAAGTTCTGAGCTATAAGGTTGGGCCTTCAGGTTTTAGGCTTCGAGTTAAAGGATTCTTTGTTCGAGATTTAGGCTTGGACCTTCGAGGTTCAGGCTTCGAGCTTTGGGCTTGGGCCTTTAGGCATTAGGCCTTGGCTTTTGGGCTTCAAGCTTCTACCCTTAGGGTTCAGGCTTGCGCCCGCGGGCTTCAGACATCGGGCAATGGGTTTGCGACTTCAAGTTTCTAGATTCAAGCTTAGGCCTTCGAAATTTGGACTTTGGACTTTGAACTTTTGCCTTTGGGCTCCAAGCTTTGGGCATTGAGCTTGGGCCTTCAAGTTTTAGGTTTTGAGCATGGGGCTTCAAGCTTTAGGATTTGACTTCTAGCTTAGAGCTTTGGACTTCAAGCTTCGGGCATCGACCTTCCAGCTTCAAACTTTGGGTGTCGATCTTCAGGAGTGAGCCTTTGGCCATCGGGCCTATTCCTTCCAAATTTAGGCTTCGAGTACGGGCTTTCGGGCTTCGAGCTTTGGGCATTTGGGTTTGTACTTCAAGGTTTATCCTTCATGGTTTAGGCTTTAGCCTTAGGCCTTTGGGTTTAAGCTTCATGCTGAGCTAAGGACTTCAGGCATTAAGCTTCAACCCTGGGCCTTCACGCTTCAGGCTTTGGCCCTTAGGCTTCACGTTTAGGGTTTAGGCTTGCAGCTTTGGGTTTTGATTGTTAGAGTTAGGGATTCAAATTCGGGTTCTCGGGGTTCAAGCTTTGGGCTTCTGCTTTTGTACTTCTAGATTCACGGTTAGGCCTTAGGACTTCTGACTTGGGCCTGCGAGCTTCAGGCTATGAGCTTAGGCATTTATGCTTTAGGCTTCAGGTTACATGCTTTTCGTCTTCGTAACTAAAGCTTGGACCTTCAGGGTTCAGACATCAAGCTTGGGGCTTCGGGCTTTGGCCTTCAGGCTTCTTGCTTTAGGGTTTAGGCTTGGGCATATGGGATTTGAGTTTATGCCTATAAGCTTTAGGCTTTAGGCATTGGGTTTGGGACTTTGGGGTTTGAGATTTTGGCTTGAGACTTCAGACTTCAAACCATGAGCGTAGGCTTTCGGGATTTGAGCATTGTGCTTCTAGCTTGAGCAATCGGGCATTGGTCTTCAAGTGTGGGCCTTCAGGCTTTGGGCTTCGTGCTTCAGGCTTAAGGATTAAGACTTTGAGTTTCAGGCTTGGGCCTTCTGACATTTGGCTTTGGGATTTATGCTACTAGATTGGGCCTTTTCGTATCTAGTTTAAACCTTCATGCTTCATGCTTTAGGCTTTGGGCTTAGAGTTTCGTGCTTATGGTATGGGCCTTCGACCATAAAATCTCTTAAAATTTCTAATTTTAGCCTTCAAGCCTTGGGCCTTATGCTTACCCGTACAAACTTTGGGCTTTGAACTTACGCCTTTGGGCTTTGGGCTTGCACCTTTGTGCTTTGGGCTTCAGGATTTATGCTTTGGGCTCCAATCCTTTGGACTTTAGGCTTCAAACTTCAGGTTATAAACCTCGTATTTTGGCCTTTAGCATTGGCGCTTTAATCTTGGGCCTTCAGGGTTCAGGCTTCACTCATTGAGCTTGGGCCTTTGGGCTTTAAGAGTAGGGCAACGAGCTTGGGCTTCAGGCTTAGGCCGTCAGGATACAGGTCTCAGGCTTTTAGCTTGGGCTTTCTAGCTTCGGACTTATGGCTTTGGACTTCGATCTTCGACCTTTGGGCTTGGGGCATTAGGCTTTTGGATTTGGTCTTGGGTCTATGAGCTACAAGCTTCATTATTCAAGCATCAGGATTAGGGCTTCGAACTTTGAGGTTTTGGATTGGGCAATCAACCTATGAGCTTGGGCTTTGCCTGTGCACTTGGGGTTTCAAGCTTGGTCCTTCGGCCTTGCGGCTTCGAGATTAAACCATTAGCCTATGGGATTCTAGCTTCAGGCTTAAAGCCTTCGGCCTTTGGAGATTAGACCATCGGCCTTCGGCATTTGGAGATTAGACCTTCGGCCTTCAGCATTCAACTTTTATTGTTCATATTTCCAGCTTTAGGTATAAGCCTTCAGGCTTATGGCTTTACAGCTTCAGGCTTCGGGGACAAACCTCTAAGATATGAGCTTTAGAAATTGGCTTTTGGACTTTAGGCTATGAGCTTTGAGCTTGGGCCATTGAGCTACAAGCTTTAAGCATTGGGTTTTGAGCTTCAGGTTTTGGTCGTCGGGCTTAAAGTATGAGCTTGTACTTTTGGCCTTCACGCTTTTGGTTTCAGCCTTCGAGCTTTAAGCTTCAGGGTTCGGGCTTTGGGCTTCAGGTTTGTGCCTTTAAGCACGAGGCTTCGAGCTTTGAGCTTCCAGCATCGGCTTATGCTATCAGAATTTGAGCTTCAAGCTTCAAGCTATGGGCTTTGCCCTTTAAGAACGTGGCTTGGGGCTTGAGGCTTTGTCCTTTGGGCTTAGTCCTTTAGGATTTGGGATTCCTACTTGGTCCTATAGGCTTTATGATTTGGGCTTCAGGCTTCGGGCCTCTCGGGCTTGGGGCCTCGCAGTCTTCAGGCTTCAGGCTTCAAGCTTTGAGAAAGCGCATTCGAATGTTGGACTTCGAGCTTTGGGATTAAGTCTTCAGGCTTCAAGCCTAGGGATTGAAGCTTGTGCGAACAGACTTCGGTCTTCTAGCTTGGGCATTAAATCCTTGAAATTCGAGCTTCGATCTTGGGCCTTTAGGCTTCAAATTTTGGGTTGTGCGGTCAGGCTTCGTGCTTCAGCCTTCGGCCTTTGGGCAATGGGCTTAAGGCTTGAGGCTTAAGCCTACGAGGTTCGGGATTTGGGCTTAAGCCTTCAAGCTTTGGCCTTTGGCTTCGAGCTTCTAGCTTAAAGCTTCAGGCTTTGAGATTTGTGCTTTGAGATTGAGTAACAAGCAATCGGGCTTTGAGCTTGGGCCTTCAGGCTTTGGAATTCATGCATTGGGCTTAAGGCTTGGGACTTTTGCATTTTGGCTTTGGGTTTCGATCTACGGGATAGGGCCTTTACCATCGGGCTTAGGCCTTTAGGCTATGGGCTTAGAGGTTTGGGCTATGGGCTTTGGGTATGCACCTTGGTGCCTTGGGATTTGGCCTCAGGTCTTTGACCTTCAGATTTTTGGTTTTGGCCTTCAAGCTTCGAGCTTAAAGGTTAGTCTTATAGGTTTTGGGCTTCGGGATTATGCCTTCGGGCTTTGGGCTTGTGCATTTGGGCAATGGGCTTCACACTGCATGCTTCGGGTTTTAGGCTTTAGGCTATGGCCTTTGAGTTTTGACCTTTAGGGTTGGCATTTTAGTCTTGGTCATTCAGGGATTAGGCCTCACAAATCGACCTTTGGCCTTTGGGCATAGATCTTCGGGGTTAAGTCTTTAGGTGTCTGGCTTAGGCATTCAGACGATGGGTCTTAGCCTTTGAGAGGGTTCAAGGCCTTGGGCCTGGACCTTCAGGCTTTGGTATTGCAATTTCAGTGTTCGGGCTTTAGGATTGATGCATCAAAGCTTGGGCCTTCAGGTTGCAGGTTTGGGCTTTTGGTCATCGGATTTGGGCTTAGGACTTCAAGATTTAGGCTTTTGGCATGGGCATTTGAGCTTTGGGCCTCAGGCATGACCCATTGGCTTCCAGCTTCGGGCTTCGAGCTTAGGCATTCATCCATCGAGCTTTGGCCTACGGACCTATGCCATTAGGCTTCAGCATTTAGGCTTAGTCTTTAGTGGTTTGGGCTTCAATTTTCGGGCTTTGGCTTTTAATTTCAGTCTTGATGCTTCAGCCTTTGGGCTTCATGCTTCTGGTTTTGTTGATTAGGCTTCAGGTGGGAAGGGAGAGGAGGCAGGAAAAAAGGTTGGATCAGCCACGTCTTTATCCTTCTGTCAACTTGTACTAGAGCTTGAGATAAGGAATCTCTTTCTCTCTTTCTCTCTCTCTTTTCTTTTTACATTGTACTGATCTTTATGACCACCCCATTTCTTTACTATTGAAATTACCTCACTGATCGCCTGGTGGATGTAGGGGATCTTCTCCCTGAATCATCTTAAAACTCTGTTTGTTGTTTTGGATGCATATTAGTCTTATTTAAGCCTTAATCGTCAGGCACTGCTCTCTGTGTGGTGCTATTTCTCAACACACTCTTTCTCTGTGTTTCTCGGGATCCTCGACTTCCCACATCAACAGCTTTAGGGTTAGGCCACTGGGCTTCGAGCTTTAGGCTTTGAGCTTCGGGCATCGGTCTTCGAGCTTCATGCTTCTGGCTTCTGGCTTCTGGCATCGGGCATCGGACATCGAGCATCGGACATCGGGCTTTGACCTACGGGCTTCGGGCTTCGGGTATCTGGCTATGGGCTTCGGGTATCTGGCTATGGGCTTCGGGCTTCAGGTTTCACGTTTTGGCCTTCGAGATGCAGGCTTCATGCTTTAGGCTTTTGGGATCAAGCTTCATGCTTCGGTCTTGGGCCTTCATTTCGGACTTCAAGTTTCATGTTTTGGCCTTCGAGGTGTAGGCTTCATGCTTAAGGATTTGGGGATCGAGTTTTATGCTTCTGTCTTGGGCCTTCATTTTGGACTTCAGGCTTTAGGCTTGAGCTTTTAGGCTTCAGGCTTTAAGCTTGAGCCTTCGAACTTTGGGCTTCATGTTCTAGTCTTTGGGCATGAACCTTTGAGCTTTAGTATTGCAATTTTGATCTTTGGGCTTTAGGATTCAGGCATCAATCTTGGACCTTCAGGTTGTAGTCTTGGGCCTTAGGTCGTCGGGATTTGGGGATAAGACTTCAGGCTTTCGGCTTTCACCTTTTGTTGTGTGCCTTTTGGCTTTTGGTATGACCTTTTGGGCTTGGGGTTTGGGCATCGGGCTTCGTACATTGGTCTTTGACCTCCGGGCTTTGGGCTTCAGGTATCTGGCTATGGGCTTTCTAACTTTGGGTTTTAGACTTTAGGTTAGAAATTTGGGCTTAGGCCTTCGGGGCTTGAGGCTTCTAGCTTTGGCTTTTTTGCTTTAGGATTAAGGTTTAGGCCATTGTGCTTCTAGCTTGAGCCTTTGGGCTTTGGACTTCAGGCTACAAGGTTGGGTCTTCTGGCTTTAGGCTTAAGCTTATGGGTTTCAAGCTTTGGCCTTCAGGGTTGGGTCTTTGGACTTGGGTCTTTGGGCTTTGGACTTCAGGCTTAGGCCTTCAAACTTTGGGCTTTGGGCTTCCAACTTTTGTCTTCAAGCTCAGGCCTACAGGCTTTGGGCTTAATGCTTAGCATTGGGACTTCAAGCTTGGACGTTTAGGCTTCGCGCTTAAGGCCTTGAGCTTCGGGCTTTGGGCTATCGAGCTTTGGGATTTAGGCATTTACCTTGGGCCTTCGGGCTTCGAGCTTAAGACTTTGGTCTTTAAGCTTGGGACATCGGGCTTTAGGCTTCGCGCATCTAGCTTTGGGATTGAGCTTGTATGCTTCGGGGTTCGGGCATTGGGCTTTGATCTTCAAGAATGGGCCTTCAAGCTTCAGGCTTAATGCTTAGACCATTGGGCTTCATGCTTTAAGCTTCCATCTTTGGGCCTCAAGCTTTGTTCCTAGGACATCTGGACTCAGCTATAGGCATCCGGCTTTGATCTTCAGACGTAGACCTTTGGTCTTCTAAATTGGGCCAGGGATTTTGGGATTAGGCCTTAAGGTTTTGGTCTTTAGCCTTGAGGCTTGGGCCTTCAAGGTTCGTACCTTGGACTTGAGCCTTGTGGTTAGGCCCTCAAGTTTCAGACTTCGAGCTTCGGGCTTCGGCATTTGGGATTCAGAATTTGGGCTTCACGCTTTGGCCTTTAGGATTCTAGCTTCATGCTTAAGGCTTTCGGGATCCAGCTTCGTCCTTCAGGTTTGGGCCTTCTGAGTTTGGGCATTAGCCTTTGGTCTTCGAGCTTCAGGCTTAGGCATTTGGGTTTTTTAGTTTTGCGCTATAGGTTTTGAACTTTGGGGTTTAGGTTTTAGGTTTCGGGCATTGTGTACCAGGTATTAGGCTTTGGGTTTCAAAATTTGGGCTAGGGGCATGAGCCTTTGGGCATGGACCTTTGAGCTTTGTTGTTGTAATTTCGGTCTTCGGGCTTTAGGATTCAGGCATCAATCTTGGACCTTCAGGTTGCAGTCTTGGCCGTTCGGTCATTGGGATTTAGGGATAAGACTTCAGGCTTCCGGCTTTCGCCTTTTGGCGTGTGCCTTTAGGCTTTTGGTATGACCCTTTGGGCTTGCAGTTTAGGCTTTGGGCTTTGGGCTTTGGGCTTTGTGCTTCGAGCTTTAAGCTTCGGGCTATGGTCTTCAAACTTGCATATGGAGGGTTCATGCTTCAGGCCCAGGCTATCGGGATTAGCGCGTTAGGCGTGGGCTTTTGTGCCTTGAGCTTCAAATTTTAGGCTTAGGCATTTGGGCATTTGACTTCATGCTATGTATTTTAAGCTTTGGCCTTTGGCCTTAGCGTTTGAAGCTTTGGGATTTGAGCTTCAAGCTTTTGGCTCAGGGCATAGACTTTCAGTATTTGGGGTTCAGGCTTCAGGGTTGGGCTTCGAACTTCGGGCTTTAGGATTCAAGCTTAGGTCTTTGGTCATTGGGCTTCAGTCTTCAGGCATGAGCTCAAGACTTCGAGATTGGCCCTTCGGCCTTCGCACTCTATGCTTAAGGCTATAAGATTTCGGATTCCTGCTTCAGGCATTGGGCATTGGGCATTGGGCGTCTAATGAACTACACTCAGCTCCTTCTGCCCTTCAGCCTTCAGAGGCACCTTGACCGGAGAGTCAGAGATGTTCACCACCTCCACCACCTTTTCCTCTATTGCAAGTCCCTGTGCAGACTCCAGAATTTGCACCAAAGCCCTGCAACCTTGGCCAATGGCGTCTCCCCTAACAGAACTATAGCCGGAGCCCCTGCTTCTTCTTCCCGAAGCACCACAACAGTCTCCTCAGCCGAAGATCTTGGCAACCCATTAGATGTTTCCAAGATTCTCTTCTTCGAAGAAGAGGAGCCAGATGGAAGGTTGCTAGTCCTCTTCTTCTTCAGAGAAAGACCTAACAGAATCTTCCACTTGTCGCTCCCAGCTATCTCTCTAACAAATCTACTCCCTTTTGCTAGATCTAACTTTAAGAATCTCATTCTCTTTAATTAATCTACTTATATGCATGCTAAGTTCTTCATTTAACTTAGAAAGATTTTCATTATGCAACATAAGCTCATTAATTCTACCTTTTAATGCTTTACATGAAGATTCACAAGCGAGATGCAATTTTTTTAAGGAAAAATATTTATGCTTTAATTTATTATACTCATGAATAAGATCAAAAAGATTCTCTTCTAATTCATCATATGAAAGAAATGAGTCTTTTACTTTTTTCGATGATTCTTCCTCATCATCTTCATTTGTCATAAGACAAAAAATAGCCATCTCATTCTTTCTTCCTCTTCACTAAAGCCCAAATGCCCAAGCCAGAAGCTTGGAGCCCAAAGTGCAAAAGCCCATACATGAAGCATGAATCTTGATGGTTTAAGCCTGAAACTTGAACACTATGTGTAAATTAGAAGACCGAAGCCTAAGGACCATTTCCAAAAACCTGAAGCTGAAATGCCAAAGGCCGATGGCTGAAGCTAAAAGCCCAAATTCTTAAGCCTGAAGCCAAAAGCTCGAAGCCCAAGCCTGAAGACATAAGGGCTAAGGGCCTGACCCTTTTGGCATTGGGCTTTGGGCTTTGGGCTTTGGGCTTCAGGCTTCGGGCTTAGGCATTCATCAATGAAGCTTTGGCCTTTAGGATTAGGTCAATAGGCTTCAGCTTTTAGGCTTTGTTTTTAGTGGTTTGGGCTTCGATTTTCTGGCTTTGGCCTTCTGATTTCGGCCTTTTGGCTCCGTGCTTCAGATTTTGGGCTTTATGATTTGAGCTTTAACTTTGGGAGTTGTCCTTGAGCCTTCATGCAATGGGATTGGGTTTCGGAATTTGGGACTTAAGCTTTGGGTTCGGGATTCAACCTTCAAGATTTCGGGCTCTATGAGCATGGGCCTTCAGATTTTTGGCTTCAGGCTTAAGAATTTAGGCTTCTAGCTTCGGCCATCTGCCTTCGGCCTTCGAGCTTCAGGCTTCGAGCTATGGTGCTTGGGCTTTTGTCTTCAAGCTTGCACTTAAAGGATTCAAGATTCAGGCTTAGGCCATTAGCATTCAAACTTCAAACAAGGGATTTTGCACTTTGGGCTTCAAAATTCAGGCTTTGGCCTTTTTGCATTAGGTTTTTTTTTAATTAAAATAACGGGGAGATATTAATCATCGGGCCCCCGACCCGCAAACAAAAAAGAAAACTAAGGCAAATGCCATTACATGGTAGTTAGGGCAAAGGCCCACAGGTTAAAAGAAAAAAGCCCATAAGACTCTTATGGGTTTTACAAGAAATAGGCCATAGACCAACATGTGAACAAAAGGCCCAAGGCCCATCAGGAAAGCAAGCTCAAAGTGCCAACCAGAAAATAAAAGCCCAGCAGACCTGAGCCTAAATAACAGCTTCGCTGGGCCTTTAAGGGAGGCCCATATGGAGAGAGGCCCGAACAGCCCATCAAAAGTGGCCCGCCAGAACAGAAGTAGGCCGAGAAATAACCCATCTGAATGAAGCCCAAACAGATTGAAGCAAAGGCCATTAACAAAACTCAAATGTCTTCTTCACCACATCTCCATTGGCTAGAGCTTCCCCATGGGGAATAATAGATCCATCAGCGATCATAGACATGAAATTAGTTTCATAATTAGGCGAAAAACATCTTTCATTATTATGATGAGAACAATGAAGGTGAGTAAAAGCCCAGATCTTATCCATACGAGGAAAATAACCAAAGAAAATTATACCATTAGAGGAATCAATGACCTCGAGGGCATCTAAACCAGCCACGGGTTGTGTTCACCAATTTAAATTGCTAACTTTTTGAGCAACAATTTCAGCTAGCAGAATCTCCTGAAATTTTGAGGCATGGATCAGCAAATAACATTCACTTTGATAACCTGGAATTCCTCACTGAAACACTTCAGAAAACCAGGGAATCTGGCTCTAGCTCTAAGGAACATTCTCTTGATAGGCATGTTGGAAATTTGGGACAGGCGTCAGCTACTTCTATGTTGGACTTAAATTCAGCTCAGGCCCATCAGATTCCAAGTAAGTTGGGTTATGATTCAGCCCAACAGGTTTTGGGACAGACTTCAGGCACTCAAAGGTTGGCCCAGCAGGATGATATTGAAGTTTCAGCTAAGGCCCTTCACAGTTCAGGTGAACTGGGCCAGGATTCAGCCCATCAGGAGTTGGGCCAAGATTCAGCCCAGCAGGCTCTAGGATAGATCTCAGCCCAGAAGGATTTGATCCAGCCAATTATAGCTCAAGGCCTTATGGCAATGGATTTGGCCCAGTAGGGCCAGTCCTTCCTTAATCCTTTTCAAAATCTAAACTTCTCCGGTTTAGATGATGAAGAGAAATGTTGGGTGGGTGATGAATTTCACGCATGGTCCAAATGCATTGGAAATACAAGGGTGCGTCTACTTAAAAATCGGATTGTTATTCTACTTTTATCCTTGCCTTTTTGCATTAGGTTTCATGTTTTGTATTTTAGGTTTTGGCCTTTGACCCTAGCATTTGAAGCTTCGGGATAAGAGCATGGGGCTTCGAGCATAGTCTTTCAGTATTTAGGGTTCAGGCTTCGGGAATGGGCCTTCGAACTTCGGACTTCAAGATTCAAGCTTAAGCCTTCGGTCATTGGTCTTCAGTCTTTGGGCTTGGGCTTTCGGGCTTCAAACTTCAGGCCTTTAAGGTTAAGGCTTTAGGCTCTAGGATTTAGGCTTCAACATTGGCCCTTTGGCCTTTACACTCTGTGCTTTGGGCTATAAGATTTTGGATTCGGGCTTCATGCATTGGCCATTGGGCTTTAGGCTTTAGGCATTGGGCTTTAGGCTTTAGACATTGGGCTTTAGGCTTTAGGCATTGGCCTTTGGCCTTCAATGTTTAGTCTCTGAGTTTCGAACTTTGAGCTTGGGCCTTCAGGCTTTTAGATTTCAGCTTGAGGCTTCGGGCTTTAAGCTTGGCATATGAACTTTGGGCTTCATCTTCTAGGCTTTGGGCATGGACCTTCAAGCTTTAGGCCTTCTGATTGTAAGCATGGGCCTTTAAGCTTTGCAATTTTGGTCTTTGGACTTTAGGCCTTCTGGTTGTAAGCATGGGCTTTCAGTCATCGGGATTTGGGCGTAAAACTTCAAGCTTTAAGCTTCCAACATAACCCTTTGGTCTTTGGTATGACCATTAGGGCTTAGGATTTTGGCTTCGGGCTTCGAGCTTCAAGCTTCAAGCTTTGGGCAACGGTCTTCAAGCTTGCATATAGAGGGTTCAAGCATCCAGCCAAGGCGATAGGATTTGAGCTTGAGGCATGGGCTTTTGCTATTTGGGCTTCAAATTTTAGGCTTGGGCATGTGGGTATTAGGCTTTAGCCTTTGGCCTTAGAGTTTGAAGCTTCAGGATTTTAGCTTCGGGCTCTGAGCATAGTATTTCAGTATTTGGGGATCAAGTTTTAGGGTTAGGCCATCGAAGTTCGGGCTTTAGGGTTCAAGCATAGCTAAGCCTTTGGTCATTGGGATTGGGTCTTCGAGCTTAGGCTTTCCGGCATCAAGCTTCGGGCTTTAAGCTTTAGGCTTTAGGCTTTAGGCTTTAGGCTTTAGGCTTTAGGCTTTTGGCTTTAGGCTTTTGGCTTTGAGACTAGCCCATTGGCCTTCACACTCTATGCTTCAGGCTATAAGATTCTGGATTCTGGCTCCAGGTACTGGGCATTGGCTTTAGGTATTGATCTTTGGGCCAGGGCCTTCGATGTTTAGGCTTTGAGTTTTAGATTTTGTGCTTGGGCCTTCAGGCTTTAAGATTTAAGCTTCAAGCTTTGGGCTTTAAGCTTGGCTTTCGAACTTTGGGCTTCATGTTCTAGTCTTTGGGCATGAATCTTTGAGCTTTATTGTTGCAATTTCGGTCTTTGGGCTTTAGGATTTAGGCATCAATCTTAGACCTTCAGGTTGTAGTCTTGGGCGTTCGGTCGTCGAGATTTGGGGATAAGACTTCAGACTTTCGGCTTTCGCCTTTTGGTGTGTGCCTTTGGGCTTTTTGTATGACCTTTTGGGCTTGCGGTTTAGGCTTTGGGCTTCGAGCTTCAAGCTTTAAGCTTCAGGCTATGGTCTTCAAGCTTGCATATGGAGGGTTCAAGCTTAAGGCCTTGGCTATCGGGATTAGAGCATCAGGCGTGGGTTTTTGCGCTTTGAGCTTCAAATTTCAGGCTTGGGCATTTGGGCATTAGGCTTCATGCTTTGTATTTTAGGCTTTGGCCTTTGGCCTTAGCATTTGAAGCTTTGGGATTTGAGCTTCGGGCTTCAGGCTCAGGGCATAGTCTTTCAGTATTTGGGGTTCAAGCTTCAGGGTTGGCTTCAAACTTTGGGCTTCAGGATATGAGCTCTAGACTTTGAGATTGGCCCTTCGGCCTTCGTACTCTATGCTTAGGGCTATAAGATTCTGGATTCCTGCTTCAAGCATTGGGCATTGGGCATTGGGCATCTAATGCACTACACTCAGCTCCTTCCGCCCTTCAGCCTTCAGAAGCACCTTGACCGGAGAGTCAGAGGTGTTCACTACCTCCACTGCCTTCTCCTCTATTGCAGGTCCCTGTGCAGACTCTAAAGTTTGCACCAGAGCCCTGCAACCTTAGCCGATGGCGTTTCCCCTAACAGAACTATAGTCGGAGCCCCTGCTTCTTCTTTTCGAAGCACCACAACAGTCTCCTCATCCGCCGATCTTGGCAACCCATCAAATAGTTCCAAGATTCTCTTCTTCTTCAAAGAAGAGGAGCCAGATGGAAGGTTGCTAGCCCTCTTTTTCTTCAGAGGAAGACCCAATAGAATCTTCCACTTGTCGCTCCCAGCCATCTCTCTAACAAATCTACTTCTTTTCTTGCAGGATTTTTAGAAATGGTGGATGCATATTACTCTTATTTAAGCCTTAATCATTAGGCATAGCTCTTTGCGTGCTGCCATTTCTCGACACTCTCTTTCTCTTTGTGTTTCTCAAGATCCTCTACTTCCCACGTCAACATCTTTAGGGTTAGTCCATTGGGCTTCAAGCTTCAGGCTTCGACCTTTGGGCATCGGGCTTCGAGCTTCGAGCTTCTAGCTTCCAGCATTGGGCATCGAGCATCGGGCTTCGACCTCCGGGCTTCAGGCTTCGGGTATTTGGCTATAGGCTTCGAGCTTCAGGTTTCATGTTTTGGCCCTCAAGATGCAGGCTTCATGCTTTAGGCTTTCGGGATCGAGCTTCATGCTTTTGTCTTGGGCCTTCATTTCGGACTTCAGGTTTCATGTTTTGGCCTTCGAGGTGTAGGCTTCATATTTAAGGATTTGGGGATCGAGTTTCATGCTTCTGTCTTGGGCCTTCATTTTGGACTTCAGGCTTTAGGCTTGAGCTTTTAGGCTTCAGGCTTTAAGCTTGAGCCTTCGAACTTTGGGCTTCATGTTCTAGTCTTTGGGCATGAACCTTTGAGCTTTAGTGTTGCAATTTCGATCTTTGGGCTTTAGGATTCAGGCATCAATCTTGGACCTTCAGGTTGCAGTCTTGGGCCTTAGGTTGTCGGGATTTGGGGATAAGAGTTTAGGCTTTCGGCTTTCGCCTTTTGTTGTGTGCCTTTTGGCTTTTGGTATGACCTTTTGGGCTTGGGGTTTGGGCTTCGGGGTTCGAGCTTTGTGCTTTAAGCTTCGGGCTATGGTCTTCAAGCTTGCACATGGAGGGTTCAAGCTTCAGGCCTAGGCTATCAGGATCAGAGCATTAGGAGTGGGCTTTTGCGCTTTGAGATTCAAATTTCATGCTTGGGCATTTGGGTAATAGGCTTCATGCATTGTGTTTTAGGCTTTGGCCTTTGGCCTTAGCATTTGAAGCTCCGAGATTTGAGCTTCAAGCTTCAGGCTCCGGCATAGTCTTTCAGTATTTGGGATTCAGGCTTCAGGGTTGGGCTTCGATCTTCAGGCTTTAGGATTCAAGCTTAGGCCTTTGATCATTGGGCTTCGGTCTTTGGGCATGAGCTCTAGACTTTGAGATTGGCCCTTTGGCATTTGCACTCTGTGCTTTGGGTTATAAGATTCTGGATTCCTACTTCAGGCATTAGGCATTGGGCATTGGGCATTAAGCTTTGGGCTTTGGGCTTTGGGCATTAATCTATGGGCTAGGGCCTTCAATGTTTAGGCTTCGAGTTTCAGACTTTGAGCTTGGGCTTTCGGGCTTTGAGATTTAAGCTTCAGGGTTTGGGCTTTAAGCTTGGCTTTCAAACTTTAGGCTTCATGTTCTAGGCTTTTGGCATTGAGCTTTGAGCTTTGGTATTACAATTTCAGTCTTCGAGCTTTAGGATTCTGGCATCAATCTTGGGCCTTCGGTCATCAAGATTTGGGCCTTCAGTCTTTGGGCTTGTGTTTTCCGGCTACGGTCTTTGGGTTTAGACCTTCAAGCTTTAGGTTTCAGCATTGGGCCTTTGGCCTTTGCACTTTGTACTTCGGGCTATAAGATTCTGGGTTCAAGCTTCAGGCATTGGGCTTTGGGCTTTGGGCATTGAGCTTTGGGTCTGGGCCTTCGATGTTTAGGCTTAGAGCTTCGAATGTCGAGTTTGGGCATTCAGGCTTTAGGGTTTAGCCATTGGCCTTCAAACTTTGGGCTTTGGATTCTAGGCTTTGGGCATGGACCATCAAGCCTTAGTATTGCAATTTCGGTCTTCGGGCTTTAGGTTTCAGGCATCAAGCTTGGGCCTTCAGGTTGCGGGCTTGGGCCTTCGGTCATCGGGATTTGTGCTTGGCACTTCAAGTTTTAAGCTTCTGGCATGAGACTTTGGGCTTTAGGCATGACCTTTTGGGCTTGGGCTTTGGACTTCGGGCTATGTCATCAATCTTGAACATGGAGGGTTCAAGCATCAGGCCTAGGCTTTTAGGATTTCATACTTCAGGCATGGGCTTTTGCGGTTTGGGCTTTAAATTTTGAGCTTTGGTATTTGGGCATTGGCCTTAGAGTTTGAAGCTTTGGCATTTGAGCTTCAGACTCTGGGAGTAGTCATTCAGTATTTGGAGTTCAGGCTTCGAGGTTCGGCCTTCGAACTTTGGGCTTTAGGATTCAAGCTTAGGCCTTCGGTCATTGGGTTTTGGTCTTCAGGCTTGGGCTTACGGGCTTCACGCTTTGGGCTTGGAACTTCAGTTTTGGGGGTTCAAGTTTTGATCTTAGTCTTCCGGGCTCGGTATTGGGTCTTCGACCAGCTGAACTTGAGCTATTGACCTTCGAGCTTCTAGCTTCAGGCTTAAGCATTCATGCTTTAGACATGAGCCTTCGAGTTTAAGCCTTCTGAATTAGAGCTCAAGCCTTCGAGGTTTTGGCTTCAAGTTTAAAGTTTTGGCTATCTGGTTTAGAGCTCAGGCCTATAAGGTTTTGGCTTCAAGGTTAGGTCTTTAGGTTTTTGGCTTTGTGCTTCAGCTTTCAGGTTGGGCTTGGGTCTTTGGGCTTCGAGATTTGGTCCTTGGGTTTCGAGTCAGACTTAAGAATTTGGGCTTTTAGCTTTGGCCATCGGTATTCAGCCTTCGAGCTTCAAG
The DNA here is from genome assembly GCA_019297695.1 of Apostasia ramifera. Taxonomy (NCBI): domain Eukaryota; kingdom Viridiplantae; phylum Streptophyta; class Magnoliopsida; order Asparagales; family Orchidaceae; genus Apostasia; species Apostasia ramifera. The sequence continues at coordinate 404,262 of JAEMOT010002858.1, read as the reverse complement.
TTTCCAGTAATGGTCTTCGGGCTTCGGGCTTCTAGTTTGCACATAGAATGTTCAAGCTTTAGGTTTAGGCCATCAGGATTTGTGCTTCATGCAAGGCTTCAAGAATTGGGTTTGGGCATTTCGGCTTTGGGCTTCATGCTTTGTGTTTTAGTCTTGGAACTTCGGCCTTTGACATTAAAGCTTCATGATTTGGGCCTCGGGCTCCGGGCTTAGCACTTTAGTATTTGTGGTTTAGGCTTTGGGCTTGTGCCTTCCAACTTCAAGCTTCAGGATTCAAGCTTAGGCCATCGGTGATCAGGCTTCGATCTTCGGGCTTGGGCTTTCGACTTTCAGGCTTCAGGCCTTTAGGCTTTAGGCCTTCGAACTTGTGGATATGGGCATGGCCCTTCGGGCTTAAGAATTTGGGCTTCTATCTTTAGCCATCGGCCTTCGATCTTCAAGCTTCAAGTTCGGGCTACGGTCTTCAAGCTTCGGTCTTCAAGCGTACATATCAAGGTTTCAAGCTTCAGACTTGCGCCATCAGGATTCGAATTTCAGGCACTGGCTTTTAGGCCTTAGGCTTTAAATTTTATGCTTGGGCTTTTGAGCATTAGGCTCCATGCTTTGTATTTCAGGCTTTGGCTTGGCCCTTCAGACTTTTAGCTTAGGGTTTAAGAATTTAGGCAGCTAGCTTTGACTATGAGCCTTCAACCTTCGAGATTCAAGCTTCAAGCTATGGTCTTTAGGTGTCAATTTTCAAGCTTGCATATAGTGGTTCAAGCTTCAGGCTTAGGCCATCAGAATTCGAGCTTCAGGCATGGGCGTTTTCGCTTTGGGCTTTAAGCTTTAGGCTTGGGCATTTGGGCTTTAGGCTCCGGGCTTTGGGCACACATCAGGATTATCAAGCTTACAAATTTTGGGGCTTGAGGCTTTGGCCTTTGGGCTTAGTCCTTTAGACTTTGGGATTCAAACTTGGTCCTATAGGCTTCAGAATTCGAGTTTCGGGCTTTAGGAAAGCGCATTAGAATGTTGGACTTTGAGCTTTAGGATTAAGCCTTCATGATTTAGGCCTGGGCATTCAGGCCTTGAAATTCGAGCTTTAATATCACGCCTTTAGGCTTCAGGATTCAAGCTTGTGCCTTCAGGCTTTGGACTTCATGCTTTGTGCTTCGGCTTTCGGGAAATGGACTTAAGGCTTTAGGCTTAGGCCAATGAGATTTGGGCTTCAAGTCTCAAGACTTCAGGCATGGGCATTCGGGGTTTAGGCTTAAGCCTTCAAGCTTCTGGCTTTGAGCTTGGACATTCAAGTTTCGGGCACCAGGCTTTGGGCTTGGGCTTTGGGCTTCAGGCTTGGGGCTTTGGGCTTCAGGCTTGGGGCTTGGGGCTTCGGGCTTCAAGCTTCGGGCTTACATCTTCGGCCTTGGGCCTTTATGCTTCATGCTTCGGGCTTCATCATTTGGCTTCTAGGCTTTGAGCTTAGAGCTAAGGCTTTCATTCTTTGGGTTTTAGGGATCATGCTTGGGCCTTTAGGCTTTAGGTTTAGGCCTTTGGGCTTTAGGCTTAGGTCTTCAAATTTGGGCATACCTTTTGTGCTTCGATCTTCACGCATCGGGCCTTAAGGCTTCAAGCCTTGGGCTTTGGGCATTAAGGTTTGTACTTTCGAATTTTGGCCTTCAAGGTTCAGGCTTCAAGCTTGAGCTTTTGGTTTCAAGCTTCGTGCTTCAAGCTTGGGCCTTTAGGCTTTAGGCTGCAGTCTCGGGTCTTTAGACCTCAGGCTTTGGCTTTCAAGCTTCGCATTTTAGGGTTTAGGCTTGCACCTTTAGGGTTTGATCTTTAGGGTTAAGGATTCGAGCTTGAGCTCTTAGGCTTCAGGCTTTAGGCTTTAGCTTTTATGCTTTTTGATTCAGGCTTAGGCCTTTGGGCATTTGGCTTAGGCCTTTGAGCTTTAGTCTACAGGCTTTTGTCTTCGCAATTATGGCTTGGGCCTTTAGGGTTCGGACATCAAGCTTGGGGTTTGAGTTGTAGTCTTTGGGTTCGAGTTTTAGGCTTTGGGCCTTCTTCTTTAGGCTTCAAGCTTGGGTATACATGCTTCGGGTTTGGAGCTACAAGCTTTGGGTTTTAGGCTTTGGGTTTGGGACTTCAGGTTTCAGCATTTTGTCTTGGGCCTTCGGGCTTTGACATTTGGCCTTCAGGCTTCGACATTCGGCCTTCGAGCTTTGGGTTTATGCCTTCGGCTTTGAGCTTCAAGCTTCAGGCTTCAGGCTTTGAGCTTCGAGGTTGTGCCTTTAGGCACTAGGCTTCGAGCCTTGTGCAAGCTTCGAGCCTCAGGATTGGGCATTCGGACATTAGACTTCAAGCTTTGGGATTAAGCCTTCAGGCTTTCGGCCTAGGGATTCATGTTTGTGCCTACTGACTTTGGTCTTTAGGCTTGGGCATTCGAGCAATTGAGATTTGAGCTTCGGACTTAGGCTTTTAGGCTTTGGGCTTGAAGCATCACACTTTCGCCTTCAGGCAATGGGCTTGTGACTTCGGGTTTCATGCTTTGGGCTAGTCACTTCGAGTTTCAGGCTTCAGGGTTCGAGCTACTAGCTTTGGGCTTGGGCCTTCGGGTTTTGGGCTTGGGCCTTCGAGTTTTGGGCTTGGGCCTTTAGGCTTTTGATTATGGTTTTTAGACTATGGGCTTTAGGCTTCAAGTTTTAAACTTTAGCTTAGATGATTGAGTTTCAAGCTTTGAGGTTTGGGATTGGGCATTTAGGTTTTAGGCTTCAAGCTTCAGGCTTCAGGCCTTGGGCTTCGGACTTCTGGCCACGGGCATCGACCTTCAGGATTTAGGATACTAGCTTGGGCATCGACCTTTGGGACTGAGGTTTGAGCCTTTGGCTTTTGGGCCTTCGGCTTTTGGGCCTTCAGCTTTTGGGCTTCGAGATTAGTCCTTCTGCGTACGAGTTTCGATATTTAGGCTCAACCTTGGGCCTTTGGGCTTCAAGCTTTGGCCTTCTGGCTTCAAGCTTAAAACTCAAGCCTTCGTGCTTTTGACTTCGATTTTTGAGCTTGGGGCTTCGGGCTTCAAGCTTCAGGCTTCAAATATGGGCCCTTAGGCATCAGGAGTGGGCTGGCGGGGTTTAGGTTTTTGGCTTTACACTGGCACCTTTGCACTTCGATTTCGAGGTTATTGTTTCGGGCTCGGGCTTTTGGGCTTCAGGCCTCGGACTTTGGCTTTCGGGCTGTAGGATTCACGCTTAGGCTTGTGGGCTTCTAGCTTGGGCCTTCGAGCTTCTAACTTCAAGCTTTGAGCTATGAGCTTGGGCCTTTGGGCTTAAGGCTTAGGATTATAGGCTTTTTTTTAGATTTAGGCTTGAGCCTTTAGGGTTCGAGCTTCGGGATTGGGCTTATCGGGCTTCAAGCTTCTAGCTTTTGGCTTTAGGCTTGGGCCCGTGGACTTCAAACATCAGGCTTTGCATTTGGGATTTTAGGTTTCCAGATTCAAGCTTAGACTTTCTAACTTCGGACTTCAGAGTTTGGCCTATGGCCTTTGGGCTCCAAGCATTAGGCAACAAGTTTGGGCCTTCAAGTTTAAGGCTTTGAGGTAGGCAATTCAGGCCCAAGTCTGAAGCTAGAAGCCCGAATCTTTTAACTTAAAGCCTGAAGGCCCAAGCTAGAACCATGAACCTGAATGCCCATGTTGAAGCTTAATGCCCAAAGGCCGAAGCCCAAATACTTAATGGCCAAAACCCGAAGCCTAAATCCCAAAACCCCAAGTCTCAAGGCCCAAGCTCATAGCCAAGGCCCAAGCTCGAATCCCAAAGGTCAAAGCCCGAAGCATAAAGTCCTAAGCCTAAAGCTCGAAGACCAAAGCTTAAATCACAAAGGCCTAAGCCTGAGTCCTGGTGCCTAAAATCAAAAGGCCCAAGCCTCAATCTGAAGCCAGAAAGCCCAAGCCCAAATGCTCACACCTAAAGCTTGAAGCCTAAAGGCCCTAGAAAAAGCCTGAAGTCCAAAGCAAGATTGCCTAAACCAAAAGCTAGAGCCCTAAAGGCAAAAGGCCAAAAACCAAAGCTCAAAGCCTCAAAGCTCGAAGGCCCAAGCCCAAAGCCCGAAGCCCAAAGCCCGAAGCCTGACCCAAAATCCCAAAGCCTAAACATTAAAGCCCGACCCTCGAATCCTAAGGCCCAAGCCTAAAGCACGAAGCCCAAAGCTTGAAGTTGCATGCTCGAACCACAATGGCCCAAGCCAAAATCTCGAAGCCTAGCACTCAAAGCCCAATTCCCATAGATCAAACCCTGATGGTTGAAGCTTGAAGCTGGAAGCTTGAAGCTGGAAGCTAGAAGCCCGAAGATAAAATCCCGAGGCCCATGCCTGAAAGCTTAACCTATAAGGTCCAAGCTCGAAGGCTCAACCCCGAAGCCCGAAGCTTGACTCTTGGCCCTTCAAGGTTTAGGTGTAGGCTTTTAGGCTTCTAGCTTGGGACTTTGAGCTTTTGAGCTTCATGTTTTGGGGTTAATGGGATTCAAACTTCAAAAATATAGTCTGATAGGCCCTTCGGTCTACGTGTTTTGAGCGTCGTGCATCAAAGTTAGGCCTCGAGCTTTGGGCTTGGGCTTTTGGACTTTCGGGATTTAGGCTTTAGGCATGAGCCATTCGTCTATAGGTTTTAGGGTTTAGGCTAGTGCTGATAGGCTTTGATCTTCGGGGTTAGGGATTCAGGCTTGACTCTCGGGCTTCGAGACTCAGGCTTCGACTTTGAGACATTAGGCTTCAAGCTTTAGGCTTGGGCATATGGGCTTCACGCTTTGACTTTCGAGCTTTAGATTTTAGGCTTCAGGCTAGTGCCTTTGGGCTTCGATCTTCTTGGGGAAGGATTAGAGCTTGGGCCCTCGGGTTTCAAGGTTTGGGCTTAGGCTTTAGGGCTTCTAGCTTGCGACTTTGAGCATTTGGGCTTCCGGCCTAACACTTTGGGCATTAAGCTTTGACCTGTATGCTTCGAGTGTTTGGCTTTGATCTTCTAGTATGGTCCTTCGAGCTTTGGGCTTAAGGCTTAGCCCATCGGGCTTCCTACTTCAAGCTTGCATCTTTGGGCTGAGGCTTTGGTCCCTGGATGTTGGGATTCAGTTATAGGAATCAGGCTTTGGGCTTCAGTCATAGACCTTTGGCCTTCTAAATTGGGTTATGGATTTCGAGATTAGGCCTTCAAGTTTTGGGCTTTAGGCTTTAGGCATGGGCTTTCAAGGTTCATACCTTAGGCTTGAGCCTTGGACCTTATGGTCAGGGCTTCGGGCTTTAAGCTTCGTGCTTTTGGCTTCGATCTTCGAGATTCTGGCTTCAAGCTTCAGGCTTCAAGCTTTAGGCTTTAAGCTTCAGCCTTCAGGCTTTAGGCTTTGGGCTTTGGGCTATGAGCTTCGGGCTTTGGGCTATGGGCTTCGAGCTTTGGGCTATAAGCTTCAGGCTTTGGGCTTCATGTTTTGGCCTTCGGGATGCAGGCTTCATGCTTAAGGTTCTAAGGATCCAGCTTCATGGTTTGGTCTTGGGCCTTCTGGCTTTGGGCATCAAAATTCAGGCTTTGGTCTTTGGGTTTTAATATTCTGACTCTTGGCTCTTCAGGATTTGGGCTTAGGCTTTTGGGCTTCTATTTTAGAAGTTTGAGCTTTGGGCTCCGAGGGACGAGCTTGGGCCTTCGAGCTTTAGGCCATTCGGCTTCAAGCTTAGGACTTTGGGCCTTCAGCTTTGGTCTTAGGACTTCAGGATTCGAGCTTGGGACTTTTGGATTCAAATGTCGTGTATCTAGGTTTGGGATTGGGCTTGTAGGCTTCGGGCTTTGGGCTTCGAGCTTTGATCTTCCGGTATAGGCGTTCGAGCTTCAGGCCTGATGGGCTAAGCCTTCAAGCTTGCGCATTTGGGCGTCCGGCTTTGGGCCTGAGACATTGGGATTTAGCTACAGGCATCAAACATTGGGCTTCAAACTTAGACCTTTCGGCTTCCAAATTGGGCCATGAATTTGGGTTTAGGCCTTCTAGTTTTGGGCTTTAGGCTTCAGGCATAGGCCTTCAAGGTTCGTACCTTGGGCTTTAGCCATGAGCTTCATGGTTAGGTCTTCGAGCTTCGTGCTTCACACTTTGAGATTCAGGCTTTGGACTTTGGGCTTCGAGCTTCGAGTTTCGATCTTTAGAATTCATGTTTTGGCCTTTGGCATTCAGGCTTCATGTTTTTGCCCTCGGGATTCAGGTTTTATGCTTAAGGCTTTGGGGATCAAGCTTTGTGCTTCGGTCTTGGGCCTTCTAGATTGGGCCTCCAGACTTCGAACTTTGGGCTCGGGCAATCAGGCCTTATGTTGTAGCCACTCAGCCGGGCCCTCGTACTTTGAGATTAGGACTTTGGGCTTTGGGCTTTGGGCTTGGGCTTTCGGGCTTTAGGGTTTGGGCCATTTGATCATCGAGCTTCAAGCTTCGATCTTTAACCATTGGGCTTTGTTCATCAAGCTTTGATCTTCGATCATCGAGCCTCAATCTTTGATCAATGAGCTTCAATCTCCGATCATTGAGCTTCAGGCTTTGGCATTCGGGATTTTGGCATAGTTCTTCGAGCTTTGGGCTTCAAGCTTTAGGCCCTGGGATTCATCGAGCTTTAGGATTTAGGCTTTAGGTTACACCTTTTGGCTTCAGGATTTGAGCTTGAGGCGTCGAGTTTAGGACTTTAAGCATTGGGCTTTTGGCTTAGCCCTTCATACTTTAGGCCTCAAGATTTGCGTTTTGAGCTTCAAGCTTGAGCCTTCATATTTTAGGCATTAAGCTTTGGGATTTGAGCTTAGGCCTTTAGTCTTCGTGTTAGACCTTAGGCCATCTAGGTTCGTGCTTCATGCTTTCAGCTTGGGCCTTTAGGCTTCAGGCTTTGGGCTTTGGGCTTTGGGCTTTAGGCTTGGGACTTTAGGTTTGGGGGTTCGAGCTTTGATCTTCTGGCTTCTGAGCTTGGTATTGTGTCTTCAGCCTTCTGAATTTGAGCTTTTGGCCTTTGACCTTCTGGCTTCTGTTTTTAGCATTCATGCTTTAGACATGAGCCTTCGAGTTTTGGCCTTCTGGCTTAGAGCTTAGGCCTACAAGGTTTTGGCTTCAAGATTAGGTCTTTAGGCTTTTGGCTTCAAGATTAGGTCTTTAGGCTTTTGGCTTTGACTATCAGCCTTCAGGCTTCGGGCTTCGGCTTTCTGGTTGGGCTTAGGCCATCATGCTTGGGCCTTTGGGCTCAAGCCCAAAGACTGAAGCCCAATGACCGAAGGCCTAAGCTTGAATCCTGAAGACCAAAGTTCGAAGGCCTAACCCCAAAGCCTGAACCCCAAAACCTAAAAACTGTGCTTGGAGCCTGAAGCTCAAATCCCAAAGCATCAAACTCTAAGGCCGAAGGCCAAAGCCTAAAATACAAAATATGAAGCCTAATGCTCAAAAGCCCAAGCCTAAAATTTGAAGCCTAAAGCCTAAAAGCCTGTGCTTGAAGTTCGAATCTGATGGCCTAAGCCTGGAGCTTGAAACCTTTATGTGCAAGCTTGAAGACCAAGGCCTGAAGACCGTAGCCCGAGGCCTGAAGCTTGAAGCCCGAAGGTCAATAGCTAAAGATAGAAGACCAAATTCTTAAGCTCAAAGCCAAAAGTCCGAAGGACCATGCCCGTAGAGACAAGTTCGAAGGCCTAATGCCTAAATGTTGAAGCCTAAAGCCTAAAGGCCTGAGGCCTGAAGGTCGAAAGCCCAAGCCCGAGACTGAAGCCTGACGACCGATGGCCTAAGATTGAAACCTGAAAATCGAAGTTCGAAAGCCCAAGCCCAAAGCCTAAACCCCAAATACTAAAGGACTAAGCCCGGAGCTTGAGGCTCAAATCCTGAAGCTTCAACCTTAAAGGCCGAAGTTCCAAGACTAAACACAAAGCATGAAGCTAAAAGCCTAAATGCCCAAACCCAAATCTTGAAGACCCACAAGTGAATCTCTCATTGCATCAATTTCTCCAGTTAACAAGAATGAAAACTTATTTACAGTATGTCATTTTCTTCAAGCATTCACAGCCATAGCTTCTTGATAGAGTTCTATATGCTTGCACGAATTTCTCCTTCTTACCTCAACATCTTTCCCTAAAGGAAGGACACTATAAGAGCCCCAGAGGATAGCTTTCTGACTAAGCTTTAGAGCTTGGTGCAAGTCCTTCAGGTGTCCCCATTTGGGCTCCTTCTGCAAGCCTGCAAAAGCTCATCACATAAGAAGAGAAGCAAATGCAGTATTACTTGTGCTCTTAAGTACTTTCAGACTTTCAGTACCATATTCATCAAGAGGGGCTTCATCGTAATATTGAGCACTCAGGCTTTGTGATTTATGCTTCAAGTTTGAGGGTTTAAGCTTTGGCCTTCGAACATTGGGCTTCAGGTTCTAGGCCTTGGGCCAGGACCTACAGGCTTCGGTACTGCAATTTCGGTGTTCGGGCTTATGGATTTAGGCATCAAAGCTTTCGATCGGCAAAATTGGGCTTAGGACTTCAAGATTTGGGGGTTTGAGCTTTGGGCCTCGGGCATGACACTTTGGCTTTGGGCTTCAGGCTTCGAGCTTCAGCCTTTGGGCCTAGGCCATTAGGCTTTAGCATTTAGGCTTTATCTTTAGTGGTATGGGCTTCGATCTTTGGGCCTGGACCTTCAATGTTTAGGCTTCGAGCTACGGACATCAAGCTTGGGCACTCAGGCTTTGTGATTTATGCTTTAAGTTTGAGGGTTTAAGCTTTGGCCTTCGAACATTGGGCTTCAGGTTCTAGGCCTTGGGCCAGGACCTTCAGGCTTCGGTACTGCAATTTTGGTGTTCGGGCTTATGGATTTAGGCATCAAAGCTTTCGATCGGCGAAATTGGGCTTAGGACTTCAAGATTTGGGGGTTTGAGCTTTGGGCCTCGGGCATGACACTTTGGCTTTGGGCTTCAGGCTTCGAGCTTCAGCCTTTGGGCCTAGGCCATTAGGCTTTAGCATTTAGGCTTTATCTTTAGTGGTTTGGGCTTTGATTTTTGGGCTTTGGCCTTTCGATTTTTGGGCTTTGGCCTTTCGATTTTTGGGCTTTAGGATACGGTCTTTGGGCTTCACTGTTCATGCTTGCACATAGAGGCTTCAAGCGTCAGGCTTAGACCATCTGGGCTTAGTTTTTCAGTATTTGGCTTCGGGCTTTGTAATATCCCGTGATCTTATTATATAGGTATTATTCGCTTTGACTTTGAGAAAACTGCGTCCTTGAGTGCTTCCTAGGAGGTCACCCATCCCAGTACTACTCCAGCTCAAGCACGCTCAACTATGAAGTTTTCCATCATTAGCCTCACGATTTTGCCCCAAAAGGCACTTCTATTATTTGAGATCACGTTATCTACTTATACAACTCAGGATCTCCCCCCATTCTGATGTGGGATGATTCATTCATGTGCCCCTCTCACCACTCATTATTTGGCCTAGAAGCCTGCCAGGAGCCACACTTTGCCTCGGTGATTCCTTTCTCTTAGGACATCACCCGGCGATCACTCCCTGCCATCTTTGGCCACGGGCATCACAGGCCCACTAGCTTCCGCCTGGTTCATCCTCGAACCACATCGTACTATGAAGGGTCGGCTCTGATACCATATTAAACAAAATAAAGCATGAAGCCTCAAACCCAAATGCCCAAGCATGAAGCTTAAAACACAATGCGCAAAAGACCATGCTTGAAGCTCAAATCCTGATGGTCTAAGCATGAAGCTTGGACTAGCTTGAAGACCAAAACCTGAAGATTGGAGCCCGAACCCTGAAGCTCAAAGGCTGAAAGCGAATGGCCGAAGCTAGAAGCCCAAATTCCTAAGCTTGAAGCCAAAAGACCGAAGGCCCAAGCCCAAAGCCACAAGGCCTAAATACGAAGCTCGAATTCCGAAGGCCCAAGCTTGAAGATCGAAGCACAATGACCGAATGCATAAGCTTGAATTCCAAAGCCCAAAGCCTGAACCCTAAATACCAAAAGACTAAGCTTGAAGCCCCAAGCTCAAATCCCTAAGCATCAAACTCAAAGGCGAAAAGCCCAAGCCTAAAATAAAAGGCACGAGCCTAAAGCCCAAATGCCCAAGCCTGAAGTTTGAAGCCCAAAGAGCAAAAGCCCATGCAAGAAGCTTGAATCCTGATGGCCTAGCTTGAAGACTGTCGCCAGAAGGCCTAAATGGGAAGCCTGAAACCCAAAGGCCTAGCCGAAACGCCCCATCCTAAAGGTCCATGCCCAATGGCCCAAACATGAACCCCAAAATCCGAGCTTTAGGTTGTAAGATGATTCTTTTCGAGCTTGGGCCTTTGAATACACATCAATTCTCGAGCTCCGCTAATATTTGTTACATTCAAAAGGGTCTGAAGTTGAATCAATTTATCTATTATTTTAATCCAAGGGATAAGAAAAAAAAAAATATTATCTGTCTAGACATGTCTTTTAATTAATTCAATAATTTAATTAATTAAAAAGATGATATTTATTCTGTAAAAGCGCTCTATTTTAATTAATTCAAGAGTTGCAGTTATTTTGAAAAGGCATATCTTTTGATAATTTAATTCATTAAAAGATGGCATTCATTTGGATATAAATAGAAAGAAAAAAAATTATATTTTATTAAAATGTATTTTAATATTGACTATATTTCAATTTATAAGAATGGCATAAATATTTATTATGGTTATGTTGAAAATGGTTTATATTTTATTAAATCAATTTTCAATAATTTACTTCTAACTGAAATGTTTAAAGTCGCTGAACCAACCCCTAAAAGAAGAAAGATTATTAAAAACGATGACACTTATTTATGGCATTTAACACTTGGTCATACTAACATAGCTAGGATAAAAAGACTAGTAAATCTGCCGTGAATTTGAATGGATATGAGAATTCGTATAAATTCTAATATACTCTTTAATTCTAGAGCTCCGCTATTATCTGCTACATTCAAAAGGGACTGAGGTTGAATCATTTTATCTCTTATTTCAATCCAAGGGATAAGAAAAAAAATATTATCTGTCCAGAGATAAAGCAATCCATCATCATTTTTCATTCTAAATATTTCTTTCCTTTTGTTTACTTATCCTGAAATAACAAATTGAGTTTGTATTCTTTATTAGGCCATGATTTTTGGTCTTGGGCTTTCAGGTTTTGGGCTTTAAGCTTCAAACATGGCACTTCAAGGTTCGTACGTACCTTAGGCTTCAGATTTTGGGCTTTGGGCATCGGGTTTCAGACTTCAGGCTTTGGGCTTTTGGGCATCGGGCTTCGAGTGTCGAGCTATGGGCTTCATGTTTTGGCCTTTAGGGTTCAGGCTTCAGGCTTAAGGCTTCGAGGATCAAGCTTCATGCTTCGGTATTAGGACTTTGGGCATTGGGCAACGGGCTTTGACCTTCGAGGTTTAGGCTTCGGGCATCAGGCATCGGGCATTGGAGATCAAGCTATAGGATTCGAGCTTTGGGCTAGGGGCATCAGGCATTGGGCTTGGTCCTTTACCTTCAGTATTCAGGCTTTGGGCTTTGGTTTACAAGCTTCAGTATTCTGTCTTGGGCTTTTTGGTTTCATGCTTCAAGAAGAAAGCTTGGGCCTTTGTGATCCATACTTCAAGCTTCAAGCTTCGATCATTGGGCTTTGGATTTTGGTCGGTGGGATTCGAACTTCAGAAAAATAGTTTGGGCTTTAAGCTTAGGCCTCAGGCATTGGGATTTAGGCTTGGGCTTTAGGCTTGGGCTTTAGGCTTTAGGTTTGAGTCAATAGGCTACAGGTTTTATGGTTTAGGCTAGTGCTGATAGGCTTTGATCTTCGGGGTTAGGGATTCAGGCTTGACTCTCGTGCTTCAAGCCTTAGGCTTCGGCTTAGAGGCATTAGGCTTTGAGCTTCAGACTAGAGGCATTGGGCTTTACGCTTTGGCTTATGAGCATTAGATTTTAGGCTTCAGGCTAGTGCCTTCGGGCTTCAATCTTCTTAGTGAAGGATTAGAGCTTGGGCCCTAGGGCTTTAGGCTTTGGGCTTTGACTCTTGGCCCTTCAAGGTTTGGGCGTAGGCTTTTTGGCTTCTAGCTTGGGACTTTGAGCGTTCGGGCTTCGTGTTTGGGGGTTGACGGAATTCGAACTTCAGAAATACAATCTTGCAAGCCCTTCGGTCTACGTATTTCAAGCGTCGTGCATAAAACTTGGGCCTCGGGCCTCGGGCTTCGACCTTCAGCTTGGGCCACAGGCATTGGGCTTTAGGCTTGGGCTTTCGGGCTTCAGGCTTTAGGCTTGAGCCATTAAGCTACAGGTTTTAGGATTTAGGCTAGTGCTGATAGGCTTTGATCTTCATGGTTAGGAATTCAGGCTTGACTTTCGGGCTTCAAGCCTCAGGCTTTGACTTTGAGACATTAGGCTTCAAGCTTCAGGCTTGGGCATATAGGCTTCACGCTTTAGATTTTAGGCGTCATGCTAGGCCCTTAGGCTTCATGCTTTGGGCTTTGACTCTTGGCCCTTCAAGGTTTGGGCTTTGGCTTTTTGGCTTCTAGCTTGGGACTTTGAGCGTTTGGGCTTCGTGTTTTGGGCATTGAGCTTGGGCCTTTAGGCTTCGAGCCTAACACTTTGGGCATCAAGCTTTGACCTGTATGCTTCGAGCATTGGGCTTTGATCTTCTAGTATGGGCCTTCGAGCTTTGGGCTTAAGGCTTAGCCCATCGGGCTTCCTGCTTCAAGCTTGCATCTTTGGGCTTCAGGCTTTGGGCCTAGGACGTTGGGTTTCAGTTATGGGCATCAAGCTTTGGGCTTTAGGTGTAGAACTTTGGCCTTCCAAATTGGGCTAGGGATTTTGGGCTTAGGCCTTCAGGTTTTGGGCTTTAGGCTTCAGGCATAGGCTTTCAAGGTTAGTATCTTGGGCTTTATGGTTAGGGCTTTGGGCTTCGAGCTTCGAGCTTTTGTCTTCGAGATTTTCGCTTCGAGATTCTGGCTTCGAGCTTCAAGCTTCGAGCTTTGGGCTATGGGCTTTGGGCTTCATGTTTTGGCCTTCGAGATGCAGGCTTCATGCTTAAGGTTTTGAGGATCCAGTTTCATGCTTTGGTCTTGGGCCTTCTGGCTTTGGGCATGGGCTTTTGCGCTTTAGGCTTCAGGCTTAGGCATTCAAGCTTCAGACGTTGACCTTCAAGGTTTAGGGTTTAGGATTCAGGCATCGTGCATCGGGTATCAGGATTTGAGATTCGAACTTTGGGTTATGGAATCAGGCTTTAGACATTGACCTTGGAGGTTTAAGGTTCAAGCTTAAGGCTTTGTGCTTCGATCTTGGGCCTTCTGAATTTGGGCTTGGGCCTTTAGACTTTGGACTTTGGGCTCGGGCCCTCATACTTTCAGATGGGGACTTTGGGATTCGAGCTTAGGCTTTCGGGCTTCAGGCTTCGGGCCTTTTGATCATCTAGCTTTGAGCTTCGATCTTCGACCATCGGGCTTTGTTCATGAAGCTTCGAGCTTTGATCTTCAATCTTCGATCATCGAGCTTCATGATTTAGGCTTTAGGATTTGAGCTTGAGGTTTCGAGTTTAGGCCTTATGGCTTCGAGCTTGGGCTTCAGGCTTTTAGCTTCAGGCTTAAAAGTTTGGGCTTCTAGCTTCGGCCATCGGTCTTCGGCCTTCGAGCTTTAAGTTTTCGGAAATACTCTTTAAGCTTCGGTGTTTTAGTTTGCACATAGAGGGTTCAAGCTTCAATCTTAGGCCATCAGGATTCGTGCTTTTGGCATTGGCTTTTGTGCTTCAAGATTTGGGTTTAGGCATTTGGGCTTTTGGCTTCATACTTTGTGTTTAGTCTTGGAACTTCGGCCTTTGAGGTTGAAGCATCAGGATTTGAGCCTCGGGCTCCTGGTTTAGTCCTTTAGTATTTTGGGTTTAGGCTTTGGGCTTGGGCCTTCGAACTTCATGCTTAAGGATTCAACCTTAGGCCATCGGTCATCGGGCTTAGGCTTTTGACCTGCAGGCTTCGGGCCTTTAGGCTTTAGGCTTTAGGCCTTCAAACTTGTGGCTACAGGCACGATCCTTCAAACTTTTGGCTTCGGGCTTAAGAATTTGGGCTTCTATCTTTAGCCATAGGCCCTCGGCCTTCAAGCTTCAGGCTTCGGGCTACGACGTTCAGGGTTTGGTCTTCAAGCTTGCACATAAAGGTTTCAAGCTTCAGGCTTAGGCCATCAGGATTCGAACTTCAAGCACGGACTTTTAGGTTTCAAATTTCAAGCTTGGGCTTTGAGCATTAGGCATCATGCTTTGTATTTTAGGTTTTCGTGTTTGGCCTTAGAGTTTGAAGCTTTGGGATTTGAGCTTCGGGCTCTGGGCATAGGATTCTTGGCCTTGGGCCTGGACCTTCAGGCTTTAGTATTGTAATTTTGGTGTTCGGGCTTTAGGTTTCAGACATCAAAGCTTGGGTCTTCAGGTTGCGGGTTTGGGCTTTCGGTCATCGGATTTGGGCTTAGAACATCAAGATTTAGGCTTCCGGCTTGAGCGTTTGAGCTTTGGGCCTCGAGCATGACCCTTTGGCCTCGGGCTTCGGGCTTTAGGCTTCAGTCATTGGCATTCATCCATCGAGCTTTGGCCTTCGGGCCTAGGCCATAATTAGGGTTCAGTATTTAGGGTTGGTCTTTAGTGGTTTGGGCTTCAATTTTTGGGCTTTAGCCTTTCGATTTTGGTCTTGATGCTTCAGCCTTTGGGATTCGTGCTTTGGGTTTTGGGCTTTAGGTTTTGAGCTTTAAAGATCAGGAATTATCCTTGAGGCTTCGGGCATTGGGATTGGGCTTCGGGATTTGGGACTTAAGCTTTGGGTTTGAGCTTCGACCTTCGGGCTTTCGGGCTTAGTCTTGGGTTTTCGACCTTCTATTATTGAGCGTTTGGCCTTCGGGCTTTGAGCTTCGGGCTTCGGGCTTCGGGCTTGAGAGTTCAAGCTTCGAACTTGAGCCTTCAAGTTTAGGCCTTCTAGCTTAGAGCTCAGGCCTTTTAGGCTTCTGGCTTTGGCCATTAGCCTTTATGCTTCAGGCTTTGGCCTTTGGGTTTTGGCTTTTAGGTTGTCCTTGGGCCATCTAATCTTGGGCATTAAGCTTGGGTTTCAGGCTTCACATTTAGGCTTGTGGCTTGGGCCTTCGGACTTTTGACTTTAGGCATAAGACTTTGAGCTTCTAGCTTCGGCCATCGAGCTTCAGTTTTTCAATTTCGGTCTTTGGGCTTTAGGATTCAAGCGTCAAGCTTGGTCTTTGGTCATCGAGCTTTGGGCTTGAGACTTCAAGTTTCAGGCTTCCGGCATGGGCCTTCAGGCTTTGGGCTTGACACTTTGTGCTTGTGCTTTGGGATTTGAGCTTTAGGCTTCGTGCTTGAGCATTTGTCTGTCATACTTTGGCCTTCATGCTTAGGCCATTAGGCTTTGGCCTTTAGGCTTGGTCTTTAGTGGTTTAGGGTTCGGTTTTTGGGCTTTGGCCTTTTGATCTCAGGCTTGAGGCTTCAGCCTTTTGCCTTCATTATTTAGGCTTTGGCTTTAAGATTTGAGCTTCAGACTTTGCTAGTCGTGCTTGGGCTTCGGGATTAGGCCTTTGGGGCTTCAGCTTTGACCTTATGCCATCCGGTTGTGGGCCATTTGGGTCATGCTTCATGCTTTAGCCTTCGAGATTAGGCTTTCATGGTTTGGTCTTTAGGCTTCGGGCTTCTGACTTCTGTCTTCTGGCTTCGGGCTTCGGGCTTTTGGCTTTAGCTTTCACCCTTTGGTCTAGCACTATGTGGCTTTAGGCTTGGTGCATCGGCCTTCAACCTTTTGGGTTCAAGTTTGGGCTTTCATGCTTAGATCTAGGCTTCACATTGTGGGGTTTGAGCATATGTCTTCAGCTTTG
This sequence comes from Apostasia ramifera, assembly GCA_019297695.1. Classification (NCBI taxonomy): domain Eukaryota; kingdom Viridiplantae; phylum Streptophyta; class Magnoliopsida; order Asparagales; family Orchidaceae; genus Apostasia; species Apostasia ramifera. Next base: position 388,433 of record JAEMOT010002858.1, on the reverse strand, counting down.
GGATTTGAAGTTTGCTTTTTAAACTGCAGGCTTCATGCTTCGGGCTTGGGGATTTAGGTTTTGGGCTTAGGGCTTTGACTTTCAGCCTCCGAGCTTTGAGCTTTGGGCTTCGGGTTTTTAGCATCAGACTTTGGCTTTCAGCCTTTGGGCTTCTAGCTTGGGCCTTTGGGCTTAAACCTTTTGAGCTTCGCATTTCAAGCATCGAGCTTGGAATTTTGTGTTTCAGACTTCAATTATTAGGCTTTGGTGTGGGGTATTTCGGTTTCAGGCTTTTGGCATCGATTGTTGAGCTTCTCCTTTAGGATTTGGCCTTTGGTGTTTAAGCTCGGGCTTCAAGCTTTAGACATCGTGGCTTGGTCTTTGGGCTTTGTATTTCGAGCTTAGGGCTTCATATTTTTGGATTCGAATTTTGAACTTCGGGCTTCGGGCTTCGGGCTTCGGGCTACGGGTTTTAGGCTTCGTGCTTCAGGCTTTTAGCAACGCGTCTAAGGCTTTGGACTTCAGGTTTAGGCATTCTGCTTTGGGCTTCAGCTTCTAGGTTTCGGGCTTCAGAATTCTGCCTTCTGGTTGGGGCTGTGTGGCTTTAGGCTTTAGGCCTCAGGCCTGGGATTTCATGCTTAGGTCATTGGACTTCGGGTTTTGGGCTTTGGGGATATGTGTTCAGCCTTTGGCTTTCAGGCTTGTGCTTGGGTTTTCAGACTTTGAGCTTCAACCTTCAGGCTTTAGCATTCAAACTTCGAGATTTAGGCTTTTGGGCTTTATCCTTCTAGCTTTAGCCTTCGAGTTTCAGCCTTCCAGTTTTGGGCTTTAGGCTTTGACTTTTGGCCTTCGGGCTCTGGGCTTGAGCTTGAGCCTTCAGACATAGGGATTTGGGCTTGGGCCTTCAAGTTTTGGGATTCGAACTAGGGCCTTAGGGCTTCAGGCTTGGACCAAAGGACCTCGGGCATCAAGCTTCGAAGTTAGATATTCGAAATTTGGTTGTCGTGCTTCAGGATTGAAGGCTTTTTGCCTTCGGGTTTTGAGCACAGCGCTTTGGCCTTCAGGTTTCAAGCTTCCGTTAAAGGACTTTGGGCTCAGATTTAGAGCTTCAGACTCTAAACCCTAAACCCCGAACCTTGATGCCCCAAGCCCGAAGGTCCTAGTGTAAAGATTGAACTCGAAAGGCCCAAGCCCAAAGCCCGATGCTCAAGACTAAAAGCCCAAAAGCTAAAGGGCGAAAGCCTAAGCCAGAAGTCTGAACATTTGAAGGCCCATGCTTAAAACTCGTAGCTTGTAGCTTTAAGCCTGAAGTCTGAATAAGCAAACCTTAAGCTCGAAGCCTGAAGGCCAAAGCCTAATGCCTAAATGCCAAATCCCGAAGCTTGTAGCAAGAAGTTTAAAGCCTAAAGGGTCAAGCGCGTAGCCCGAAGTCCGAAGCCCCATGTCTTAAGCTTGAAGCCTGAAGTCTGCTTCCTGAAGCCTGATGCACAAAGCATGAAGCTCATGGCCTAAAGCTCGATGACCGATACCCAAAAGTCCAAGCCTAATGCCTTCAGCTCGAAATCCAAAGCCCAAAGCGTGAAGGCACGTGCTTGAAGCCTAAAGCTAAAAGCTTGAAAGCCCAACCCCAAATCCCAAACCCTAAAGGTCCACGGCTGAATCACGAAGCCAGAAATTTGTAGCCCGAAACTTAATGCCCGAAGGACCAAACTTGAAGCCCAAAAGCCCATGCCTAAATCTCGAGACTTTGGGCTTCGAGCTACACGCTTTGAGCTTCAGGCTTCGAAAAGCTTGCAAGCTTCAAACTTGAGCCTTCAAGTTTAGGCCTTCTGGCTTAGAGCTCTGGACTTCAAGCTTTTGGCTTCAACCTTAGGTCTTTAGGCTTTTGGCTTTGGCCATCAACCTTCAAGCTTCGAGCTTCGGCCTTTGGGCTTCAGATTTCAGGTTGGGCTTTGGCCTTTTAATCTCGGACATTAAGCTTGGGCCTTTGGGCTTCAGGCTTGCAGTTCATGACTTGTGGCAACGGGCATGGGCTTTTGAACTTTTGGCTTCAGGCTTACGAATTTGGCCTTCTAGCTTTGGCCATCGGCCTTTGGCCTTCGAGCTTCAGGCATCGAGCTATGGTCTTCAAGCTTGCACATAAAGGGTTCAAGCTTCAGTCTTAAGCCATCACAATTCGAACTTCAGGCATGGTCTTTTGCGCTTTGGGCTTCAAATTTCAGGCTTGGGCATTTGGGCATTAGGCTTTATGCTTTATCTTTTAGGCCTTAGTTTGAAGCTTCGGGATTTGAGCTTTGGGATTTGAGCTTCGGGCATAGTCTCTCAGTATTTGGGGTTCAGGCTTCGGGGATGGGCCTTTGAACTTTGGGCTTCAGGATTCAAGATTAGGCCTTCGGTCATTGGGCTTCGGTATTTGGACTAGGGCTTTTGGGCTTTAGGCTTCAGGCATTTAAGCTTTTGGCTTTAGTCTTTAGGCTTTAGGGGCTTTAGGCTTCAACATTGGCTAAACATTGGCACAACATTGGCCATTTGGTCTTCACACTTTGTGCTTCGGGGTATAAGATTCTGGATTCGAACTTCAGGCATTTGGCATTGGGCTTTGGGCATTTTGATCTTTAAGCATTGAGCTTTGGGCCTGGGCCTTCGACCTTTAGGCTTCGAGCTTTGGAAGATGTTGACGTAGGATGTGGGGATCCCAGGAAACACCAGAGAGAAAGAGAGTTCCAGGAGACGGTGGCGCGCAAAGGGGTGGTGAGCCTGTTAATGAAAGCTCGAGGAGAAGATTAGTTCAAAGCAACCAGAAAAACACACGGAGATTTAAGGTGGTTCAGGGAGAAAATCCTCTACGTCCACCGGTCGATCAGCAAAGAGATTCACTAATAGGAAAAAAAGGTGGCCCCGAAGGCTCATACAACAAGCTCACAAGAGGAAAAGAGAGAGAGCAGGAGAAAGAGAGCCTTTCTTGTTCTCAAGTTCCTGTTTTACAAAAAGGTGATAGAGGAGCTCTGCTTTCCTTGGGGTCAGTCCTCCTCCTTCGTCAGTCTTGGAGAAGGCCAGTAGTGGTGGGTGAAGCCAGTCTTGTGAAGCTCTTCTTTCTTTTTTTTGGCTGGGACTGTTCAGTGGTTTTTATAGCTGTGGCATGCGTAGCCCCATCCCAATTTTCTGGAGAAAAGGTGATGGGCAGGCTCTGCTTGCCGTTCCGTCTGTCACTGGAGAGGTCCGCCGCTGTACGAGAAGGATGATAGCTTTAAATACTAGTACCCCCTCTTGGGAAGAGTGCCCGTACGAAGAGCGGCGGGGTTAGGTGAAGTTGATTGTGACGGGCGGTACCTCGTACCCTCGTGTCCGAGGTTACGAAGGTTAATCCTGGGTCATCGTGGACAATGGTTGGTTGAACTCTCGTGCCCGATGTTTGACCTGGGTCAAGAGTCCTGCAAAACCTAAAGCTGAGTCAGCAAATTCGTCAATCAAGTACAAGCCTGTCAGGTGGCACATGTTCGGCCAGGATGCAGCGCAGGAACTACGTGTTAATATCAGCCCCCCGCATTGTCAGGGCGCGAATATTAATATGGGTCCTGAAATGCGAACCGTCGCGAAGGTGGACACACTGCCCGAGGCCTGCAAGGATAAGATAGGAGCGGAGTCTGCCGCTTCGCATTCTATCCTTCCTTTGCCTGTTGAGTTCTGTCATAGTGAACTTCTCCAGAGATGGCGGAGAGGAAGTGGAAGATCGCCTCCGGCTTCTCTAAGAAAAGAGCTGGAGCACCTCCGGCCGATGTCCCTTCAAGGAAGAAGAGTCTTCTGGAGGTACCCGGAGGGGTGCCGATGTCGTTGGAGGCAGAAGCTCCTACGGCTAAGGTAGCCGTTGCTCTAGTGCAGACACTGGAGTCTCTTCAGGGCCCGGCGAGCGCAGCGGCCGCTGAAATGGTGGTAGAAGTTTCTGACTCTCCCGTCAAGCCACCTCCAAAGGCGAAAGATTTGCAAGAGGTGGTTCTGGTGGGGGAGACGGCTGTTGGGGAGAAGCTGGCACCCGGGAAGGTTCTGGTAAAGGATGAAGAGCTTGAGCGGCTCTTGCCCAGATTTGGAGTTCCTTCCGTTGGAAACCTGGAGAAGGGCCCCCTGGTGATTTGCAGGCCTGCCCTAGGTACATTGATTTCTGCCCCTGAGAAGAAAAAGAAACCCTTCTTCCTTTCTCTCCCTTCGTTAGATCTTGAGGGGAAGGGAGAGAAAGGCAAGAAAAGCGCAGAGAAGGAAGGTTCCAGTCCGGAGGAAGGGACCCAGGGGAAGAAGGAGGAGATCCTCGTCGCCGCCTCTGCAGGCACTCTTGGCATTGAAGGGCCAGGAGATAAGATGGGGGAGGCAGCTAAGGAGAAGGGAGAGGCTCTCTCGGCTGCTCCCAGTGCTAAAATTGGAGAGATCTGGGGCACGCTGGGAGACCGCTTAAGTGAGATCAGGCGGGTAGAGGAGAGGATCTTTGGGAATACCTCTGAGGGTCTGAAGGGGGTAAAGTCCCTGAAGGGTAAGGAGGTAGCAGAATCCCACCATCTTCAGCAAATAAGGGACTTGGAGGATGCTTTGTCCCAAGATACAAAGAGTTCTCTGAGTAATCAGAAGGAGGAGTTAGAGGCTGCATCAGCTGGGAAGTAGGGTGGCTTCTTTAGCCCAGGTTAACGCGGAGTGGGCTAACAAAAGCGAGATTGCGAGAGGAGAGTTCCATCGCAGTCTGGCGGGTGTGAACCAGGCCCACTCTGCCCATGTTAAAGACCTCCAAAAAAGGATAAAGGATTTGGACGACGACAGGGAGGCTTTGAGGGAGGAGAGGAGGAGGTTAAGGGAGGAGCTGACTAAGGCCAGGGAGGTCTTGTCAGGGGCGAAAGAGGCGGCTTCCGAAGCTTGTCGCCAGGAGGAGTTGCTGAAATCTGAAGTCCGCTCTCTGTGGGCCTTGGTGGAGAACAGCTCCGGTTGGCGGGGGCGACGTATGGAGGACCTGGAAGAAGCGGTGAAGAGGGCGGTGAAAATTGTCAGCGCCTCGCCGGTGGGTCACCATACGCAGCATCAGGCTGCCTTTGATGCTCTTCTGCAGACATTGGTTGACGTAGGTACCTTGAACCAGGAGAATATCAGGGACCCAGCAGTTCTGCCCTTCTGTGGTCCTAAGGGGCCAGACAGGTTCTTCGACGCTGGGAGTTATCGCCCAGATGAGACTCCTTCCCCAAGGTCCTATGCGGGTTGGGGAGGTTGGCCTTCTTTGCGCGGGAACTCGGGAGAAAGCCCTTTGGCTCCTCTGGAAGCTAGGTGGCTAGGCCAGCGCGATCTCTCTGGAAACCAGCTGGGTCAGAGGTGATGGGTCTTCCTCCTCAACCAGCTTCTTAGCCTGCTAGGAGATGATTCTTCCTTTGAGGCACTAAAAGGATCCACTTCTTAAGTAGATAGCCCTAATGAAGCTGAAACTATCGCTTGAGGTGAGGAAACTGAGGAGTCTCCGGAGATATCTACTGCCTGTGGTCAGCAAAGTAGTAGATTGGTCTCAAGGAGGAGGAGCCCCAATTAAGAGGTCTGAATTCATCAGACCAGGTGTTTAAGTTCTGAAGCCTTGTATCTTTCTTTGTTTTTTCCTGTACTCATGAGAGGAACATGTGAGGACAAAGAGAGAAATTGTAACAAACTCTTGTCATTAATGAAAATGTATTTTTTCTTTTCAAGAACTTGTTATGAATGGATTCTTGTTATGTATCCCTTCTTTCGTGTTTTGAAATAGGTACCACGAAGTCTTGGAAAAGAATACACGAATCCATAAGGGAAGGTAAAAAATTTAAAGAGTAAAAAAAAATTCTAAGTAAAAGAGATGAAATAGCTACCCTCGAACCCTCGTGCACGATATATGAATATCGAACACAAGGAAAAAGAATAGACATCCCTCGAACCCTCGTGCACGATATATGAATATCGTGGACGGCAAAAATGGCGGGATGGAGAGGAGTGACGCCTCGTAAACCGTGCACCACTTCGATTCCTGGGATTGTCAGAAGGAACGGGTGGTCTGATGATGCTCGCACGCTAACCCAGAAGATCAGACGGTTGGAAGGTAAAAGGTCGCATTCGTCCCTTATAAACGGTTGTCTGAGCGGGAGCTTCTTCTTCCTTCCAAAAAAAAACCCTAAGTCTCCGAGAGAGAAGAAAAAAGAGTACCTGCTCCACCCGCTCGAAAGGGAGAACCGAACAAATGAGAGGAAGGGAAATTGAGTGGGCTGACCTGGCCGAGCAGTTTCAGAAAGACAACAGCTACCAGGAGTCCCTCATGATGGAACATGAGGTACTCAAAACAACCAAAGGGTTCAGGGGGAACCCTCGCTTGACGGTCATCCCGTCTGCCTCCGACCTCCGGTCAAACAGGCCCCCTGAAGGGGCGGTGTGCATGTACAGGGCCCAGGTAGAGTATGGCTTGATGCTGCCACCCCAACCAGAGTTCAAAGAAATCTTGAACTCCTTTCAACTCGTACCAGCCCAACTTTCTCCCAACGCCATCGCCTACATATACTCTTTTCTGAAGCTTCTGCGAGCCAGGGGGATGGTGTGGAGCCTGGTGTTGTTCAGGAACTTGTTCAGTTGGATGGCAGTGCCAGGGTATGGGGGGTGCTTGGCCTTGCGTTCGAAGTCGAGGAAGGCGATGTTCTCTAGTGCTAGCAGTTCTCATTCCGACTGGAGGGATTTTTATTTTTTTGTAGGCGGGGATTTGGGAATCCCCTTGATGCCTGGGGCCTGCCCTACCGAGTTTATCGGCGACGTTCAATGGATGGTAGGGACGTCGGTCCAGAGGGACCTGAAAGTTTTGAAAGGGAAAAACTGGGCCCTTGAAGGACTTCCTCAGGCTGGTGAAGAATGATGTATTCCTGTTTGCTAAGTCACAGGGGTACACTATTTTCAAGGAGGTTGCCCCCCCTTCTGGGGTAGTTTTGATGAGGAGGACTAGGAAGGGGCAGCCCCCAGCGACTCAACTTAGCAAGCAGGTCGTTGAGGGAGGCGAAGAGGAAGAAAGAGTGGGAATCCCAGAGCCTGTCTGCAGCGGGATATCTATTGACATGGTGTCCTCGCCGGACGACTCTGGAGATGATAAGAAAACCCTGGCCGAGGTGATAGAAGAGGCAGGTAAAGGGAAGGAGCCTGCATCACTGGCCAGGCCTAAGGTAATCCCTAAAGGTGCCGCGGGGATTACCATAGGAGGAAAGGGGGGCAAAGGAGAGGCGACCGAGAGTGTCCCAGGAAAGGAAATGGTGGAGGCGCCCTGTCCGAAAAGGGAAGTAGTGGTCGCTCCTTCCCAGACTCTGGTCCCCCTTGAAACCCCTGTCAAGAAAAGGGGCCCTTCCAAAGAGAACAGTCTTCAGCCCCCTCTGAAAAAGGGAAAGAGTGCTAAGGAGGGGGAAACTGATGAAGGGCGAGAGTGGGAGAAGAGTGTGGAGCCCCCATTCTGTCTCAACTTTACCGGAAAATTCGCAGGCGAGGGGTCGAAGTTTGTCGTGAGTGCGACAGAAACGGAAAGGAGAATGACCCTCACCTCCGAGCAATCCTCGAACCTGTTCAATCCTGTTCGAGGAGACCTGGGCCTGATCCTGGCGGGGGGATTGGCGACCAGGGCGTTGGAGGAGACAGTTGAGAGGACCTCCACAGCGGACCTCTTTGCTCAGATGTCTAACAGGGTGATGACGGTAAGGACTCACTCTAATCTCTCTGGCTATCTTTCGTAGATGCTGATCTTGCCCCTTTTATAGGTACTTGCCCGTTTGCCCCTGGCATTGAACAGGGCTCTGAGGGTGAAGGAGCAGATGATAGATCAGACCGGCCAGCTGCACCGTCAGGAAGCGGAGATTGAAGCCTTGAAGGTCCAGCTGGCGATGAAATCTTCTCAACATACTACCCTTCAGGAGGAATTCAGAGTGTACAAGTCTGCGATGGGCGCGCTGAAGGCGGACAATAAGGCTTTGAGGGAGAAGCTGAGCAAAGTTGATGGAGACAGGGAGGCTGCAGTCGCTAGTAGCTCAGCGGCGGCCGTTCAAGCCTATAAAATAAGCCTACCTTGCAGGAAGGAGCGGTTAGACGGGATCAGGCGAGCCTGGGAAGGATTGGCTTCCACTTTGATCCAAGAAGGCAAGGTTACTCCTGCCGATCTTGGAGAAGTGGATCCTTTTCCTTGCATGGCCGCGGATCCAATTTATAAGGAGAAAGGTTTCGACTTGGCCGACGATACCATCCAACAGTTCTTTGACCTCTTGGATGGAGTCAGCGAAGGCTGATCTATTTCCTTATAAATCGATGTAATCCTTTTTGTAAATTTTGAGAAATGAATAAAAAGAAAGTTTGTTTGTCACATACCTGTTTATTATACTGTGTATATGTATGTACTTTTTTATAAGTTTTGAGATATCCAGATTGATTCTGAGAAACTTATAATAGATTTTCTGAATCTTGTAACAGACGGGCTCAAATTTGGAACATCTTGCAAAGAAAGAAAAGCCTCTTCCCGAAATCCATAGAGGAAGAGGAATATTGTGATAGTCAGGGTGAATCCCGCCCAAAAGGTGTCTTCGACCCACTGCCACAGGGACTTTGAGAGTCTAACACACCGTGCACGATGTTTGTAAGTATGAAGCCTTCCAAAATATAAAAAAATCCAGATCAAGAGTAAAGCCGGGATTTGGCGTTTGAATCCTCTATAAACGAATCCCTTAATTGAATCTGTACAAATGAAGAATGCCAAGATGGACTGGAGCAAGAGATTATGCATAAAACTTCTTCAGGTCATCTCCACTCCAACTCCTGGGGATCTGAGTACCTTCAGCAGTCATAAGGTAGTAAGCATTCAGCCCAGCAACCTCGCACACAATGTAAGGGCCTTCCCAATTTGGCTCAAGCTTGGGAACCCCTAGGTTGCTGCCGGCGAGAAGTCGCCGTTTGAGAACTAAATTACCCCTGCTGAAAACTTTGGGGTTAACCTTCTGGTTATAATACCGCTCTATTCGTCGTTTGTGTTCTAGGCGTTTTATTGCGGCCAATTCTCTCCTTTGTTCCAGGAGATCCAGGTCGACCCTTCGTGAATCATCATTTTCGTCCACCCAAGTTTGCAAAGTCTCGGGTTCGAAGTTGGCAGCAGCTTCTATTCTGGGGGAGAGTTGTTCCAGCTCAATTGGTATGACAGCGTCCATTCCTAACGAGAGGGAAAAAGGTGACTCCTGGGTAACTTCAGAAGGAGCTGTGTTGTAAGCCCAGAGAGCTCCTGGTAACTCTTCCGGCCAGCGGGCTTTTGCGCCGTCTAGGCATTTCTTCAGAATGTTCAAGATGTTCTTGTTGGCAGCTTCCGCCTGGCTGTTGGTGTGAGGGTACCAAATAGAGGCGTATTTAAGGTTGATCTGGTATTCCCCGCAGAAATCATGGATTCTTTGATTGGCGAATGGAGTACCATTATCGGTGATGATTATCATGGGTATGCCATACCTGCAGACGATGCTAGCTCAGAGGAAGTTTTCGACGTTTTGGGCGGTGGGCTGAGTAAGTGGCTTGGCCTCAATCCACTTTGTGAAGTAGTCGACCGCAACTAGTATCCACTTATAGCCCCTCATGGCCGTAGGCATTGGCCCTAAGAAATCCAGCCCCCAAATGGCAAAGGGCCAGGATGAATTGATGGGTTTGAGATATCCCGCGGGCTGCCTCTGCATGTCAGCGTAGTACTGGCACTGAGGACACTTCTCTACAAATACCTGAGCGTCTTTGTGGATGTTGGGCCAGAAGAAACCTTGGCGTAGGATTCGCATGACGAGGCTCCTACCTCGTGCATGTGTTCCACATTCTCCTCGATGTACTGCTTCCATCACTTTTAAAGCCTCGTCTGGTCTCAGACATTTGGTGAGGGGTTTAGCATAGGATCTCCTATAGAGCTCTCCGTTGATGAGGGCGTACTTGGCACAAGCAAGCTTCAGTTTCTGTGCTTCTCGTCTGTCATCGGGCTGAGTCCCACACTTTAAGTAATCCAGGATCTCGTCCATCCAACAGGGTGGTTGTTTCTCAGAAGAGACTTCAGTGCATTCGAAACTAGGCCCTTCGAACACCTGAGTCCTGTGGAGGTCAGAGAGCCCCTCCTTTGTGAGCCGGTCTGCCACTTGATTCTCATCACGGGGTATATGTGTCAAGGAGAAATCTTCGAATAGAGAAATTAGGGACTTGGCCAGTTGTAGATATTTCTTCAAAACCTCGTCCTTTGTTTCAAACGTCTGGTTCACCTGATTGACGACTAGTAGGGAATCACTGAACACCTGTATACGCTTCACGGCCAGGCTGAGCGCGAAGTTCAATCCTGCAATGAGGGCTTCATACTCTGCTTGGTTGTTGGTTGCCTTGAGCCGGAGTGTCACACCCTGATGAAGTATAGCCCCCATTGGGCTGGTTAGGAGGATCCCAGCCCCCTGAGATTGCGATCCCGACGCACCGTCGACATGAAGTGACCATAGGTCTGCCGGGGTTTCGGTGGGCGGCGGCTCTGTCGTGGAAAACTCAGCGACGAAATCGGCCAGGGCCTGAGCCTTGATAGCTGTTCGCGGAACAAACCTGATGTCATACTCTCCTAGTTCGATAGACCACTTGAGTAATCTTCCTGAAACCTCGGGAGTATGTAATATCTTTAGGAGTGGTTGATCCGTGACGACCTGAATAGTATGGGATTGAAAGTAAGGTCGTAGCTTCCTGGCTGTCAACAGAAGGGCCAGAGAGAGCTTTTCCAGAGTGGGATATCGACTTTCAGTGTCCAGGAGTATGTGACTGGTGTAAAAGATAGGATGCTGAACCCCCTTTTCGCTGTCTAGGAGTACCGCTGAAACCGTAGCGTCGGACACTCCTAGATAAAGGGATAGGACCGTTCCCTCCTTTGGCGCCACTAATATCGGGGTCGAGGTCAGATATTTCTTCAGTTTGGTGAAGGCAGCTTCACACCTGCTGTCCCAGGGTCCTTTCTTACTGTTGCGCAGACACCGAAAGAAAGGGGAACAGCGATCACCGGCTTTTGAGATAAATCTGCCAAAGCTGTTGATCCGCCCTGCTAGCTTCTAGACTTCTTTCGCCGTTTTCGGGGAGGGCATGCTCAGAATGGCCGATATTTTATCAGGATTAGCTTCTATCCCTCTGACAGAGATTAGATACCCTAAAAATTTTCCTAAAGCAGCGCCAAAGGTACATTTAGCAGGGTTGAGCTTGAGGTTGTACCTTCGGAGAGTGTCGAGTGTTTCCCGGAGATCACCAAAGTGTTCTGTTAAAGTCTTGCTTTTGATCAAGACGTTGTCTACGTAAGCTTCGAGATTCCTCCCCCTTTGATTCTTAAAGACTGCGTCAATCATGCGTTGATAGGTGGCACTGGCATTTTTGAGACCGAAGGGCATGACCCTGTAGCAGTAAGTGCCATAGTCAGTGATAAAAGCTATCTTCTCTTCATCCTCCTTAGCCATCCAGATTTGGTGATACCCGGAGAAGGCATCCAGAAAACTCATAACCTCGTATCTGACGGTTCGGTCTACCATCGCGTCGATACGGGGAAGAGGGTAGGTGTCTTTAGGGCAGGCCTGATTTAGTGACCTGAAGTCTACGCACATTCTCCACTTCCCACTGGTCTTTCTTACCATTACCACATTGGTTAACCATCGGGGGTATTGTACTTCCCTGATGTAACCAGCTCCTAACAGCTTTGTGATTTCCTTTTTAATGGCATCCTGTCTTTCCCCAGCCATTACTCTCTTCTTTTGTGCAATGGGGGTGGCGGCTTGAGATACATTCAGGTGGTGTTCGCAAACAACCCTGTCCATGCCTGTAACATCCTCAGGAGACCATGCAAAGACATCGATATAGTCTGAAAGCAAGGCAGTAACCTCTGCTCGCTGCTTCTCATTCAGAAAAGATGAAACATTTACAATTTTGGAAGAGCCTTCGCCTCCTAAGGCTACACTGATGACCCTTTCCTGCGGTGTGACCGGTTGGGTTTTTCTGGGATCCATTTGATCGACTACAAGCTGCGTCGCTATCTGAAAGCAGCGGGTAGCCTGTACTGCGTCTCCTCGGATGGTAACAACGCCGCTAGAGGTCGGAAACTTCGCACACAGGTGGGGCATGGAAATCACCATCCCGAAGGAGTTTAGAGTTGTCCTCCCTAGGATGGCGTTGTAGCCCGATTTAGCTCTGATGACTGCAAAGTTCACCATGCTCATAGCGTGGCCGTTGTCATCGCCAAAGGAGACGGGAAGAGTAATGAATCCAAGGGATTGGACCCTTTCACTGGAGAAACCGAGTAAGGTAGTCCCAGCGTGGAGGAGATTAGTCTCTTTAAGTCCCATCTGGAGGAAGGCGGACTCAAACAGGATGTCGGCGGTGCTCCCAGAGTCGAGGAGTACCCGCCGGACATCGAAATCGGCGATGCGGGCGACGACTACTATAGGGTCGTTATGCAAGTTGCCTTGCCGGGGAAGATCTTTACAACAGAACGTGAGGGGGATAGATGAGGCGTGATGCTCAGAGATGCCACCGACTTCTGCTCCTTGGCGCTGAGCGGTCGGGTCATTGCTGAAGATGGCATTGATAGTTCTATTGGCCGGAGGACAAGGGCGCCTCTGCTGGCTAGGGCCTACGGGTTGTAGGGCCTTGGTAGGTGCCTCAGCAGCCTCGGGGGCTTTTCCTTTCTGGGCGGCAGTGAAAGTTGGAGCCATCTGCATGAACTCCTCAAGCTTGCCCTAGTGCAGTAGCTTCTCGAGCAAGATTCTGAGGCCTTGACAGCGGTGAATCCTGTGCCCATAGTTCCCGTGGAACTCGCAGTAGTCGTTGGGATCCACTCCAGGTGGCGACGCCAGTTTAGGTCCTGTGGGCCTTATCCAGCCCTTCTTGATGGCTGCCGCATAGACCTCGGGGAGTGGCCTAGATAGAAGAAGTTTCGGGGGCTGAGTTTGCCGGGGCCTCCCCTCTTCTCGATCGCGGGGTCTGGCCATTGGTACCCTTGTGACCGGGGGTTCAACGCCCCGATGTTTCCTCTTGTTTCTTTCCCTGGAAACGCCTGCGGGGTAGGATTCAGCATCCTCTAGTAGCATGAACTGACTGGCCCTAGCCACCAGTTCTGGGTAACTCCGAGGTTTGGCCAACTGTAGGGATTTGGACAAGTCCCCTACCTTGAGCCCTCTCTGGAAGTTATGCATGGCCACTGTAGGCTCTACATCTTCGGCTTCTGCTGCAGCGGCGAAGAAGCGGTTGGTGTAATCCCGAAGGTTCTCTCTCTCGCCCTGCTTGATGTTGACGAGGACCATGTCGGACACGACCATACGGGTCCGCCCTATGAAACGGGCGATCAACTCCCACTTCAGATGTTCATAGGAGGTGATGTGACCCTGGGGCAGCTTGATGAACCAGCTGAATGCTGCCCCTTTCAGTGTGTTGGCCAGGAGGTGACACCTAGTGGCCTCGTCCGGCCGGCGGTATCGAACGGCGGCCTCAAACCCCTGCACATGCTCACGGGGGTCTGTTGCGCCTCTGTAAACCTCTAACCTGGGTGGCCGGAAGTCTTCTGGGATGGGGGCCAAACGGATGGCCTCGGAAAAAAGGGCGTTTTCGTCCATCGGCCCAAAGAAGGGATCAGGTCCGTGATGAGAAGCCTGAGCGCCAGGAAAGAGGGGGTCTCTTCCGGCTAAAAATGGAGGAAAAGCAGGTGGGAGAAAGGCGGGTTGTGGTAGTGGACAAGGTGGAAGGGGGTTTTGATGAACCTCCTGGAAACGGAAAGGGCGTATGGGTGGTCTGGAGGAACCAGAGGATTGGATGGAGAGTGGTGCAGCTTGGGGCGCCGGTGCAGGGATTTCGGCCACCGCGGAAATCGGAAGGGGCGGAGCCGGGGCCGCTGCAGGTGGCGGAATCACCTCTGGGGTCGCCGCAACCGACGGAGGAGGAGCAGGGACTGCCGGTACAGGCAGGCGAGGAACAGGGACTGCTGCTATCGGCGGGAGAGGAAGTACTGTACAGACCGGCTGAGTCTGTCTGAGGATGACGGCCTGTTGTGCCGTAAGACCGGTAACCATGTCAGTGAGGTTTGCGAGCATCCCCTGGAGCGCTGAAACACGGGTGCCTCTGGAAGAGGAGGCAGATCCGGCGCGTCACCGGGAAGTGGAAGTTGAGGCTCCGTCGTCCGGCGCCCGGACAGAGGGTTCTCCTGCATGTATACTGCGGGCAGCAGAGTTGGTTTTGCGCGTTCTGGCCACCATTTTTCCACGTCTCAATGAAAGCACCAGAAGATGTTGATGTAGGATGTGGGGATCCCAGAAAACACCAAAGAGAGAGAGTTCCGGGAGACGGCGGCGCGCGAAGGAGGTGAGCCTGCTAACGGAGGCTCAAGGAGAAGATTAGTTCAAAGCAACCAGAAAAGCACACTGAGATTTAAGGTGGTTCAGGGAGAAAATCTCCTACGTCCACCAGTCGATCAGCAAAGAGGTTTCACTAATGGATGGAGGTGGCCATGAAGGCTAATACAAAAAGCTTATAAGAGAAAAAGAGAGAAAGCAGGAGAAAGAGAGCTTTTCTTGTTCTCAAGCTCCTGTTTTACAAGAGGTGATAGAGGAGTTCTGCTCTTCTTGGGGTTAGTCCTCCTCCTTCGTCAGTCTTGGAGAAGACCGGTAGTGGTGGATGAAGCAAGTGACTAGCTCGTCTGAGAGCTAGATTCACCTCTTTTTTTTGGTTGGGACTGTTCAGTGGTATTTATAGCCGGCGGGAAGGTGTAGCTTTACCCTGATTTTTCCGAGAAAAGATGATGTGCAGGCTCTGCTTGCCGTTCCGTCTATCATCGGAGAGGTCCGCCGCTGTCTGAGAAGGACGATAGCTTTAAATACCAGTACCCTCTCTTGGGAAGAGTGTCCGTACGACGAGCGGCAGGGTTAGGTGAAGTTGATTGTGACAGGCGTTACCTCGTACCCTCATGCCCGAGGTTACGAAGTTTAATCCTGGATCGTCGTGGGCGATGGTTGGCTGAACCCTCGTGCCCGATGTTTGACCTGGATCAAGAGTCCTGCAAGATCTGAAGCTGAGTCAGCAAATAACCAATCAAGTACAGGCCTGTCAGGCGCCACGTGTTCGGCCAGGATACAGCGCAGGAACCACATGTTAACAGCATGTTTAGGAAATTTGAAATGAGCATGATGGGAGAACTCAACTTCTTTTTTGGATTATAAATAAAGTAACTTCCTGAAGGCATATTTATCTGACGAAGTAAATACATAAGAGAACTTCTCAAAAAGTTTGGGATGGATAATATGAAATAAATTAGAACTCTAATGAGTCCATCTACTAAGCTCGATAAAGATGAGAAAGGTAAAAAGATAGATGAGAAATTATATAGAGGTATGATTGGTTCTCTTTTATATCTTACTGCTAGTCGCCCTGATACTGTCTTTAGTGTTTGCATGTATGCTTGATTTCAATCTAATCCTAAAGAATCTCATTTAATAGCAGTTAAGAGAATTTTTAGATATTTAGTTGGCACACACTCACTAAATTTATGGTATCCCAAAGGCACTATACCAAATCTGATAGGATTTTCTGATGCCGACTTTACCGAATGCAAGGTTGATTGGAAAAGTACATCAGGCACTTGTTCATTCTTTGGCAATGCTCTTGTATCTTGGTCTAGTTGAAAGCAAAATTCTATTGCCTTATCGACTGCAAAAGAAGAATATGTTGCCACCGGTGTGCACAACTTCTTTGGTTAAAACATCAACTAGTTAATTATAGCATTATTCTAGATCACATTCCTATTAGATGTGACAATTCAAGTGCTATTTGCTTAATGAAAAATCTGATTCAGCACTCACATACTAAACACATATAAATTCATCATCATTTCATTCGAAATCATGTAGAAAGGGATGAAATTATTCTAGAATATGTATCCACTAATTTTCAACTTGTAGATATCTTTACTAGGTCTTTGCATAAAGATAGATTTAATTTTATAGTTAGAGATATTGGTATGTTTGATGGAACTAGCTTGTGATGTCTTGTCATGAAATTGCATATTGCAATTTACATAGCATTTTACTCTCTTTGAACTACTTTTATTCATATATTATATAAATTTAAAAAGTTTATCCATAAATAACTTAAAACATATTCTTGCTAATTTTCATTCTCACCTTTCTAATTTTGATGATTCATTTTCAGAAATCTCACTAACTGCATGCGTCCTCAACAACCATAAAATTTGATCGATTTTAGAAATTGACTGGATCTCTCAGGTTGGTGATTTTTCTAGGTTACCCGAGAAAACTGACTGATTGTCAAAATCAATTAGATCTCTCAGGAAACCAGACCATCGGGTCTGCGCGACCCACCCATTCCTTCGAGTGGGCCAAACTTCTGGCCCTTTTTGTGCTAAAACGATGCACTTGGGAAGTTAACCAATGCGTCTTTTCATTTGTCGCATGCATATCTCTCTCTCTCTCCAACTCCTCGCCTTCTCGCCTAACTGAAAACCATAACTCCTTTCCAACGCTCCTCCGCCATCTTCTTCTCCTCTTCTTTTTTTTTATTTCAACTCTAACCTGTAATGGCTCGCAGCAAAAGAAAAGCTCTGCTTCCTTCCTCTTCCTTCTCTGCGACTGAAGATGATCAGTCATATGAGGAGATGTCGTCTATCGAAGAGGAAGCTGCACTTGAAGAAGAACAAATTTCAAGGGAGAATGAGATATCAAAAAATGAAGCAATGTCTGCCGACTCCTCCTCTCCCTCATCTAATTCCAGTAGGGAAGACAGACTTCGAACCCTTGCCACCATTGCCACTAACTCAACTCCAACTCGCCTTGGATTTAAGAAAAAAGCACTAGTGGTCAGAACCTTTCTCTCCTCTGCTATTCCCTCATCCTATGTTGCTCCTTCTTCCTCTGTCAAGTCTCTACCTAGTGTGAAGAAAGAAGCAGCAAAATTGAAGAAGCCCTTTGTCGCTAAATTTGAGAGAGCAGTAGCAAGATTGAAAAAGCTTGTAGTTGAACTAAGGAGATCTGTAGCCAAGCCCAAGATTGCTGCAGTGGAGGCAAAGAAATCCACCATAAAAATAGAGAAGCCTATAGTCAAAATAAAAAGAACCTCTGCAAAATTGAAGAAAAAGAAGAAGATAGGCCCAGAACCTCATCCTATCTTCCACTCAAATCGCAGGGATTGACTCAGACCAAGATTTGGCATAAAGGTATGCATGCCTCATTCTTCAAAACCTATTGTTCCTCCTTCAGTTGTAGAGATCTCTGAAGAAGAAGAAAAATCGAAGGCCTCAAGAAAGAAAGAAAAAGAATCAGTTGAGCAATCTACTCATTTACCCAAATCTCATCGATCTTACATCAAGAAAATTCATTCAGAAAAAGAACCAGTTAAACCGTTTCTCTAATATACCAAATATGCGCTCAACTACATTTTTGAGTTGAGCAAGTCTATGATTGTATAGCTCTAGCGGAAACTCATATCTTCGATGCGTACGATTAGAGAAATTACTCAAATGATAGCGAACTCGACGTATTGGTGTTAAATGCTTGTCGTTATTAGCATATCCAGAATCAATCAAATACATCTTTCCTGATGCATTAAAAAAATGAGAAATAAACATTATTAGATAAAGGAATAAATAAAAACTGTTATTTAACTTAACTTACTTTGTGGTACTGAAAAATCACAATTTTCAATTGCCCATTTCAGAACACACTATTTTCCTCCACAGTGTACAGCATTGCACATTGCATTACCTACAAAGCAATATTTATTTTATTCTTTGCTTCATTCAACATCGACTCTACGCCTTCTTTAGTAAAACTTTTATTTGTCGCCTAGGTTGCTGAGAAGTTTCAGCAGCATGTTTACCTCCACTTGAAGAAAAAGATTCACATATTATGTCATTATCTTCAATAAAAATATCATTCTCAGCAAAACTTGATCTTTCTCCATGACCCAAATCCTGAATATCATCATTATTCTCATTTTCATGAACATTACACTCTATCTCCAGAAACTCACCCATTGAGACGTAGTTTACAGAGGACCTTGCATGATTTTATAATGCATATGTATTCCTGACTAAGTCACCAATTGCTTCATAATGCTTGAAAGATTTTCTTCTTAATGATTTGTATTCAGGGTGAATCTATAAAAATTAAAATTATAAATTGAAAGAATAGAAAAGTCTAATTGTCAAAAATGACAAATAGTTGTTTTTCACACCTGAAGAATTTCATCCTATAAATTATCTGTGGCATCTGGTATGTTGTTAATCGGATCTCAGCCTCATCCACTATGCCCAGCGAGTTCTTGATATTTTCAATATTCCTTTTTCAAAGTTTTTCATGCATCTTTAAGTTGTTATATTATTTTTTTAGTACCTACCTGGGTGTTGTAAGCTTTACTTATTTCAGTTCATGCCAACAATATTGGATTTTTATTGACAACATCTCTATTATTGTATTTTTCAGAAATTAGTAAAATTAATATATTCTTTTTTCATCAGAGTAATTTAGATCTCTTATTTTTTTACCCACTTTTAGATTTAAATAATTTATTTGAGTAATTTCATTCGTAGGTTGGACCAGCTCATCAGTAAACATGTTTGATGAGGATTTCCTAATTGATAGCTTCTTCTGATCCATACGTCAGAATTCGAAGTTCATATTGCCTAATATAAATAAGAAAAAGATATAATCTTGGCTACTTAAGAGTACAGAATTCAATCTTGTGTTAGAAGATCATAAGTACAACTCATCATTGCCTCTTCACTAAATATATTTTCAAATACACTCAGAATTGTGTTTATCAACTATGACACCTTGAATTGGCAAAGAGCATAATATTTTTATGTTTACGTCTCCACCATGATACCAAGAGTAGCAGACATCATAAACTTAAATCAGAATAAAGATGTCAAAGAAGTGAATCACAAAAAACAAAATTTTCATCGTCAGCTCCTTTTTTTGAAAAATTGTGTTAGAAAATCCTAGTGCATTCAGAAGAACTGAGTTTTAAGAAATAAATTAATAATGAACTTAAGGACATTATTTTATGGGGAGACAAAGCTTAATGTTGTCATTAATTTTTTTCTTAAACTAAATTAAACTCAGTTATAACCTTGCACATCACATAATATTTCAGCAAATTCCTAGAGTTTAGCAATACTTCAATCAAACTAATATACTCACACAAATAAGCTTGGACACTCATCAAATAGCAAAGAAGTTAACTATTATGTTGAAACCTTGAATTAACTTAAATGTAAGAGTCAATCTAATGTCCCTGCAATCAATAATAATTAAGACAGTAATCAATTAAAGATCAATAAAATATCAAGAAAATAACGTTAATCTAACTCCAAGCTAGGATAGCAATTTTCAGGAAATAGTAATATGAACAACCCATCAAAATAATTAAGGAGGAATAGGAAAATTAGAATAGAATAATAACATTGCCTGAAAATATTGGACTAACCCCAAAAGAACTATAAGCTAGAAATATTGTTCTAATTAAAAACATGAAGCTTCTAGATTAAAATTTCAATTCAGCACTATGCAGGAAATAGAAATATGCTTTAGTAATTAGATATGACTATATAATGCTAAGAGCATAATTTATAAGCAACAACTAACAAGAAATTTCTATAATTAGAGAAGAAATCAGTGAATGAACAACTAGAATTTACTGGAAGACATGAAAATCACATTAACCTTTGTCTCCCCATGAAGTATCTATTGATATGTGAAAGCTATTGGACTTAGAATTATGTATATCAATTATAGTACCTTTAATCGGGAAAAAACATAATATTTTTATATTTACCTCTCCACTTGGATACCATGGGTAATTGACATAAAATATGAAATCACATTAAGATTTATCAGAGCTATATTTTTATTTTTTAAATAGTTAAAATCCATCATTGCCCATATTTCAGAAGAGTTATAAGTGTAAGTATAATACCTGAGCATATAAGTGTAATATCTATTCATATATAAACTATTACTTAGCTGTAGTAGAACATAAGCATTAAATGAGAGTTGGGAAGAGGTAGACTTAGTAGAAAGCCGCAAAAGCAAAGGAATTAGGAGAAAATGGTAGAACTTGGAGACACAGGTAAGATAACCCATAAAATTCAGCAATAAATAGAGAACCAAGCACACAAGTAATTGAAAAAATAACCAAATCACAATGAATATATAATGGAATAATATAATGGAGATAAAAATAAAAATATAAATAATAGCAAAACAATAATATGACATATATTATAAAGTAATATGGCAATGAAAGAAATAACATGGGTTATATAAAATAAAATTCAGCTCAACAGCATGTTAATATGGCTATAGATTATAGAAAATATATTAATATCAGCTAGATGACAAACATCATAGGACAATATGATAATGAAAATTGTACCATGGGTTGCATGATATAAATCCAGCTCATCACAATGCACAATCAGCTCTTAAAAAAATTTCTGAGAAGTGAACAGCCACAATTGCAATGCTCTATGGAATTCCAAAAAACTCATGCATCCAAGATAATATTTATATCAAGTTTTACGAAGAAAAATTGTTCACAGAATTGTCAATATAATGATAAAAGAGAGTAAAATTCAGTAAGAAAAGTACTAATGAAGGTCTAATTACCAAAATAGTTAATCGGTAAACTAATTGCAGCAAGTATTTTAGGCACAAAAATTGGTCCAAACAGAAATTAGTTTCCATCAGAGGATTCACGTAGGAAATAAAAAAATAGTGGTAATATCGCAAATCAACTAGGAAATATGAAGATGAACACCATAGAAGCAAGAGAAAACAGAGAAAGCATAAGCCTAGTTCAAGCTATAATCAACTATGAACACCGTAGAACTCAGATCTGGGACTAGGGCAGGCGGGATCCACTGCATCAAAGGAGGAATAGATAAAAGTGATAGAACACAGATCAAGAATTATGGCAGACGGAGTCCACTACATCAAAGAAGGGAACAATGTTTATCTGATCCCACGATAGAGAAAACCAATAGGACTTACCGTCACCAACCCAGAAGCTTGCCACTGCCAGAGAGGTGCTTCGCCGGCCTGTGTTTCAGAGCAGAAGACCGCGCCTGATGTCGTGCCTGAAGCAGCGCCATCATCCGGCAGCAAGCGCGAACAATCTTCCACCAACCACTTGCGAAGGCTTAGCTCGCGAAAGACAGCGCGTGCTCTGCCATCTCCGCCCTTATCCCAACATCGCGGATGGGGTAGCTAAACCCCGAGGTAGTTGGGTTAAGGGAATCTCGTTGGGTTTGTTAACCCAAGGGTAACAAAATGCATTTTTAAGCGTTTGGTGGGTTAACTGGGTTAACTTGAGTTAACCCAGCTAACCCACCCTATCAAAACGGCCGTTAAAGTGTGCAAATGAGAAATAGGCTTTCGGCCAGACCAAGATCCGCCCACTCTCCCTATTTGGATGTCCTTCCCAGGATTGCCAATTGAATTTTGGGGGGGTTTGAAGTCTTTTGCCTTTATTTTTGGTCACCCCCTCCAATTTGATAAAGCCACAATCTACTTTCTTAGGCCTTCGATGGCCCGTATTCTAGTGAACTTTGATGCTCGAAAAGATTATCCTAATAAAATTCTGATCTCTGGGGAAGGTGGTATAGTTTTTCGTCAGCCAGTTGTTATTGAGAAAAGGCCCCACTATTGCACTCGGTGCCACAGACTTGGTCATTTCCTACAAGCTTGCTATTTTCAACACCCCGAGCTTAGAGCCCAGAAAAGGCCCAACTCAAATTCCAGTTGCTCTCTATTAGCCCAACACTCCCACTTGACTCCTCCTTTGGGCCTTGAGGTGGCCCATGAAGGTTTTCGAGATACTCCACTCCCCATTGGGTTAAGATGAGGGCCATGAAGATCCTAAAGCTTTTCTTCCACCTGTGAGGCAAGATGTCGCCTTTGAAGACTTGATTCTTGACGTGGCCCATTCTCAAGCTCCTACAGTTGGTGGGCCTCTCCAAGCCAACCCTTTATCTCCAATTACCCCTCCTCAAAACCTTAATCTAGACCTTGTTGGGCCTCTTATTGAAGCCCAACCTAGCCCCACCTCTCAAGAGCTATTTAGCCCACTCCATGCCACTCCAAAAATTTGGCCTCCCCTTGATCAAAAGATAAATGGGGCTCAAAAAGCCCATTTGGATCACCAAGATTTGAAATCCCTACCCCCATCATTGGATGGTCCCTATAAAGCCCACCTAAACTCTATCCCCCCATTATCTTCACTTCTCACTACCCATACTTTGGACCATAATGAGGCCCAAGAAAATCGTGAACCCCCTTCTTGTGAAGGCCTATCCTCTCCCAGAGTTAGGCCTTTTGTAACCCTCCTACCCTCCTACCCCCACTGTCCCATACCTCTCTAGTGGACCATGAGGAGGCCCTTAATAAAATTGATAATTTTGAACCCCCTCCTAATGTTCCTTGTGAAGGCCTAGTTGTTGGGCCTTTTGATAATCCGCTTAACCCCCTTCCTTTAAATGATTTATTCATCTTCCCCCCTAGTCCCAAGCCCTTCTTTCCCCTTGATAGGTTGGATGAGGCCTAGCAGCAGGGGCAGGTCTTTCACAACAACAACAACAACAACAACTAAGCCTTAATCCCACTAGGTGGGGTCGGCTATATGAATCCTTTGTTTCCATTGCGCTCTATCAGTTACCAAATTCTTATCTAAGTTTAAGTAATTAAGATCACTCCTTATAGTTTCTTGTCATGTCTTCTTTGGTCTCCCTAAAGGCCCAAGCCCGTTAGCTGATACAAAGCCCAAAGCTGCAGCCCGAACACAGATTCAAATCGACGACCCATAAGGCTCATAAACGGGCAGGCCTGATCATGTTTGAAAGGCCCAAGAGGAAAAAACAGAATTAGAAATTGGCCCCGAAAAAGGTTGAGAAGAAAGCCCAACAGAGTTTTTTTTTTTTTTGTGAAAGACCTGCCCCTGCTGGGCATATTATTCTTTTCGGGCTGAGCCTGATTGATCGGGCTTGGGCTCTAAAAGCTGGACTGTTGGGCTCTTAGGACCTTTTGGCTGTTTGGGACTTTGGGTTCCTGGGCCTTCCTTAATTTAGGGAGCTCGCCCCCCAACCTTAGGCTACTAGGCTGAATTCCTGGTTTGGCCTTTGGGTTTAGCCCCCTTTATTAATCTCTACATCTGCAATGGCTACGGCCCATGCAGAACTTTCTCCTATTCTGCATGGGCCACTCTTGTTGTGCCATGTTAGATGGGCACTATGTTAGGGCATGTTTGTTGGGCTTAGCCCATTTCCTGAAATGGCCTTAGGCCAACTTCTATTGTATGAGCTTTCTTGTTGGGCCTTGGCCGATCTCTTTCACTTCCTTGTAAGGGCCTTGAGCGTTTTCATCTTCCCTAGCCCCCTTTGGGCCTTTCTGGGCCCATTCCTGCTTTTGGGCCTTTTCGGCCAACCTGCTTCCCATGTTTAGAACATGGGTTTATATAGTTGGTTGGGTCTTGGACCTTGGTATTCCTCCCATGCTTCGTACATGGGTTACTTATAGTTGTTGGGCTTTGGCCCATTTCTTTCACTTCCTAGTGATGGCCTTTGGGCCTTTTTATGTTTGGGCTAATTCCTGGGTTCCTTTGGGCCTTCAAGAAAGGCCATCTCTCCCCTTCCCAAAAGAAAGGCTTATTTTAGCCATGGCCATAATTTTAAATTTATTTAAAAAAAACTTAAAAATTTATTTTATATGTCATCCTATAGAAATTTCAACATTAAACAATCACTTTATTTCAACAAAAATTTTATTATAAATAACTGACTTTATTTTACATCATATACATTTTTCTAAAAAATTTCATAAAATTTTTCAAACCATCTTTTTTTCCTCCAACCTAAAAGAGCATGGGTTGGGCTTATCATTTTCGGCTATGCCTAAGCTTTTGGGCTAGGATCTATTAAATCTCCTCCTCTTGAGACTTGCCATTTGGGCTTGGCCCTATGAGTCATATGGGCTTGGCCCTATGAGTCATATGGGCTTGGCCCTATGAGTCATATGGGCTGAAACTCTTATTTTCTTTTTTGCACTCAGCTTGTAATGGGCTTTTGGCCCAAATGTATCTTGTATTGGCTTGCTTTGCCTATTATGTTTTCTGTATTGGGCTTTCGGCCTTTTTATATATCATGTAATGGCTTAGGCCGAAGTTAGTTGCCTTCTTGGTGAGTTGGGGGCCCGATGAATAATATCTCCCCCTTTTATTTTTATTTTTTTTAAAAAATCCTAAACCCTAAATGCTAAAATCCTAAACCCCAAACCTAGGGGCGACAAATGGGGTCGGCGAGTCGAGTTCGGGTCGAACCCGAATTCAACCCGACCCGAATAGCCCAATGTAAGCCCGACCCATTTATTAAATGGGTCAAAATCTAGGACCCGAACTGTGACAACCCGGTTACCGATACTCAACCCCTCTTTTTCACTGGCCCGAACCACCAGCAACCGAGGCGTCGAAACTTAAAATTTAACCTCATAATATTCAAAACATCCCTTTCTTATCGCAGCTTATGATAACTCACACCATGTCCCGTGATCCATCTAGTACAGGACCTGCCACCAAAAATGGCAGGAGTTTGTTAATACAAATTCAGTAGGTAAAACAGTATCCCAATAATCACAATATAATGAGAACAATCAAAAATATCAGATACCAAATTAGAATAATACAAGTAAATCATGAAATGCTCAATAATATTTTACATAAATGTAAAACACAAGCAGCCTCATATTAAAAATAATTATCATAAACCACATATTATTAAACTCACCTTATTTCGTCATAACACAATATTGTTCTGTTTCATGATGTGGATCTATCATTTTCATATCTTTTCACCTAGAAATCTGACGAAAGTTGCTTTAATTTATTATCCTTGACAGGAGCTGCCTTATATCGAAGATTTCACTTTAGAACATGACCCGGCATACACTCCCTGCTCTCGTCGGAATAACACATAATAGGTAATTTTCTGCCATTATCGGATCTTGGTATACAACTATTTAATAATACCATATCACCTCACAGACCAACAAATTCATCTCATTTCTATATCCAAATCAAAGAATATACGGCATAATATCACCATTTTTCACATTCTCGTAACATAAAATTATAATCATAATATAATAATAAATCAATATCAACTCAGAAAAAAAATTATCTACCGATTAATCGTTAAATAAAAATCAAAATTCCCTCTTTAGCTTCTCCTTTCTTTTTTCCAGCTTAATAGCTACCGGAACAGAGGAGGCGGAAGGTAGAGGAGGAGATGCCCTTATATTTATTTATTTATTTATTTTGTTTTTTACTCTCTCTGCCACATGGCAGAGAGGAGAGAAAGGGGCGGTGGCAGCTGGCTGCCCCAAGTAATATTATTTTTTTGGAAACATTACAGTTTAGTTCCTCTACTATTATATCCTTATAAATAAGTCTAAATTTATTTATTCTAGATCTAAAATTATTTTTTTTAATTCCAAATCAGCTCTAATTTTTTTTAAATGCACCAACCAAATTTTAGGATGTTACACGAACCCGACCCGATTAATAAATGGGTCTAATTGGCGGGTCAACCTGACCTATTTATAAAGTATTTTTTTAATAAATGTCCAACCCGAATCCTACTCGACCCCATTATGCCCAACTCGAACCCTACCTGACCCCATTACGCCTCCCTCGAACCCGACCTATTTAATAAATGAGTTAAAATTTATGACCCATACTGAAAATTTGAGGGTTGGGCTCTGGTCGGGTTCACTGGTCGGGTCATATATTGTCACTACTACCTAAACCCCAAATCCAAAACATACTCCCTTTGTTTATTTTTTCTTAATTATATTTATATTATTAATTAATTAATTAAAAATACTCCAATTAAAAAAATAATCAAACCCTAAACTCTAAAGATGATTTTTAAAAATTAAGCATGATTACTTAATTAATAAATAAATTAAGCATAATTAAAACAAAATTAATAAATGGTGCATATTTCAGATGGCGCTGTTACTGGTGCTGTTAGAAGACGAAGTCACCCGACATGCGGGCTACTTCTACAGAAGTCAATATAGAAGTCGACTTATGTTTAAAAAAAATTATGAATTCACCCCTCTTCCTCCACACACCTCATTTTTTTCAAATTTTTTACAAATTAGCAAGAGAAGTTCTGCAACTCCAATTAAAAGGAGTTTTGCAGCAGAACTCGAACCCTTCCTGACCCCATGGGCCTCTCTAGTAAACTATAGTGGGCTTAATGAATATTTAATAGTCTTTGATGGACACTTGGGCTTGACTTGGTAAGCTAAAAATTTATTTTGCTAATTTAAATTTTATTTCGTAATTAGAATTAACTAATTTTAAAATATTATTTTAATAAAAAGATGCATTTAAACTAAAAGACGTGTCTCTTAATTAAAAGTCACTTTTAAGTATCTTTTGACTATTGAATTAATCTTAAAAAATATCTATAAATATCACATATTTGTTTTGCAATCTAGTGATAGAGAGTGATGCGGGACGAAAAAAAAAATTGCAAATGATAATATATATTTATATTCAGCAAAATCGATTGACAAATTATTTTAATTAAGAGAAAAATATTTTCTAGATAAATTATATGATAAATAAGATTTTTGAATCCCGTAAATTAAGATATTTTAAAATTAAAATCAAATTGGATCGTATGATAAATAAGAATTTATCAATTTAGATTAGAGCGTCCATTTAAATTCAATAAATCAGATCCGAGGTTCAGGAATTTAGAACAGACGTCTCACCATGAAATCCAACAATAATTGACACATAAAGAAATATCGGGTCACACAATTAGAGCCAAATAAATAATTTAAGTCAAGCGAATAATTTGTATTGAAATCAAATAATCAGCTTAGTAAGGTTCGAGAAAGAATTTACCATCGCGAGGGATCGCAGGCAAGCGCGAGGGCAGGAGCGCAGATGGGCGCGCGAGCAGGCGGGTGCGCGGGCAGGCGGGTGCGTGCGGGCAGGTGCGAGCG